>OX328125.1:116958308-117528308 GCA_946811695.1 Gonocerus acuteangulatus
TTCCGAGTAGCCGTCTGCTAGACGGATGTTCCTACTAGCGTAGGTTCCGAGTAGCCCGTCTGCTAGACGGATGTTCCTACTAGCGTACGTTCCGAGTAGCCGTCTGCTAGACGGATGTTCCTACTAGCGTAGGTTCCGAGTAGCCGTCTGCTAGACGGATGTTCCTACTAGCGTAGGTTTCCGAGTAGCCGTCTACTAGACGGATGTTCCTACTAGCGTAGGTTCCGAGTAGCCGTCTGCTAGACGGATGTTCCTATTAGCGTACGTTCCGAGTAGCCGTCTGCTAGGACGGATGTTCCTACTAGCGTACGTTCCGAGTAGCCGTCTGCTAGACGGATGTTCCTACTAGCGTACGTTCCGAGAAGCCGTCTGCTAGACGGATGTTCCTACTAGCGTACGTTCCGAGTAGCCGTCTGCTAGACGGATGTTCCTACTAGCGTACGTTCCGAGTAGGCCGTCTGCTAGACGGATGTTCCTACTAGCGTAGGTTCCGAGTAGCCGTCTGCTAGACGGATGTTCCTACTAGCGTACGTTCCGAGTAGCCGTCTGCTAGACGATGTTCCTACTAGCGTACGTTCCGAGTAGCCGTCTGCTAGACGGATGTTCCTACTAGCGTACGTTCCGAGTAGCCGTCTGCTAGACGGATGTTCCTACTAGCGTACGTTCCGAGTACCCGTCTGCTAGACGCGTGTTCCGATTAATGTACTCATTGTGACGCACACTTACGCAGAACTTCAAGCAATGCGTACTAAAATAAAAGATTAGGATTTCAGTAGCGTACAAAAAACACATTTTTTTTTACTAATTATATTTTTGTAACTTTTTACTAGTCTATTACTATTGTACTTTTTTTTCTAGTCTAATTCTTCGAGTTTTGACTTTTTCTATTTTTTTCTCATGGTAATTTTTTTTACGAGTTTACATTTTCGTAACTTTTTATTAGTCTTCATTTTCAAAAATATTTTACTACTCTATTACTTTTCATTTTGTAATTGTTTTCTCGTTGTAATTTTTTACTGTAAACTTGGCTGAAATTAATGTACAAGAAAGAAGAAGAAGAAGAAGAAAAATATTGTATTTGTGAATGTTTCACATTACATATTGGAGGTTATCATGTCTTAATACTAAAATATACAAAAAAAAGATCATGTCATTATACAAATACAAAAAAAAAAGCAAAAAACAAATATAACCTCAACATAAATAAAAGTATTAAAAAATAATTATCAATCAATAATAAATAACATTCATCCAATTTAAAACTGACAGACATTTTACTAAATTTTTATAATTCTTATTTTATAATTATCATCTTTTTTTTTTAATAAAATAATTTATTTAGTTTTATTATTATAAGAGGAAGAAGAAGAAGAAAAATTTGTATTTACGAATGTATCATAATAAATGGTGGAAGTTACCATGCCTGTTATACATAAATATAAATTATACATTATTAGTATCTACGCTGACAACTGATGATGACCTGAATGTCATATGAATTACAACCAAAAAAAAAATAAAAAAAAATAAAAAAAAATATATATATATATATATATATATATATATATCCTTAACATTAGTAAAAGTTATAAAAAAATAATTATCAATTAATAATGAATAACATTCTTCTAATCCCAAAATAACAGACTTATAAGCTAAATTTTTTTTTAAATTATTATTTTTATTTACTAAGACATAGTCTATGTACATAGAGACATATAAAATAAATTTGTCCTTCTCCTCGATTATATATTAATATAGTTATATAGTTAGTTTTATTATTAATTGATGAATAGCACCTAATTCCCGGAATATGCTGGAATATTTATTTGTTAAGTTTTATTCATTTATAAAGTAGCCTTAATTTCTGAATTAGCTAGCACCATCAATATATCATTGATTTATAATGAAAGCTCTTATTTTTAATGAGTTTGTGATATAATAATAAATATTGTTAAGTTTTTCTATTGTGTCTATTGCGAGTATTGTCTTGATTTTCTCCTCGTCCTGCATCGAGAGGTCTAAGTACTTGTTGATAAAAGTGTTTCTAGGATCATTGTACATAGGGCACTTGAGAAGGAAGTGTTTTAAATCTTCTTTTTCCAACTTATTACATATTGTACATAGTTCCTCCCCGTTAATAGAGTAGACGCTTCGCTCCCAATAAAATTTCAGATTTTCTGGTCTACACAATCTTGCTTGTGAAATTATTCTTATTTTTTTAATATTTGTGTTTAGTTTTAAATAATTTTCCGCCTCAATTTTTGGCTTAATGCTGCGGTATATTGGTGAGTAGGAAGAAGAGGAGGCTCTAGAGATGTCGGCTTGAATGAGGAAGTTTTCATATTCCTCAAGAACAAATTTAGACACTTTCACTAGTGACATGAGGTCGCTCTCGTCCCACAGATGAATCAGGCCTATTTCATCAAGTATTTGCTTCAACTGTGATACCCAGTTGTAAGTCGGTCGGATTGTCGGGGCTTTATCAAGTGCTAATAATCTGTTGAAACATTTCTTTGGCAATCTGGTTGCAGGCATACACAGAATCTTGGACATCCAGTTTAGGGCTTTTTTCAGCACTTGATGTTTCAGCGCTGTCCTTCCGCACTCCAGCCGTACCATATAACCCGGGGTCCTAGAAGGGAGGTGTAGGAGTTTCTTGAGAAATTGCACCTGAAATGATTCGACAATATCCAAACACCTTAGACCCCAAACTTCACTTCCGTAGAGCACGACCGAAAGACACAGCGCTTCAAAAAGCTTAATTCTCGCATCCCAAGACTCACACTTTAGCTTTGCAAAGAGCGAGATAGTAGAAGCCATTGCCGAATTACCTTTCTTACACATGTCTCTTGCTGTCTGTGTAAATATCCCGGAGCTGTAGAGAGGAATTCCCAGATAAGTGTAGTTTTTGGAGATGGACATGTCTTCATCATCAATTGATACTTTGAGCTCTGCTACTCTTCCTCCCTTCCTGAAAACCACTATATTTGATTTGTTAATATTTACTGTCATACGGTTGATTCTGCAGTATTCCTCCAGTAGCCTAGCCTTTCTCTTTGCACCTATGGGCGAATATGACAGAAGTATTAAATCATCGGTATAAAGAAGAAGCAGCAAGTCAGTTTGTCCATCGATGTCAATGCCCGATTCACCCTTACTTCTAAGAAGGCCTTCCAAGTCATCAATGAAAATAGAGAATAGTGTTGGGGATAAGCCATCTCCCTGCAGAACACCTCGAGTTGCAGGCACAGGTTCTGTCTTGTTAGCTCCAATTTTCAAAGAGATTTGCGCTTTGGAATAGAAATCTGCTATTACGGAAATGAATTTTCTACTGATGCCATACTCTCTAAGCTTGTAAAATAAAAGATTATGATCGACCGTATCAAATGCTTTTGCAAAGTCTATGAAGTTTGCGAAAACCTTTCTCCTTGGCAGTCTAATATTGATATGTATTGCTGAGATAAGCGTGAAGATCCCGTCAACACATCCTCTCATTTTTCTAAATCCGTTTTGCGACTCTTGTAATGGGCAACCATATTCAAGCCAATCTGTAAGTCTATTGTTTAAGAGGTTGCTGAACAACTTAGCTATTGTGTTGATCAATGCGATCCCCCTGTAGTTATTCGGATTGTCTGTGGGCCCCTTTTTATGTATCATATTCATCATTATCTCGCCCCATTTGTCTGGCATTTTTCCGGTCAAAAAAATAGTATTAAACACATGTAGCAAATAATACTTATAGCTTATAGGAAGGTTTTTGAAAAAATTCGTTTGATATTTCATCTGTGCCGGGAGATTTGTTATTTTTTAGATTTGATATAGCGAAAGTTAACTCATTATAAGTAATCTCTGAATCAAGGAATGGATGTGTGACGTCGCTGAATTGATATACATCGGGTGAGAGGGGATTCGGAGGGATGTTCCTACTAGCGTACGTTCCGAGTAGCCGTCTGCTAGACGGATGTTCCTACTAGCGTACGTTCCGAGTAGCCGTCTGCTAGACGGATGTTCCTACTAGCGTACGTTCCGAGTAGCCGTCTGCTAGACGGATGTTCCTACTAGCGTACGTTCCGAGTACCCGTCTGCTAGACGCGTGTTCCGATTAATGTACTCATTGTGACGCACACTTACGCAGAACTTCAAGCAATGCGTACTAAAATAAAAGATTAGGATTCAGTAGCGTACAAAAACACATTTTTTTTTACTGATTATATTTTTGTAACTTTTTATTAGTCTATTACTATTGTACTTTTTTTTCTAGTCTAATTCTTCGAGTTTTGACTTTTTCTATTTTTTCTCATGGTAATTTTTTACGAGTTTACATTTTCGTAACTTTTTATTAGTCTTCATTTTCAAAAATATTTACTACTCTATTACTTTTCATTTTGTAATTGTTTTCTCGTTGTAATTTTTTGCTGTAAATTTGACTGAAATGTAATAAAAGTAAAGGACAGAAAAAAAGAAATAGAAAGAGACTGCATAGGCGGAATTAATTTGGGTTTTCTGCACAAACATTTCACAGTTTTAACGAAATTCAGAAATAAATATTTTTCTTTTGTAGCATTTATTTTTCCGTTAACAAACAAAACTACGTACCAATTATTAGATACATGATAAGTGACTTAAAAATAATTATTAGGGTGCTGACAATGTGGAAATCAAGGTACCCGTTGTTACATATGTTATATATGCCAGCTGTTCTAATTATTGAGAGGCTTGTTAAGTTAGTTAATAAACACAGATCAAGCAGTGAGGTTGTCTTTATTATTATACATGGTGGCAGCGGTTTTAAAATGTTTACAAACTTTATAAGAGCACCATCAGCATTCATCCCAGGAGCGGATTTAGCTGTAGCATGGAGAAACTGGGAGCAGCAGTTCATTCTCTTCATGGAAGCTTCAGATTTATCTGAGGCACCCATTGCAAAGCAGAGAGCAGTTTTTCTAAGTACTATAGGTGAATATGGACTTAAAATTTATAACACTTTTAAATTTAAGGAAAGAGATGACAAATTAACAGTGAAAATAATACTCAATAAATTTAATGATCATTTTAACCCCTTTGATAATGAAACATTCAATAGATATAAATTCTTTTCCTATGAGCAATCAGAAAACCAGTCATTTAATGATTTCTTAATTGAACTGAGAAGCAGAGCAATGCTTTGCAACTTTGGTAATCTCCATGACTCCTTGATTAGAGATAGAATCATCACAGGAACATGTGATGATAGGTTAAGGCAAAAGTTACTGAGTAGCAGAAATTTAGATTTATCGACATGCATTAACATATGCCAAATAGAAGAATTAACTATGAAGCAAGTACAGGTTATGAACAGCTGTAAAGTAAACACAGCTGTTGTTGATAAGTCTTTGGTAATGGAAAATAAATTAGAAATTGATGGATTGAGAAAACCAAACAAAACATGTAGCAATTGTCTTGGGATTCATCCGCCACGGGCATGTCCTGCTTATGGACAGCGATGCAAGGCATGTCAGAAATTCAACCACTATGCAAGGGCTTGTAGAAGCAAGAAGATAACAGTGGTTGAGGAATGCAATAACAATGAGCCTAATCAATCGGAGGTTACAGGAATAGAAGGTAATAAATGGTCAATCGATACATTATATGCAGGCTCGGTTGAAGTGAACACACTAGGTAATATCGAAACAGCTGTTCCTGAGTGGATACAGCCTTTAAAAATACAAAATATACAAATTCCTTTTAAAATTGATACTGGCAGTGCTGCCAACATCTTGCCATACCATATATTTCTAAAATTAGAATCAAAACCAGAAGTAAAGAGAACTAAAAATAGTTTAATAAGCTATACAAAACATAAATTAAAAATCAATGGGACCTGCCTCTTGGAGTGCTCATCAAGAAAACTTAAAAAAGAAATATTATTTTATTTAATCGATGATGAGTGCCAACCTATTCTTGGCTTGCAATCGTCAGTAGATTTAAATCTTATTAAAAGAATAGATACACTGAACGATTCACCTTCGTCCAAAATCTCGAATGCTCATGACATTGTGAAACTTTATAGTGACCTCTTCGAGGGAGTGGGTTGCCAGAAAGAACCTTATCATATCCGCCTTCGACCTGGAGCTTGTCCAGTCATTGCTAGAACTAGAAGAATCCCTTTAGCACTCCAGGATAAAGTCAAAGATACCTTAAATCTCATGGAATCTTTGGGCATTATCGAGAGGGTCCACGAACCTACAGATTGGGTCCATCCTATTGTTGTGGTAGAGAAACCAGACAAATCAGTTAGAATCTGCATGGATCCTAGAGCTCTTAACAAACACATCATGAGGGAGTACAATGAGATCCCAACTGTCGACGATACACTTTCACAGCTTCATGGGGCCAGATATTTCACTCTGATTGATGTATCTAGTGCCTTCCACACAATACCTTTAGATGAAGCCAGCTCAAAACTATGCACGGTTGCTACACCTTTTGGCAGATTCCGTTTCAAGAGGTTACCCTTCGGGATCAGTTCCGCATCCGAGGTGTTTCAGCGTTACATGAACACAGTGATTGAAGGGCTCACCGGGGTAATAGCATATGTAGACGACACATTGATATTCGGAAGGACATTACAGGAGCATAATCAGAGACTGGAAGCATTTTTCGAAAAAGCTCGCATTCATAATATAAGATTCAACAAAAACAAACTCCAATTAGCACAGACAAAGGTTAAATTTCTTGGACATATTATATCAAATAATGGAATAGAGCCAGATGAAAACAAGATTTCAGCTATTCTGAAAATGAAAAAACCTATATCGAAGAAAGAATTGCAAACGTTTCTCGGCATGGTTAACTATTTACATAAATTTATTCCAAATTTAGCTAATAAATCATCAATATTGAGAGATCTTTTGAAAAAAGATACACATTGGACTTGGGAGAAAGAAGGACCTCAACAAAAATGCTTCGAATCTCTGAAGAATACTCTAGTGAACTATCCAGTTTTGTCACTTTTTGATCCATCAAAAGAGGTTACGGTAGCAACGGATGCAAGCCACTACGGTCTTGGTGGAGTTCTGTTGCAAGATAGACATCCAGTATCATACTGTTCCATGTCACTCAACTCTGCTCAACAACGTTATTCACAGATAGAGAAAGAACTTCTAGCTATAGTCGCAGCCTGTGAGCGATTCCACTTTTATCTTTATGGCAGAGACATAACAGTGCTGACGGATCATAAGCCACTGCTAGGGATCATCAACAAACCTTTGGATAGTCTTTCTCCTAGGCTGCAAAGGATGGTCATCAAACTTCTGAGGTATAGAATAACTCTCAAATATATTCCCGGAAAAGAAATGACAATTCCAGACACCTTATCAAGAGCTCCTGAGCAAACCGAATTTGAAACTGAATACTTGGACCACTGCAAGATTGACTCAGTTCTTGTGGCATCAGAAGAAGATTTGGAAACTTTCCTGAAAGAAACAGAGCAGGATGAAGAACTGAAGATTCTCAAGCACTACGTCAAGAACGGTTGGCCAGAACACAAGAATTCAGTCAAGATAGAAGTGAGACCTTATTACCAGCACAAGGCAGAAATTACTGAGCAGGATGGATTGCTATTTTTCGGAAGAAGGCTGGTAATTCCTAAAACTCTAAGACGAAAATTACTACACGAGTTACACGAATGCCACCAAGGCATAAACAGCTGTACTCGTCGTGCTCAAGAATCTGTCTACTGGCCAGGGCTGCGTGATCACCTGCAAGATGTCATCCAGAGGTGCTTTCAGTGCCAGCAGTTTGGGAAAGCTAATACTTCCGAACCACTCATTCCTCATGAAATTCCTTCGAGACCCTGGATGAAAATTGGCATAGACTTGCTTTCTGTAAATTCTAAAGACTACATTATCGTTGTGGATTACTTTTCAAAATTTGTACAGCTTCAAAAATTACCACAAAAGAATGCATATCATGTAATATCCGCTCTAGAATCAATATTTTCATCCCATGGTTTGCCTTCAGAGATTTTTTCAGACAATGGTCCACCTTTTGATTCTGCAAGTTTCAGAGAGTTTCTCAAGAAATGGGGTATTTCTTTGAAGACATCAAGCCCGCATTATCCCCGTTCGAATGGAATGGCTGAAAGACACGTTCAGACAATCAAGAATCTCATCAAGAAAGCTAGTTCTGAAACTGATTTATTCTACATCGTCCTTAGTTACAATGCAACTCCGAAGGCAGACCAGCCATCACCAGCAGAGGTCCTAATGAAGAGGAAATTGAGGACGAAACTTCCTGCACATGAGGACGATTTAAAGTCAGGTGTACCTGGCATTCGAAGGATCCTTCATCAGAATCAGAAGAAACAGATATATTATCATAATAGAGGAAAGAAGAAGCTATCAGAGCTTAAGACTGTACAGTCGGTCTGGATGAGAGGAGATCTGGGGAAGAAAGGTCTGAAGTGGATAGAAGGGAGGATTACTAAGAAACTCCCTGAACCAAGGTCCTATCTGGTGAAGACTCCTGATGGAGGTGTTTATAGGCGAAATAGGATTCACCTTAAAGTGAAAAGAGATTAAGCCAATTTTTATTATTATTTAATTTAGTTAAGTTCCCCATCTAAATTGTTAATAAAAAGGGGACATGTTACATATGTTATATATGCCAGCTGTTCTAATTATTGAGAGGCTTGTTAAGTTAGTTAATAAACACAGATCAAGCAGTGAGGTTGTCTTTATTATTATACACCCGTCTCAGAGACGGATGATCCTCCTAATAGAAGAAAAAAAGATGTTCCGCTGGAAGGGTTAAATATATATATATATATATATATATATATATATATATATATATATATATATATATATAACAGGGTAAAGTGCAGATCATATGAAATCTAAGCACGGCGCACAATGGTTTAGAACGGTGAGAAAGCTGTTAAAACTCAATATCTCATAGAGTTGTTGAAATATAAACATATAATTGGACAATTTGCTAGTCATAAGGCTAGGATGAAGGTATTTATCCCTAACAATCTTTAAAGAAATCTAACTTTTTTTTTGTGTTAATTATTTGTACATAAGTCGATTATTTCTACTTCAAATCGCACTAACATTAAAATAGGAATCCTCTTCTTTATCATTTTTGTTATAATGAAAACACGAATCCTTGGAAAAAAATCATAGATAGATAAATCGATAGCTAGATAGATAGATAAAAGCTGTATTTAAGTTTTAACTTTTTACAGGGAGGCCACTTAATGTGCTTAGAATAACATAACTTTACATTAAAACTATAAAATACTAGCTGTTACCCGGTGTGCCATGCTACACCTACTTTCTACATATAGAAAAGCCTAAATAAATTAAAAACCAAATAAGTATTTTAAAATCTAATAACACGAATCTGTAACTGTTTCGAAACTGTGACCTTCCAACTCTGAGCCCTAGACGACTTTGACATAACCTATAACACCCCCCGTATCAAGACATACATGTATGCCAAGTTTGGTAAAAACGGGTCTAACGGTGTGGATTTTTATTTAAAAAAAAAACAACAACATACAGACAGCAGCTGGTAGAAGTTTTTGACCTGGCCTATGACAATCCCCTGATCAAGACCTACCTGTGTGCCCAGTTTGATCAAAATCCGTCAAACGGTGTGGATTTGTATAAAGAACAAACATATAGACAGACATCTGGTAGACGTTTTGACTTCACCTACGACACTCCCCAGATTGATCTACATGTGTACCGAGTTTAGTCAAAATCGGACGAACGGTGTGGATTTGTATAAGGGACAAACATACACACAGACAGCTGGTAGATTTTTTTGGCCTAGCCTAGGAGATTTCTCGTATCAAGACCTACCATTATTCCAAGTTTGGTCAAAAACGTTCAAACGGTGTAGATTTGTATAAGGAACAAACAGACAGAAAAACAGACAGACACGTGATTTTTATATATAGATAATACTAGTTTTATAATAATGAAAAATTAATACCTAAATAAAAAGAAAAGAAGAGAGAAAAAAAATGTATATATACATATATAATAATAATAATAACAAGTCACAGATATTAAAATAATTCAGTTTTGCACATTGAGTCCTACATTAAAGAAACAGCCTCAAAAAATTAATCTATCGAATCTGATAAAAGCACGGATTCTGAGGGCATATAAAACATAGGCACAGAGGTTGTTGAGCTTCTCACGGTCTCTTACATCCAGTAATACAATAAGGCTGTCTTCAGTGGTGTCCTCTGCTTGGAAAACATAGGCACAGAGGTTGTTGAGCTTCTCACGGTCTCTTACATCCAGTAATGCAACAAGGCTGTCTTCAGTGGTGTCCTCTGCTTGGAAAACATAGGCACAGAGGTTGTTGAGCTTCTCACGTCTCTTACATCCAGTAATGCAACAAGGCTGTCTTCAGTGGTGTCCTCTGCTTGGAAAACATAGGCACAGAGGTTGTTGAGCTTCTCACGGTCTCTTACATCCAGTAATGCAACAAGGCTGTCTTCAGTGGTGTCCTCTGCTTGGAAAACATAGGCACAGAGGTTGTTGAGCTTCTCACGGTCTCTTACATCCAGTAATGCAACAAGGCTGTCTTCAGTGGTGTCCTCTGCTTGGAAAACATAGGCACAGAGGTTGTTGAGCTTCTCATGGTCTCTTACATCCAGTAATGCAACAAGGCTGTCTTCAGTGGTGTCCTCTGCTTGGAAAACATAGGCACAGAGGTTGTTGAGCTTCTCATGGTCTCTTACATCCAGTAATGCAACAAGGCTGTCTTCAGTGGTGTCCTCTGCTTGGAAAACATAGGCACAGAGGTTGTTGAGCTTCTCACGGTCTCTTACATCCAGTAATGCAACAAGGCTGTCTTCAGTGGTGTCCTCTGCTTGGAAAACATAGGCACAGAGGTTGTTGAGCTTCTCACGTCTCTTACATCCAGTAATGCAACAAGGCTGTCTTCAGTGGTGTCCTCTGCTTGGAAAACATAGGCACAGAGGTTGTTGAGCTTCTCACGGTCTCTTACATCCAGTAATGCAACAAGGCTGTCTTCAGTGGTGTCCTCTGCTTGGAAAACATAGGCACAGAGGTTGTTGAGCTTCTCACGGTCTCTTACATCCAGTAATGCAACAAGGCTGTCTTCAGTGGTGTCCTCTGCTTGGAAAACATAGGCACAGAGGTTGTTGAGCTTCTCACGTCTCTTACATCCAGTAATGCAACAAGGCTGTCTTCAGTGGTGTCCTCTGCTTGGAAAACATAGGCACAGAGGTTGTTGAGCTTCTCACGGTCTCTTACATCCAGTAATGCAACAAGGCTGTCTTCAGTGGTGTCCTCTGCTTGGAAAACATAGGCACAGAGGTTGTTGAGCTTCTCACGGTCTCTTACATCCAGTAATGCAACAAGGCTGTCTTCAGTGGTGTCCTCTGCTTGGAAAACATAGGCACAGAGGTTGTTGAGCTTCTCACGGTCTCTTACATCCAGTAATACAACAAGGCTGTCTTCAGTGGTGTCCTCTGCTTGGAAAACATAGGCACAGAGGTTGTTGAGCTTCTCACGGTCTCTTACATCCAGTAATGCAACAAGGCTGTCTTCAGTGGTGTCCTCTGCTTGGAAAACATAGGCACAGAGGTTGTTGAGCTTCTCATGGTCTCTTACATCCAGTAATGCAACAAGGCTGTCTTCAGTGGTGTCCTCTGCTTGGAAAACATAGGCACAGAGGTTGTTGAGCTTCTCATGGTCTCTTACATCCAGTAATGCAACAAGGCTGTCTTCAGTGGTGTCCTCTGCTTGGAAAACATAGGCACAGAGGTTGTTGAGCTTCTCATGGTCTCTTACATCCAGTAATGCAACAAGGCTGTCTTCAGTGGTGTCCTCTGCTTGGAAAACATAGGCACAGAGGTTGTTGAGCTTCTCACGGTCTCTTACATCCAGTAATGCAACAAGGCTGTCTTCAGTGGTGTCCTCTGCTTGGAAAACAATCATGAAAATGTGATCCCTCAAACGATATTTGCATCTAAAATGTGAAATATTTTTATTTAGATGTCATAAGTAAAAAAAATATTTATTAAGTTTTTTTTTTTCAATTTTTCTAACATTACTGGTTCAATTTTCCCCAATAGTGGTTCAGTTGTTCCCTAATTGTGGTCAATTGAACCATTGGACGCGGCCTCAGATATTTATGATTTTTTAAAATACTCTGGTCTAAAAAATTGTACTTTTTTTCTTGTTTCCAGATATCTTTTAGCATTTCTTGTAGATCTCGATGGCCACGTTCCTCTTGAAGTACCACCCGTTTTTCTGCATCACCCTACAGCTATTGGAAAAGGGGAAAACGAAAGACAGCGTTTTTATCCAATATTTGTCAAAAATAAAGTCCTTATTTACTTAAATAAGAAAGTTAAATAAAGTCCGTCACGCAGGAGCTGCATAACTAAGCACTTTCCTCAGAATTTGGGTAGTGTAGACTGCTTTCCAGAACAATTTGCTTAAAATATCCCCCCTCCTAATGAACCTACTTAGTTTATTTTTACAACACATATTTACCTGTGGATTAGCACTACGAATACCGAGTTTCGTCAAAATATACCTAAAATCACGGCTGGTAGTGGCGAATTGGTATTGTGGGTCCAGAGTAACCCCCCCCCCCCTCCTAATGAACCGATTTAGTTCATTTTTATATCTCACTTTTCTCTCTATATTACCACTATGAATGCCAAGTTTCGTTGAAATATAACAAATATTATGGCTGGCATAGTCAAATAAGTGTTTTGGGTTCGGGGTAAACCCCCCCTTCCGGTGGACCGACTTTGGTGGTTAACGAACTCGTTCAATCGTTTGCTAATTCAATGCTATATACCAAGTTTCGTGACGAAAAAACAAAAACTCTGGCCGCTATCGTGTTAACAGACACACACATATATATATATATATATATATATATATATATATATATATATATATATATATATATATATATATATAAATTTTAACGGGGGTCATTTTCGGTGTCTACTAGGTAGGATCGATAAAGATTTGAAGAAATTTTTCAAAAATTCCGTCATGAGTCCAACCTCAATAGCTACTTTCCTTCGGAGGAAAGTGCTAAAAGGGATCGCGTACATGGGAGCAACTTTATACAACCAATTACCTAAGCAATTGAAGGACGAGGAGGATAAAAAAGTTGTTCTCCAAAAAATGTAAGAATTACTTGGCAAAACATCCCTATTATACAGTTAAAGAATTGTTTTCTACCAAATAACTCCTGGCACAATCATGGCTCTAATTATCACCAACATTTTGTTATTTGTTTTAATTGACTTATTGTATAGAAATGGCATATTTTAAAAATTATTTCATTGAGATAATTTATTTATTTTTGTTTTGACGTTCCTATTTCCACTGTTCAGCGGGTTAATGGGAATAAAGATTTATTTATTAGTTCTTCGTCAATCTCACAATAACAGAGTTACACAAGTGGTCACCTCGGGTCAAATCGGGTAAAATAAGAGAAACACCTATCAATACCACTGCCAAATATAAACTGGTGTAAAGTAGGGGAGGAAGTGGACGGTAAGCTAAAGACTCGAGCCTGTACTTGCAGGATTTGACATTAATCTACTGGAATGAAGAAGTCCGTCACGCAGGAGCTGCATAACTAAGCACTTTCCTCAGAATTTGGGTAGTGTAGACTGCTTTCCAGAACAATTTGCTTAAAATATCCTACATAAATAAAATAAAAACGTGAATAGTTCTCATTTTGTAATGAGTAACTGATCAATTATTAATTTGCATCCAGAGTTATGTTTACACATGGTACCTACTACACTACGTAATAAATACAAAAATCCTCATATTATCGTATTTTGATCTAACGCAGGAACAGGATACAGTCACTCTAGTGGTAGAAAGCGCTCCTTGCGGCGGCTTTGTGAACCTACGTCTGCCGGCTTTTCTATTCAAATATATTACAAATTAAAACCCCGCTTTCCGATTGACCGATTCAGCTCATTTTTACAACACTTCTTTCTCATGAGTTAACCACGATGTATACCGCGTTTCGTTACAATACAGCAGAAATTACGACCGGTATGAGTATATTAGGAATTTGGGTCCGGAGTAAACCCCCCCCTTCTAATGAACCGATTTAGTTTATTTTTACAACACATATTTACCTGTAGATTGCCACTACGAATACCGAGTTTCGTCGAAATATACCAAAAGTCACGGCTGGTAGTGGCGAATTGGTTTTGTGGGTTCGGAGTAAACCCCCCTTCTAATGAACCGATTTCGTTTATTTTTACAACACATATTTACCTGTGGATTAGCACTACGAATACCGAGTTTCGTCAAAATATACCTAAAATCACGGCTGGTAGTGGCGAATTGGTATTGTGGGTCCAGAGTAACCCCCCCCCTCCTAATGAACCGATTTAGTTCATTTTTATATCTCACTTTTCTCTCTATATTACCACTATGAATGCCAAGTTTCGTTGAAATATAACAAATATTATGGCTGGCATAGTCAAATAAGTGTTTTGGGTTCGGGGTAAACCCCCCCTTCCGGTGGACCGACTTTGGTGGTTAACGAACTCGTTCAATCGTTTGCTAATTGAATGCTATATACCAAGTTTCGTGACGAAAAAACAAAAACTCTGGCCGCTATCGTGTTAACAGACACATATATATATATATGCATATATATATATAGATATATATAAATTTTAACGGGGGTCATTTTCGGTGTCTACTAGGTAGGATCGATAAAGATTTGAAGAAATTTTTGAAAAATTCCGTCATGAGTCCAACCTCAATAGCTACTTTCCTTCGGAGGAAAGTGCTAAAATGCAACATTTAGGGTATTAAATTATTTTTAAAACGACCTCACAATCATTATAATCCATTGAGCATATCCAGAGATATACGACTCGAAAAGCAATAACTTGTTAGATAATCCTCAGAAATGTTCGAAGCAATATTGCTTCAAAGCAGTAATGAAGCAATATTGCTTCACGGCAGTAGTGAAGCAATATTGATTCAAAGCAGTAATGAAGCAATATTGCTTCACGGCAGTAGTGAAGCAATATTGCTTCAAAGCAGTAATGAAGGAATATTGCTTCACGGCAGTAGTGAAGCAATATTGCTTCACGGCAGTAGTGAAGCAATATTGCTTCACGGCAGTAATGAAGCAATCTCAAATATTATAATAGCTCTACCTTGAAGAACTTTTAATGTAGAAAACAAACAAACAAAATCATTTTTATTTTGGACCAAAAAAAATAGTTTGGTACAGCCAGCCGGCTTGAGGCGTCGGGCTGTAGGTTCTCCCAGATACAACCTCGGCTTGAGGCGTCGGGCTGTAGGTTCTCCCAGATACAGCCTCGGCTTGAGGCGTCGGGCTATAGGTACTCCTAGATACAGCCTAGGCTTGAGGCGTCGGGCTGTAGGTACTCCCTGATACAGCCTCGGCTTGAGGCGTCGGGCTATAGGTACTCCTAGATACAGCCTAGGCTTGAGGCGTCGGGCTGTAGGTTCTCCCAGATACAGCCTCGGCTTGAGGCGTCGGGCTATAGGTACTCCTAGATACAGCCTAGGCTTGAGGCGTCGGGCTGTAGGTTCTCCCAGATACAGCCTCGGCTTGAGGCGTCGGGCTGTAGGTTCTCCCAGATACAGCCTCGGCTTGAGGCGTCGGGCTATAGGTACTCCTAGATACAGCCTAGGCTTGAGGCGTCGGGCTGTAGGTACTCCCAGATACAACCTCGGCTTGAGGCGTCGGGCTGTAGGTACTCCCAGATACAGCCTCGGCTTGAGGCGTCGGGCTGTAGGTACTCCTAGATACAGCCTCGGCTTGAGGCGTCGGGCTGTAGGTACTCCCAGATACAGCCTCGGCTTGAGGCGTCGGGCTGTAGGTTCTCCCAGATACAACCTCGGCTTGAGGCGTCGGGCTGTAGGTACTCCTAGATACAGCCTCGGCTTGAGGCGTCGGGCTGTAGGTACTCCCAGATACAGCCTCGGCTTGAGGCGTCGGGATGTAGGTACTCCCAGATACAGCCTCGGCTTGAGGCGTCGGGCTGAAGGTACTCCCAGATACAGCCTGGGCTTGAGGCGTCGGGCTGTAGGTTCTCCCAGATGGTAACGGTGTAGATTTGTATAAGGAACAAACAAAAAAACAAATAAATAAACAGACAGACACGTGATTTTTATATTTATAGATTTTTTGTATCGGGAATTATAATAAATGCATATAATTAACATTTCATAAAAAAATATATAGGTATATTATTTAGTTTTAAACTTTTTTTTTTTAATCGACCCCCTTTTTCACTAATGTAGATGCTTAGACAAAAATCCTTTTCTTCTCTCATCTCCAGGTATTTCTCCTAGTCTTACTAGAATTACACTTATACAAAAGAACATGAACTCTGTGTGAAGCTAAGACAGCCGAAAATATGTGAAAATTAAAAATATTTCTACCTGTTCAATATTTAATGTATGACCTATTTTCCAAATCTCCAATCTATTAAACCCACCGAGCGTGGTAAAATAAAACGATTTATTCCACGTTGATGTATGTAATCTGAATGGAAACACGTACCGTAAATTAGTCCGTGTCTGGCTTTGTACGATATTTCATTATTCATAAAAACCTGCTTGTAATCCTGAAAAACAATCCACTTTATAGTACTGGACGAGTCGTGTAAATCCGGATGAACATAGACAATGCATACTTATGTATTCTTACGCCGTTCCATACATTAATCTAAGCTAGATAAATGAATTTTAGGATTTTGCCTGATAAAATGTTTAAACACACTTCGCATATATCCTAACACTCTATAAGAATAACATTTTTATTTTTCTTATGGTATGTTGGTTCTTGGGTCCGTTTACATCTGACACTTCTCCCAGGATATATATATCAGGTGTAGGATAGATATTCTCTTGCAAGTTTACATACTGAGAGAAATAGCTAGACATTTATATCATGGATATCTATAGGATAGTTCTGGATTTCTTGAAATTTCCGATAAATGTACGGCCCGTCATAGTCATGGCGCAAATAATTAGTGTTTACCGATTTTCGACGGATTTTTCAATAGCAAATGAAGAATTGTTCCCCATTTAAAAAAAAATTAAAATAATATTTCTTGAAATTCCTTGTTACATTACTAGAGTTAACTTTTTTTTTAAACTAATTTTAGTTTTTGGTTCTAGATTAAAAATTGCCGCCTGCAGTCTTTTGCCTGTGAAAAAAAGGGGTTTCCGTTCGTCAGACAGCGCCGCCATTTTGTATTCGAAGAATTAAGTCTTTTATTTTTATTGGTTACTTTAAAATCTCATATGAAACTTTTGACATAAAGAATTGAAAAATATTAATTTATTTGCTGTTCATAAATTGTAGAAAATGGCTTTGATTTTGATCTGCCAATGTAATATTAGACCTTAAGAAATAGAAACCCTTCAATAGCCTAAATCTACATTATCATCAATTGTAACAAAAAAAATTATTATATATTTTAATATTTATTATTCCCAACTAATGTCTTCCATTTCTTTGTTTACAGGTGAGTTTTCTGCTTAACATGAAAATATTAATCAGGTAAATTAGTTTTAATACGCTCATATCTAGTATTTGGCATTATTTAATGTTATAATATCGCTTATTGAGAAGTTGACATATTTACATGTATACGTTCTTCTATGCATTTCTATGGATACGTGTATAAGTATATAAATTGTTGGTTTCTCTTGAGTTGTAAATTCAATATTTTGATGGTAAGTGAAAACGGAGCAAATATTAGCATAATTGGGCTTTATAAATTACTTTAATATGTTATCTATTAAAATTGGATCACCTTCGAAAAAGAATGTATACTTCTACTATATATATATATATATATATATATATATATATATATATATAGAGAGAGAGAGAGAGAGAGAGAGAGAGAGAAAGAGAGAGAGAGGGAGAGAAATATACTGCTCAGTAAGTATGATCAATTTTTATGAGAGAACAATATTTTTTGTCCATATTTGGTAAATTGCCGAAATGGGACTTAATTTTTTCTACTATTAATTTGGCTAGTCCTGGAGAGAGTTCCCATATAGAGCCCATAGTGGGAGATTCTGACCTTAAAGCATCCACGGTCTCCAGGAATATATGACAAGGGTGGAAGGAGCTGCTGCATGCGGCGTCATCAGCAGAAATTTAACTCTGGTGATCCTTCTCGCTGGAACTCATCACTTATTCTGTTCCGGGAGACGGAGAATACCAATATTGAAATCCCCATTGCCTAAAACCTACTATGTTTATCGCTCATTCCTCTATGTGTTCCCCATTGCCTAAAATCGCATACTTAGGTCCTTTCAGAAAATTTGTTATATTATTTTAAATTATCTTAATAATTATCATTATTTAAATGTTCTATGATTTTTTATGTTACATTTCCTTCAATTTGTTGTTACATTTATTTCAATTCAAGGGGCCGATTAGCAAGGACAGGATTTAAAGCAATAGATAATAGGGAAATATTTCAGAGAAGCGGAATTCAATTTCAAAACTTTAATAATATACTAATACTAGCTGTACTCTGGAGTGCCATGATACACCTACTTTCTGCATCTAGAAAAGCAAAAATGCATTAGAAACCAAACAAGTAATATTAAAACCTAATGGGGTCTCCCGTAGTGTAGTGACTAGCGCGCTGGATTCATAAGCGGGAGATGGTGGGTTCGATTCCCACCTCCGGCAGGAATTTTCTCATCTCAAGGCTCGCTGGGAAAATTCCTCGCTGCACCCTGGATGTCGGCGCTAATGACCTAGAAGTAGATACGCAGTAAAAAAAAAAAAAAAAAAAAAAAAAAAAAAAAAAAAAAAAAAAAAAAAAAAAAAAACTCCGTAACTGTTAGGGTTTACAGTTACGAACCCGTGACCTCGGAACAGTGAGTCCTAGACGATTTTATCAAGGACCTACCTGTGTGCCAAGGATGATCAAAGTCGGTCAAACTGTGTGGATTTGTAAAAGGAAGAAACATACACGTGATTTTTATACATATAGCTGATTGGTACATACATAAAGATCATAAACCATCTCTAAAATGAGAGACCGGTTGAGCGAGAGAGAGCTATTTAGAGTGATTAGTCATATTGGAGGATAAGAGAATATTCGGAGCTGACCTACCTTCGACAAACATCTGGACCGAGTTCTCAGGAACTGGAGTGGACTTAAGACCCGTCGGAGGTAAGCCAGCCCTTATAAACCCTTTATCCTCGTCAGTTCTCAGACCTTTCCGGAATTACCTTACGTGTCTGTCGCGTGTTGTTTGACTGACCTAGACGCAGCGTCTGCAGATTCGTTCTTCCCACGGCTTCAGCGTTGGACATCCAATCTTTTCTCTTATCTTGATTCACTTACTTTAAGTCTAAGGGAATACGGAGCCTTACCTGTGTAAAACTTTACATGTATGAAATTACCTCGCAGATATCTGTAATGATACATATACACAAATTTAAACGACTTACATATTCGTAAACTCTAGATTTCGAAAAATAAACATTTCTCGTCAGCACTTCCGGATATGGTGATCTTATCCACGCCATAAGCGTAGAGAGAGAAAGCGCACTGAAATTCCAAAGAACTTTGTGGTAGAGTTGGTTAAAGTAGTCAGTAGAGGATTAGCGTAATCCTATCGCCATCTTGATCGGTCTTGTCTTTCTCCAATCTGCTACAGTTCCAGGATAACACTAGCCTCTCTCCAATCTGCTACAGTACCAGGACAACACTAGCCTCTCTCCAATCTGCTACAGTACCAGGACAACACTAGCCTCTCTCCAATCTGCTACAGTTCCAGGATAACACTAGCCTCTCTCCAATCTCCGACTGTACCAGGACAACACTAGCCTCTCTCCAATCTCCTACAGTTCCAGGATAACACTAGCCTCTCTCCAATCTCCTACAGTACCAGGATAACACTAGCCTCTCTCCAATCTCCTACAGTACCAGGATAACACTAGCCTCTCTCCAATCTGCTACAGTTCCAGGATAACACTAGCCTCTCTCCAATCTCCTACAGTACCAGGACAACACTAGCCTCTCTCCAATCTGCTACAGTTCCAGGATAACACTAGCCTCTCTCCAATCTCCTACAGTACCAGGACAACACTAGCCTCTCTCCAATCTGCTACAGTTCCAGGATAACACTAGCCTCTCTCCAATCTCCTACAGTACCAGGACAACACTAGCCTCTCTCCAATCTGCTACAGTTCCAGGATAACACTAGCCTCTCTCCAATCTGCTACAGTACCAGGACAACACTAGCCTCTCTCCAATCCTATTCCACCAACATCTCTCTTTTCTTACTCTATTTTATCCCAACACAAGGCACAAGTTTTATTACTAAATTTTCTTGAGTCGTCAATCATCATTTATAAACCCGAGTACTCATGTGTGTACTTCTTAAAGGATGCTCAGATTCATATTTCGTATTTGTAGACTACAGGTAACCCGAGTACTCATGTGTGTACTTCTTAAAGGATGCTCAGATTCATATTTCGTATTTGTAGACTACAGGTAACCCGAGTATGTGTGTACTTCTTAAAGGATGCTCAGATTCATATTTCGTATTTGTAGACTACAGGTAACCCGAGTACTCATGTGTGTACTTCTTAAAGGATGCTCAGATTCATATTTCGTATTTGTAGACTACAGGTAACCCGAGTACTCATGTGTGTACTTCTTAAAGGATGCTCAGATTCATATTTCGTATTTGTAGACTACAGGTAACCCGAGTACTCATGTGTGTACTTCTTAAAGGATGCTCAGATTCATATTTCGTATTTGTAGACTACAGGTAACCCGAGTACTCATGTGTGTACTACTTAAAGGATGCTCAGATTCATATTTCGTATTTGTAGACTACAGGTAACCCGAGTACTCATGTGTGTACTTCTTAAAGGATGCTCAGATTCATATTTCGTATTTGTAGACTACAGGTAACCCGAGTACTCATGTGTGTACTTCTTAAAGGATGCTCAGATTCATACTTCGTATTTGTAGACTACAGGTAACCCAAGTACTCATGTGTGTACTTCTTAAAGGATGCTCAGATTCATATTTCGTATTTGTAGACTACAGGTAACCCGAGTACTCATGTGTGTACTTCTTAAAGGATGCTCAGATTCATATTTCGTATTTGTAGACTACAGGTAACCCGAGTATGTGTGCACTTCTTAAAGGATGCTCAGATTCATATTTCGTATTTGTAGACTACAGGTAACCCGAGTACTCATGTGTGTACTTCTTAAAGGATGCTCAGATTCATATTTCGTATTTGTAGACTACAGGTAACCCGAGTATGTGTGCACTTCTTAAAGGATGCTCAGATTCATATTTCGTATTCGTAGACTACAGGTAACCCGAGTACTCATGTGTGTACTTCTTAAAGGATGCTCAGATTCATATTTCGTATTTGTAGACTACAGGTAACCCGAGTACTCATGTGTGTACTTCTTAAAGGATGCTCAGATTCATACTTCGTATTTGTAGACTACAGGTAACCCAAGTACTCATGTGTGTACTTCTTAAAGGATGCTCAGATTCATATTTCGTATTTGTAGACTACAGGTAACCCGAGTACTCATGTGTGTACTTCTTAAAGGATGCTCAGATTCATATTTCGTATTTGTAGACTACAGGTAACCCGAGTATGTGTGCACTTCTTAAAGGATGCTCAGATTCATATTTCGTATTTGTAGACTACAGGTAACCCGAGTATGTGTGCACTTCTTAAAGGATGCTCAGATTCATATTTCGTATTCGTAGACTACAGGTAACCCGAGTACTCATGTGTGTACTTCTTAAAGGATGCTCAGATTCATATTTCGTATTTGTAGACTACAGGTAACCCGAGTACTCATGTGTGTACTTCTTAAAGGATGCTCAGATTCATACTTCGTATTTGTAGACTACAGGTAACCCAAGTACTCATGTGTGTACTTCTTAAAGGATGCTCAGATTCATATTTCGTATTTGTAGACTACAGGTAACCCGAGTACTCATGTGTGTACTTCTTAAAGGATGCTCAGATTCATATTTCGTATTTGTAGACTACAGGTAACCCGAGTATGTGTGCACTTCTTAAAGGATGCTCAGATTCATATTTCGTATTTGTAGACTACAGGTAACCCGAGTATGTGTGTACTTCTTAAAGGATGCTCAGATTCATATTTCGTATTTGTAGACTACAGGTAACCCGAGTATGTGTGTACTTCTTAAAGGATGCTCAGATTCATATTTCGTATTTGTAGACTACAGGTAACCCGAGTACTCATGTGTGTACTTCTTAAAGGATGCTCAGATTCATATTTCGTATTTGTAGACTACAGGTAACCCGAGTATGTGTGCACTTCTTAAAGGATGCTCAGATTCATATTTCGTATTTGTAGACTACAGGTAACCCGAGTATGTGTGTACTTCTTAAAGGATGCTCAGATTCATATTTCGTATTTGTAGACTACAGGTAACCCGAGTACTCATGTGTGTACTTCTTAAAGGATGCTCAGATTCATATTTCGTATTCGTAGACTACAGGTAACCCGAGTACTCATGTGTGTACTTCTTAAAGGATGCTCAGATTCATGTTTCGTATTTGTAGACTACAGGTAACCCGAGTACTCATGTGTGTACTTCTTAAAGGATGCTCAGATTCATATTTCGTATTTGTAGACTACAGGTAACCCGAGTACTCATGTGTGTACTTCTTAAGGGATGCTCAGATTCATATTTCGTATTTGTAGACTACAGGTAACCCGAGTATGTGTGCACTTCTTAAAGGATGCTCAGATTCATATTTCGTATTTGTAGACTACAGGTAACCCGAGTATGTGTGTACTTCTTAAAGGATGCTCAGATTCATATTTCGTATTTGTAGACTACAGGTAACCCGAGTACTCATGTGTGTACTTCTTAAAGGATGCTCAGATTCATATTTCGTATTTGTAGACTACAGGTAACCCGAGTACTCATGTGTGTACTTCTTAAAGGATGCTCAGATTCATATTTCGTATTTGTAGACTACAGGTAACCCGAGTACTCATGTGTGTACTTCTTAAAGGATGCTCAGATTCATACTTCGTATTTGTAGACTACAGGTAACCCAAGTACTCATGTGTGTACTTCTTAAAGGATGCTCAGATTCATATTTCGTATTTGTAGACTACAGGTAACCCGAGTACTCATGTGTGTACTTCTTAAAGGATGCTCAGATTCATATTTCGTATTTGTAGACTACAGGTAACCCGAGTATGTGTGCACTTCTTAAAGGATGCTCAGATTCATATTTCGTATTTGTAGACTACAGGTAACCCGAGTACTCATGTGTGTACTTCTTAAAGGATGCTCAGATTCATATTTCGTATTTGTAGACTACAGGTAACCCGAGTATGTGTGCACTTCTTAAAGGATGCTCAGATTCATATTTCGTATTCGTAGACTACAGGTAACCCGAGTACTCATGTGTGTACTTCTTAAAGGATGCTCAGATTCATATTTCGTATTTGTAGACTACAGGTAACCCGAGTACTCATGTGTGTACTTCTTAAAGGATGCTCAGATTCATACTTCGTATTTGTAGACTACAGGTAACCCAAGTACTCATGTGTGTACTTCTTAAAGGATGCTCAGATTCATATTTCGTATTTGTAGACTACAGGTAACCCGAGTACTCATGTGTGTACTTCTTAAAGGATGCTCAGATTCATATTTCGTATTTGTAGACTACAGGTAACCCGAGTATGTGTGCACTTCTTAAAGGATGCTCAGATTCATATTTCGTATTTGTAGACTACAGGTAACCCGAGTATGTGTGTACTTCTTAAAGGATGCTCAGATTCATATTTCGTATTTGTAGACTACAGGTAACCCGAGTATGTGTGTACTTCTTAAAGGATGCTCAGATTCATATTTCGTATTTGTAGACTACAGGTAACCCGAGTACTCATGTGTGTACTTCTTAAAGGATGCTCAGATTCATATTTCGTATTTGTAGACTACAGGTAACCCGAGTACTCATGTGTGTACTTCTTAAAGGATGCTCAGATTCATATTTCGTATTTGTAGACTACAGGTAACCCGAGTACGCATGTGTGTACTTCTTAAAGGATGCTCAGATTCATATTTCGTATTCGTAGACTACAGGTAACCCGAGTACTCATGTGTGTACTTCTTAAAGGATGCTCAGATTCATATTTCGTATTTGTAGACTACAGGTAACCCGAGTACTCATGTGTGTACTTCTTAAAGGATGCTCAGATTCATATTTCGTATTTGTAGACTACAGGTAACCCGAGTACTCATGTGTGTACTTCTTAAAGGATGCTCAGATTCATATTTCGTATTTGTAGACTACAGGTAACCCGAGTACTCATGTATGTACTTCTTAAAGGATGCTCAGATTCATATTTCGTATTTGTCGACTACTGGTAACCCGAGTACTCATGTGTGTACTTCTTAAAGGATGCTCAGATTCATATTTCGTATTTGTAGACTACAGGTAACCCGAGTACTCATGTGTGTACTTCTTAAAGGATGCTCAGATTCATATTTCGTATTTGTAGACTACAGGTAACCCGAGTATGTGTGTACTTCTTAAAGGATGCTCAGATTCATATTTCGTATTTGTAGACTACAGGTAACCCGAGTATTCATGTGTGTACTTCTTAAAGGATGCTCAGATTCATATTTCGTATTTATGAAATATTTCGTATTTGTAGGCTACAGGTAACTTAAATAATATAACTCAATGAATAGCTGGGATTTGGCTAAGAACAACAACCATATTTTCGCAAAAATCTACATTTAGAATATTTCGGAATGCTCATTAAGACACTGCTCTTCTGCTTAAAGGGCACTGTTGTTCTGCCCATCGTAAACTGCTGTTCTGCTCGACGGACACTACCATTCTGCCAATCGCAAACTGCTGTTCTGCTTGACGGACACTACCGTTCTGCCAATCGTAAACTGCTGTTCTGCTTGACGGACACTACCGTTCTGCCAATCGTAAACTGCTGTTCTGCTTGACGGACACTACCGTTCTGCCAATCGTAAACTGCTGTTCTGCTTGACGGACACTACCGTTCTGCCAATCGTAAACTGCTGTTCTGCTCGACGGACACTACCGTTCTGCCAATCGTAAATTGTTGTTCTGCTCGGCGGACTCTACCGTTCTGCCCATCGTAAACTGATGTTCTGCTCGACGGACACTACCATTCTGCCCATCGTAAACTGCTGTTCTGCTCGACGGACACTACCGTTCTGCCAATCGTAAACTGCTGTTCTGCTCGACGGACACTACCGTTCTGCCCATCGTAAACTGATGTTCTGCTTGACGGACACTACCGTTCTGCCAATCGTAAACTGCTGTTCTGCTCGACGGATACTACCGTTCTGCCAATCGTAAATTGTTGTTCTGCTCGACGGACTCTACCGTTCTGCCCATCGTAAACTGATGTTCTGCTCGACGGACTCTACCGTTCTGCCCATCGTAAACTGATGTTCTGCTTGACGGACACTACCGTTCTGCCAATCGTAAATTGCTGTTCTGCTCGACGGTCTCTACCGTTCTGCCACTCGTAAATTGCTGTTCTGCTCGACGGTCTCTACCGTTCTGCCCATCGTAAACTGTCGTTTTGCTTACAGATATTACAGTTCTGCTTGACGGACACTACTGTACTGATAGGCGGACAATATTGTTTTTAACTGACGGATACTCCTGTTCTAACGAAATTAATCTTCTGTTCATACTCCCCCCTCTGACGGATACTCCTGTTCTAACGAAATTAATCTTCTGTTCATACTCCCCCCTCTGACGGAACCTCCTGTTCAAACGAAATAAATCTTCTGTTCATACTCCCCCCTCTGACGGATAATCCTCTTCTAACGAAATTAATATTCTGTTCATAGTCCCCCCTCTGGCGGATACTCCTGTTCTAACGAAATTAATCTTCTGTTCATACTCCCCCCTCTGACGGATACTCCTGTTCTAACGAAATTAATCTTCTGTTCATACTCCCCCCTCTGACGGATATTCCTGTTCTAACGAAATTAATCTTCTGTTCATACTCCCCCCTCTGACGGATACTCCTGTTCTAACGAAATTAATCTTCTGTTCATACTCCCCCCTCTGACGGATAATCCTCTTCTAACGAAATTAATATTCTGTTCATACTCCCCCCTCTGAAGGATACTCCTGTTCTAACGAAATTAATCTTCTGTTCATACTCCCCCCTCTGACGGATACTCCTCTTCTAACGAAATTAATCTTCTGTTCATACTCCCCCCTCTGACGGATACTCCTGTTCTAACGAAATTAATCTTCTGTTCATACTCCCCCCTCTGACGGATACTCCTCTTCTAACGAAATTAATCTTCTGTTCATACTCCCCCCTCTGACGGATACTCCTGTTCTAACGAAATTAATCTTCTGTTCATACTCCCCCCTCTGACGGATACTCCTCTTCTAACGAAATTAATCTTCTGTTCATACTCCCCCCTCTGACGGATACTCCTGTTCTAACGAAATTAATCTTCGGTTCATACTCCCCCCTCTGACGGATACTCCTCTTCTAACGAAATTAATCTTCTGTTCATACTCCCCCCTCTGACGGAGACTCCTGTTCTGCCAGATATAAGCTACTGTTCTTACTTAGCTGTAAGATTTCTCTTTCTCTAATCCTAGCTGATATTAGTGATTTTCCTAAAGTTGTTCTTCAATTTCCTATTCATAGATTTTAGGTGCAAACATAAATAAAATAGAATAAAAGTAACACAAGTCATACTTACACCGTCCCATTGTTAACTTCTTCTAGAGAACTCTGACCCGTATCTTCCTTCTATAAGATTCCTTCGACCGATTTTCCTGCCCTAATCTCCTTACCTACCCCTTCCCGCCCTGGTCACGCTATCCTTTCATTAACACAATCTATTTATCTCATACTTTGTCATCAAGGTCCACGATTCGCAGATAATGCTTAAAATTTCGGCAGTTTTGTTTTGGTCCCATTTATGGCGAAATTATTATTCAAGTTATTAACCTAATCATTCAAAATCGTACCAGGAATTAGGAACTGAAAAACGGATTGTTCTCACAAAAGTTCCGTTCTTACATTTCGGATATTATATAAAGAATGTGTTTATTAATAAATTATAATAGATTCGGATTAAACATATACCAACATATCAAAAAGTGCGCTTTCGTGAACTGAAAACCTAACATGTGCATTAACACCCAAAATGTGGAATTTCGTGCAAGATAAAACTAACATATGTTGTTAATCCGGATGCCTTAATACGTGTGAATAACTTGTCCCCAATGGATTTCAAGCAAGCACCAAGAAGTGCACTTGCCCCAGAATCCGGTCTCTGGTTATAATACATCTTTTACTGCAGTTATGTAATTTTCCCCATTATGATATCTATCTACTATATATTTGTCAAATACCACTCACTGACCTATCATCGCCCAGCCCAAACCACTTGACAGAAAAATATGAAATTTTGCAAGGACACTCCCTTTAGAACGTAAAAACTCGCTAAGAAAGTTTTTTTTTGATATTGGAATTTTTAAGTATTTTTAGAGGGGTTCGAATTTTTATTTGGTTAGACAGCAGGCCACCAGAGGCAGCAAGCGTTGCTAGAAGAACAGGTCAGCTGTTACTGTGCTGTATCTATTCCATAATACTATTTCTTTTTGCGGTTCATTTCAACTATGATGGCAGACCTTGAATTACTAGAAATAAACCGTGATTTTGTCCCTCATAGAGTTTACGCCCTGGTGATGGTAATATCCCGAACCCCTTAAACTACCTCTTACTGGTAACCTATAGATAACGGGTTATCTCTAGGTAATCTGTTTGTTGACACTGGCCCGGAGCACCCCAATGTCCAGAAACATTATACTTTGATTACTTATCAATTGATGAATAACAAATAGCGTGACGCGAACCGTGCTATAATAAACTGCACAAAATTATGTTGTACCGTTAATTTTGATGATACATTATTTAACATAATGAAATAACATCTGCCGTGACGGAGCACGGGTATTCAGCTAGTCCTTTATAACCTAAGAAGAAAGGCTTTACATCTGCCGTGACGGAGCACGGGTATTCAGCTAGTCCTTTATAACCTAAGAAGAAAGGCTTTACGTTTGCGAAAGTTATCTCGATCCTAACCCACCGCGGATGTAAAAGTCCGTCACGCAGGAGCTGCATAACTAAGCACTTTCCTCAGAATTGGGTAGAGTCGAGTGCATTCCTGAATAATTTGCTTAAAATAACCTACATAGATAAATAAAATAAAAACATAAATAACACCTGTTTCAATTCAATTCAAACATAGTACAAAGTAAATCCCCCCCCTTCCGATAGACCGATTTAGTTCATTTTTACAACACTTCTTCCTTATTAGATACCCAGGACGTATACAGCGTTTCGTTACAATACAGCAGAAATGACGACCGGTATGAGCAAATTAGTAATTTGGGTCCGGAGTAAACCCCCCCCCTTCCTAATGAACCGATTTAGTTTATTTTTACAACACATTTTTCTCTTCAGTTGACCAGAACGAATACCGAGTTTCGATGAAATACAACACAAATTATGGCTGGTATTGGCAAATAACTACTTTGGCTCCGGAGTAAACCCCCTCTCCAGATGGACCGATTTTGTTGGTTAACGAACTCTTTCAATCGTTTGATTGGGGAATACTATATACCAAGTTTCGTGGGGAAGAAACAAAAATTCTGGCCGGTATCGTGTTAATGGACACATATATAAGTATATATATATATATATATATATATATATATATATATATATATATATATAGAGAGAGAGAGAGAGAGAGAGAAATGTTAACTGGGGTCATTTTCGGTGTCTTCTAGGTAGGATCGATAAAGATTCGAAGAAATTTTTCAAAAATTCCGTCATGAGTGCAACCTCAATAGCTACTTCGGAGGAAAGTGCTAAAACTGTGAAACTCTTCAATAGTAAATATAAGCAATCGAAATATTAAAAAAAAAATTTACAATATTCTAGCTTCTGTCTGAAATCATTCCTTCGTAATGACTATTCTCTTAAAGCCCTGAAACAATAAAAATAAAATGATCAACATTCATGGACTATTAAACTATTTAATTTAATGCTGAGTAGCAGAAATATAAATGATAATTTATTTACAAAATAATCTGAGAGATTTTTACATCCCAGTTAAAGTATAATATAAAGTGTCTTGAAGAGATAAGTTTAAGAATTATCCCCACTAGGATAAGACAGAAGTGGATTGAAAATGGCTAATCAAAGGTAGATAAGAGCCAATATAAAGTGCTATTTATGCCGAAGTAATAGGTTTAGGGTTGTTAAACTCAAATCCTTTTACTGCATCAGCCCTTTAATCCAGCTATGGTTTAGCTTAAACTGCATCAAGAGGGGCTCAAAAACTCATACATATTTAATTAGGTTTCATAAACTAACTGCCAATTCGGTGATAAATAAATGTTTTAATGTTCTTGGGGTAGTAAAATAAGTCTTTTAAATAATAGGATTTTTTTTATTATTATTATTAAGGAAACACTGAAGTGTATGTGTATACATATATATATATATATATATATATATATATATATATATATATATATATACATATATATATATATATGGGGCGAGATTAGGTCAGTGGTAGAGCACTCGACTAATGAACTGGAGGAACCAGGTTCAAAACCCGAGCGTGCACATAAAGATTTTTCTTCAAGTGTCATCGTTCGAAGGTTGGACTTGTGGTCCCAGATCGTCCCTAGGCTCACCCAGCCTTTAATTAATAATAAATCTTCATAAAGGGAAAAATCCGGAGCATAGTACTGACCGCACTATCTCCCTAGTGTGCCCCCTCTGGGCCCTTAGTTGACTGTTACGGGACTGATTTTACATACACACACATATATATATATATATATATATATATATATATATATATATATATGTATATATATGTATATATATATATATATATATATATATATATATATATATATCAAAACGTTGAGTAGAATGTTTTGTTGAATCAGACCGAATCGAGAGATCGAAGGAGAGGTCAGCTCATTGTCAGTTTAAGAGCACTCGACTAAAATGCTGGAGGAGTTGAGGTAAACATTCGAGCGCACTGAAGATTTTATCTTCTAGTGTCTTCGTTCGTTGGTTTGATTCGGGTTCCTATACCGTCCCAGGCCCACCGAGACTTTAATCTACGTATTAATTCATACCTGCAAAGGGGGGGTCATTAGACGCCTGGAGCATAATGCTGACCACATTATCTCCCTTGATGAAGAATCAAATACCTCTAAAGTATTTGCCTCTCTGGGCCGTCGTGGTCTGTTACGGGAGTGATTTCATATATGTGTGTATATATATATATATATATATATATATATATATATATATATATATATATCCAGGAAGGAAAATTTAATTTATTAAAAATTGTTGTATTTATTTATTGTTTTTTTGTATGCTCTTCAGTGGAGCAGTTTGCTCTGAAGATCTCATAAGGTAGGGGCCATGGAAATTTAAACTGAGGGGTCCGAATTCATAATTTCTTCCCCCCAAAACGAATAAAAACGAAAATTCCAGGAGCAAACTGCAACCCTCCACGTACTCCACACGCGCCAAATAGGAATTATTGTCATAGTCGGTATAATTAATAACATAAAAATAGTTTTTTTAAAAGATATTCTACATCTTGTATTGTCAGAGTTACATTTAGCGCTGTAAAGCAGGCTATGGCAGGCCTGTCAGTTAGACCTGAACAGTCAGCCTGAAGGCCGGTAGCCTGAAGGCCGGTAGCCTGAAGGCCGGTAGCCTGAAGGCCGGTAGCCTGAACGTGTATGTATTCCTGGCGCCTAAACAGTATTAACTTACAGACCGGCCGGAATATATACACCTTCAGGCGACCGGCTTTCAGACGGACTGTTCAGGCCTAACTGACAGGCCTGTCTGACCGTGCGTAGCCTGCTTTACACGTTAAGTGCTATGCTGGCTATGCTAAGCTAAAGTATTCCCCTGATATTCCTGATCCCAGCAGCTAAAACGGTGTTGTGGATCACTGGGTCCCTCGAGGACGTCCACTTCAAAACGGATGGGATCGCCCTGGTCCCGACAAATTCGCTTATGCAGTTAATCCTATTTTGTTTTTGTATGTTTTAGCTTAAGCACGCACCGCCAAACAAAAATTCTTAAAATATAATATTATATTTGAGGAAGATAAATTCTAGACCCCTAACAAAAGTTGACTATTTCTTCCATACCGCTTGTTAAAATGCCTCATTACCTATTGGTATATGTTATAACTCTGTTATAAAGCTGTTAGGTTCGCTGTGTCGACGGACCAATGCCCCTTACATTATTGATAAGGAAACCTGTCCAACTATTGATAAAGTTCGTCCTTGATTTCTCTCTCGTCATGCTCCAACCTAAAATCTTAGCTCCAAACTTCAATATCCCGGGGGTCGATAGGGATATATTTTGAAAACTGAACTGGGGTTTAAATCTGGGATGTATATAGGTTTCCACCCCCTATAGGGAGGAACCCCGCTTATAAGGTTGGCCTCATAACGCAATCCGGAAGTACTGGCAAAAAAATTTCGCTTTTCAGATTTCATAGATCACGAATGAAACGGATTTTCAAATTTGTATATATATATATATATATATATATATATATATATATATATATATATATATATATTGTACAAAAATCTTTCGTCTATTTTGAAAGGTCAAGTTCCTTAACCAGTAGAATCCGTCCACCGGAACATGCTTTTTGAAGAGACATTGGCGCGAAAAAAATCGTAAATCTTACGTTTTCGAGTTCATATGCTTGGAGGTACTTGTTTTGTATGTTCTTTGGAGTAGAAAAACCATTATCTGTAAAACCTATATCTCTAACTATTTTTGAGCAAAGTGGAAAAATAGTTTTTGAATAAAGTTTCGGTTAGGGTACTTAGAGTCATGGGACTCAGTTGAAATGTTGTCTTCATGTTCGAAATTCATCTAAACTAAGATTTTTAAAGTTTGGTTGCGCTTTGAGTTAAGGATGGATTAGAATGAACCAAAGTTTGGTTGCGCTTTGAGTTAAGGATGGATTAGAATGAACCAAAGTTTGGTTGCGCTTTGAGTTAAGGATGGATTAGAATGAACCAAAGTTTGGTTGCGCTTGGAGTTAAGGATGGATTAGAATGAACCAAAGTTTGGTTGCGCTTGGAGTTAAGGATGGATTAGAATGTAATATTTTATAAACAGACATATCGGGAGTTTCGTATATTTTTGTTAATATCTCGACAACGGTTAGGAAATCCTGGTAAGTGATAAGTAATCATTCGAAAGCTTACTACATTGTCTACTAAAAAGGTTCTGAAGTAATTTTCGATGGGGCGATGTCAATCGGAGAAACAAGTGCTTAAAGCTTTGAAAGTGGTAGTTTAGTTCTTTTAAACGGGTTTTTAACTTATATTTTAATTTGTCGTTTTTTTTTTGTATTGTATTTTTTTACATTGCATTTATCAGTAAAATTACTTTTATAACGAAATAAGGAAAGAAAATGAGAAATGTATTGGTATTAGTGTTTTCGTAGGGCGAACGTTAAGACGCAGTGGGAGGTCTTTTCGCTTAGGATTCTGTCGGTTTTCTGTTGAGCCGCCGATAGATCAAACCCTTCCAATAACTGCTTCTACTCCTTTACTAATGATACTAGGGAAATGAACGAAACCGCGCTAAGATGATGCAGTTCCTGCGAGTCGGACTTTGTTAATATTATTTGCGCAGAGATGTGGTCTATCCACGTTCTGAGAAATTGTTATGCAGCTCTTGTGTTACGGACTTTCAAGTTTACTGTACATTCTTTCCTTCCTGCTTCAAAATTTTGTTTCCTTCCGGTTTTTATGATTTCTAGAAATTCCATTCAATGTTAGCTTCGTTCGCTCTCTTGAGGGCTTCACCTTCACATATTCGCTGACATGCAACATTCAGAGCTTTGACCCGTGTGGTCACAAGTTGTTTAGTCTTATTAAAGATTCTCTAGTAGTTATTATTAAAACTACTAATTGTCATGTTTAATAAAACATTTTAAGTGTATTCTCGCGTGGGAGGACGGTAGAAGTTGTCTTGACACGCTAGGCTCGGCCTTGGAATGGGGAGAAGTCGTTATGGCTAGGCGTCGTAGAACCATACTTTCTTAAGTATCCTAGTCAATAGTCATAATTTATAATTGAGGAGGCTTGGTGACCGTGAGTGTTAAGGTACTGGGTTCGATTCCCACTGAGGGGCGATAGCTTTTCTTCAGGAAAACCCCTGGCTGGAAAAAGTTGTCTTGACACGCTAGGCTCGGCCTTGGAGTGGGGAGGAGTCGTTACGGCTAGTTGTAGTAGAATCATACTTTCTTAAATATCCTAGTAAACAGTAGTAATTTATAATTAAGGAGGCTTGGTGACCGTGAGTGTTAAGGTCGTGGGTTCGATTCCCTCTTACAAGGAGAGTGCACGACTTGCCCCTCACCGATTCAAACGAATATTTTTGTACGTGTAGCATTCAACTAGATCCTGTTAAAGCGAGAAAACGCGCTTCTCAAGCATTCAGCTGAAAAAAAATGTTGAAAATTTACCTGGAATTCTAAACATTTGTAAGCGAAAATTGTAGGTTACGTTTTGAAATTCGATACCTCGCCTTGAAATAACCTGACTTTTACATCATTGGGCTTTTTGGAAAGAAGAAAGACTCCTTTTTCGAATCATATAAATTTTGTATTATCTCGGGAAGTACTAGTGAGAAATGGTTTTCAAAATAAAAGTCAAATTTAAACGTTTTTGCGTATAACGTCGATTCCGGAACACGTAGAAATATTACAATGTAACGAAAATGTGTAACTTTAAAACCTTTATCGACCCTCCAAATTTGGTTTGAATCGGGTAAATATTCTTTGAAATATGGCCGGATTATTGAATCTTAAACAAAATTTTAAGGGCCTTAGCGAAATTTAAAATACATTTTTTTTTTATTTTTGGAATCTTCCCAAAATGTGAATAAAGGTTTTTTTTTAATGTGCTAAAAACAAATCTGACGTCCATTTTTTATACAATTTTTTTTATAATGGATAACTTTTTTATATGGAATATTTTGGCAAAATAATGACCTATAGAGTCGAGTATGTAAAATTTTTTTGATTTATAAACGGATGTCAGATTTGTTTTTAGCACATTAAAAAAACCCTACATTCACATTTTGGGAAGATTCCAAAAAAAAAGAAAAAAAAAAGTATTTTAAATTTCGCTAAGGCCCTTAAAATTTTGTTTAAGATTCACAAATCCGGCCATATTTTAAAGAACATTTACCCGATTCAAACCAAATTTGGAGGGTCGATAAAGGTTTTAAAGTTACACATTGTCGTTCCATTGGAATATTTCTACGTGTTCCGGAATCGACGTTATACGGAAAAATGTTTAAATTTGACTTTTATTTTGAAAACCATTTCTCACCAGTACGAGAATCGGTGAGGAGCACCTCGTGCACTCCTCTTGTAAGAGGTGATGGCTTCTCTTTAGGAAAAATAAAAGCTCTCTTCTGGCTAGAAAAAGGTGGTAACCTGTGGACAGGCCGTCCAGCAAAAAAAATAAAAAATGTTTCTTTTATAAGTGGAATCAATGACTCACGTCTGTATTACCAGATGCGCGGTGACGGGAAACATGTCCAAGTATTACATATTTACTCCATCGATTTCTGTTGGAGTTGGGAATCGAATCCACCATCTCCCGGATGAGAAACTAAGGCGCTAGCCACTAGACCACCGGGAGACACCGCAGTAAACATGTTTTGAAATACGCTAAGATGACACAGTTCCTGCGATTTAGGCCTCCTAAGACGATGAGGCATTATAGATGAGCCTTTACAGCTAAATGTTGGCCGGAGCTAAGCCCAAGCAGCTTCTCTGACTAAGTGATCCTTTATAACTCCCACCTTCCCTTCCAACCACCCCTGGGAAATCCCACCACCATCTAGCGGTACTTTCCAGTACTAATTACTAGAGTTAGCAAACTCATGGAGAAACTCAATTTCTCAATTAGTACCTCCTTGGCTTCCTCTCTGCCATATTGATAGATTTCTGTCGTGTCGAGTACATTCCTTATCAACTTCACCACCGAAGTATGGAACTCACGTAGAATATACAGCTACAAAAACCATCCTTTATGGTTTCACGTGCCACTTCACAGAAAAACCCAAACACCCAGAAACTTATTACGTTTCCAAGATTATTTCACCCCGTGCACGTAATGTACTAAACCTCGTACCGATATAGCTGTGTAGAGCGGGCGTACCTTGTTAGCATAACAGCAGTAAAAGTAATTCAGGTATTGAGCATTAATTTTGGTTCAGCATCTGCTTGCCAAATATACAAAAATACTCTTAAGTTTTGATCTTTCACGAAAAATATTAAATGAAATCTCAAAGAGAAATAAGTTTTTAAACACCACAATAGAAAAATTATAGAACCCTAAGCGGGGATTATTATATAACCTTAAGAGGGGATTATTATAGAACCCTAAGCGGGGATTATTATAGAACCCTAAGCGGGGATTATTATAGAACCCTAAGCGGGGATTATTATAGAACCCTAAGCGGGGATTATTATAGAACCCTAAGCGGGGATTATTATAGAACCCTAAGCGGGGATTATTATAGAACCCTAAGCGGGGATTATTATAGAACCCTAAGCGGGGATTATTATAGAACCCCAAGCGGGGATTATTATAGAACCCTAAGCGGGGATTATTTTAGAACCCTAAGCGGGGATTATTTCATCCTTTTTCTGAAAGGTCGCTCTTTGAAACACTATAATAATATGTTTCTCTTATCTTACCTTGTTTTACTGGAATTCTCAATTTACTATTAAATACAATTAAAAGGGAAAAAACCTATTAAAAAGTGAGGTCAACATAGACTAAACTAACAATTTAGATGTTTCAAATACTTATTTCTCTGATTGACATCGCGCCTTCGAAAATTACCTCAGAATCTTTTTTGTTGTGTATTTAGTAAACATTCGAATGGTCTCCATCCAGTTACCATGATTTCTCAACCATTTTCGAGATATTTTACACAATTTACCATGATCTGAAACCTTTAAATGTCTATTATTAAAATGTTTCATTTTTTTAATACTTTCTTAACTCCAAAAGCAACTAAAATTTAAATATAAACAGCTGGAAAAGTTCCAACTGAATCAATCGAGAAAATTATTTTGTAAAAAAGTAGTTGTATCAATTGTTTTCGTAAACGGTTACAGATATCGCTTTAAAAATGTTTTCTTTCGTTTTCCATGTTCCGGTGGACGGATTCTGCTGGTTAACGAATTTGATCTTTCAAATTGGATGGAAGATTTTTCTACGAAATTTCATTAAAATCGGAACATTTGAACAACATTATTTTCGTTCTCTAGGGGTTCTGAAACGCAAAATGTTCTAGTCGACACTTCCGTATAGCGTCACGAGGTCAACCTTATAAGCGAGTTCTTCCCTATGGAGGGAGAGAGAAACCGCGGTAAAATAAAAAAGCTTTACATAAATATTCAATACCAACCCTTAAGGAACACTCAAGGAGCAATGAGAAAGATATTTTATAATATTCTCGTGGAATAATGACGTCAGATCCTTTTGACAAGAAAGTATCTGGTATTTATGAGTTCTCCAAGGAGGTAGAAGATCAGAAGGTAGCAAGGAGGTTATAACAGGTTGTCTGTCACCATCATTAGTTATCGGGCTTGGTTTTGTAATAACAAGTCGAGGTGAAATATCGATGTATTAATCCCATTCTCCTCATAATATAAAATGAAATAAGTTTTCCGGTTGTACTAACGAAACTGTTTTCGAGAAATTCATTGAAATGTTTATGGATCGATATGTAATGGTTACACTGAAAAATGATTACTTTTCAAATTACTTTCCTGGAAATACATCTTGGGCTGACACCAGACGTCGTCGAAAATTGGAATCCAGGCTTTCGTACTAAATAGTCGAAAGTAATTGCAATTAACATTCCAGTAATGATAATGGAAATTCCAATTATTGTTGGAGAATGCTGGATGGTGGAAAATTGATGTTCCAAGGATGAAAAAATGGTCGAAAATTCCCACAAGTGTTTTATTGGCAAAACGTTTTCAGGGACTAAGCCCCATTTTCAATGCCCTGTGACACAATACAGTAATTAAAACAGGTTCAATTTAAAACAGATTAAAATAACAAAACAATAATAACAAAAAACAATCGTAAAACCTGAGACTACATATTAAAATAGGGGGGGGGGTTTATGTTATTTTAATATGTAGTCTCATGTTTTACGATTGTTTTTTGTTATTATTGTTTTGTTATTTTAATCTGTTTTAAATTGAACCTGTTTTAATTACTGTATTGTGTCACAGGGCATTGAAAATGGGGCTTAGTCCCTGAAAACGTTTTGCCAATAAAACACTTGTGGGAATTTTCGACCATTTTTTCATCCTTGGAAATTGCAATTACGTTTTCCAATTACGTGTAATGGGTACTGTTTTTTTTATTACCATTACTTGTAATGGGAAAAAGTAATTGCATTTTCCATTACAATTACAGGAATTGGAATAATAATTCCAATTACATTTCTTCTGAAAGAATGGGAACTTGTAATGCGAACCATTTTTCACAACCCTATTCAAAAATCAGTCCCATAAGAGGCATCAAGGGCCCTGAGGGGCAGATACTATAGACATATATCTTATTCATATCATACAGCACACTAGGGAGATAGTGTGGTTTGTACTACGCTCCGGCCACCTGATTTTCCCCTTTGCTGCTTCGACTGCTTGGGTAATTAGCACCAAAGTACCCATTAATAAATTAATTAAAGGCTGGGTTGGCGAACGAAGACGCTAGAAAAAAAAATCTTTAGTGCTTGCTCGGGATTTGAAGTCAGGTCCTCCAGCATATTAGTCCAGTGCTCTACCACTGAGCTAACCTCGCCCCCCTTTCACAACCCTATTGGTCCCGAAAATGATCCCCTATAAATTTTATAAACATGTAGATATACATATATATATATATATATATACACACACACATATATATATATATTTATATATATATATATATATATATATATATATATATATATATATATATATTTATATAGGCATGTCTTTCGAAATACTCAGGATGTTTTGGCTTTGAAATGGAAAAAAAAGTAGTAGATGAAGATCCGCAACAATATGTAGAGATGATATTGTGAAGAGAGGGGGGGGATGATTGGTTAAAGAAAAATTATAATACATAGAATCTAGGATAAAGATATAGCAAAACAAAAATCCCTGGTGAGCTCAGATAATGGCGGAGGGCGAAAAATAATGGACTATTATTAAAAGCCTATTTTCGTACTGTACTTATTAATTTTAAATCGAACGAAACCATATTTCGAGAAATCATTAGCTGTTTCTATTAAAAGCTTTCTAAATTACACTCCTGATAATTCTAGTTGTTTTCGGCTACTCCTGATGCGCTTCGGATACCTTCGGCAACGCCATCCTCTGTCGAGGAATGGCTGGAAAATAAAATCCAGAAAAGCTCATCCCTATTCAGAAAATATCATATTTACTCGATGTACACAGGATGTATATTTTATCATATTATTTATTGTTTTAATATTATGTTTGTGGGGGTTTTCTCCTTTCGCTCCAGGGATACATTCTTTCCGGAGCCCAGGGGCTCCAGGGATTCATTCTTTCGGGAGCCCAGGGGCTCCAGGGATACATTCTTTCGGGAGCTCAGGGGCTCCAGGGATACATTCTTTCGGGAGCCCAGGGGCTCCAGGGATACATTCTTTCGGGAGCCCAGGGGCTCCAGGGATACATTCATCGGGGGCCCAGGGGCTCCAGGGATACATTCTTTTGGGGGCCCAGGGGCTCCAGGGATACATTCTTTCGGGGGCCCAGGGGCTCCAGGGATACATTCTTTCGGGGGCCCAGGGGTTCCAGGGATACATTCTTTCGGGAGCCCAGGGGCTCCAGGGATACATTCTTTCGGGGGCCTAGGGGCTCCAGGGATACATTCTTTCGGGGGCGATTCCCAACCGAATTACTTTTATTACCCAGAGAATTATTTGATTTTTTGTTTAATATTATTTATTTTCTTTTGTCTATGGTTTTTATTTTTAATTTAATATAAATATAAATATTATTACTACTGTAATTTCATTATGTACAATTATAAAAATGTATTTAATTATCATGATTAACCAACGTACTTTATTATCTGTGCAGATGTTAATGAGGATTGTATTATAAAAAAAAAAAAAAAAAAAAAATGTACACACCATCAACAGTTGTAAAAAGCTGAGAAGACTATTGGGTCATAGAATAGGTTCTGTCATGAAGAAGATGTATGTTATGTTGACAGAAGTAGCTAGCTCTCGGGGAAATCCCGACCTCAGTACTCTTCAACCATTTATAACACCTCGGAGTTTTTATACAAAGGAAAATATCGTTTCTACCATTCGAGAAATCCGTCCTGGAGGACCAGAAATTTATGGTATATATATATATATATATATATATATATATATATATATATAGAGAGAGAGAGAGAGAGAGAGAGAGTAGAGAGAGACATAGATAGATAGATAGATAGATATATATGCACATAGATTTTTTTTATTAATAACATTACTACCATTTACAGCAGATGGATTAAATGACTCGCACACACATACATATATATATATATATATATATATATATATATATATATATATATATATACATGTGTGTCTTTGTGTGTGTATGTGTATTTGCATTTAATTCATCTACTGTAAAATGGTGGTAATGTTTGAAGTAAAAAATGATAAGGTCCGAGAGTGGCAGATACGGTAGAGGTATCTGATTCTTAACCATACGGCAAACTACGGAGATAGTGTGGTCAGTACTATGCTCCGCCGCCTGATTTTTCCCTTTGCAAGTACCCTTTAATTAATTAATGTTGCTCAGATTTTCATCATATGCCGATAATTCGACATGGCAGAGATATGTTTTATTTTATTATTTAAGATTTTGTTTAATAATATTTAATTTATGTTTTTTGTTTTTGTTACTTTATAGTTATATTATTATGTGAAATTTGTATATTCAACAGTATGTATTTATATGTTTTCTTTATTAAAAAATAACCATAAACGTTCCCACGAAAATAGAAGTATGGGAGTAGACTATGCTAGTCCCCGGTGAAGTTCTAAGCTTTGCAAGTTTCTATGCTAAGCTTTTTAAATCAGATTTAGTTCAAAGATTACACGGAAAACCCTTTAGGCTTCCAACTTCCCTAGACTTAGGCAAAATCTATAAGTATTTTTCCTTTTTATAAATTCTAAAATTCCTTCATGCGTGCAACCTCAATAGACGGTACTCTCCTTTCCGTTGGAAAGAAAATATAGACTCTATAGAATTAGTGGACTAATGGAAAATATAGATAAAGTCCGAACAAACTTTGAGAAAATGTTGAAAAGAGTTCCGAGGTCTAAGATATTTTAGCTAGTTATCGGAACTTCTAAAGCCCTTTCTGAAATAATTGGAAAACTTGTAGTTTTAGCAAACTTTTACTGCCTCTATGATTGGTCTATAAACTAATAATATTTCCCGCAAATCGGGCGCATTTACCAACAATAAACTAAACACTCTGCGCTAATGGCCCAGATTTGTCGATGCGCCGTAAAAAAAAAATAAAATAAACTATACAATTTAAATTGAAGACATATGCTGAATAACCATTGGCTTTCAGGCATATTACAGACATATGCTGAATAACCATTGGCTTTCAGGCATATTACAGACATATGCTGAATAACCATTGGCTTTCAGGCATATTACAGACATATGCTGAATAACCATTGGCTTTCAGGCATATTACAGACATATGCTGAATAACCATTGGCTTTCAGGCATATTACAGACATATAATGAATAACCATTGGCTTTCAGGCATATTACAGACATATAATGAATAACCATTGGCTTTCAGGCATATTACAAACATTTCTAAACCTATGTTTATAGAAATAAGTGAATCACATTCAAATTAATATTTATCAGAATGCTGGTTCATTAAACCATACAGGTATCCTCTTGCAGGATTGAAGTCGACGAAGTAGCGAAAATACTACCCGTGCTTCGTCACGGCAGATAAATAGTTTTTTTTTATTGCGTTAAATAATGTATCATCAAAATTAACGCTACTACATAATTTTATGCAGTTTATTATACAATGGTTCCCGTCATACTATACGTTATACATCAATATATAAGTAATCAAAGTATAATATTTCTTGACAATGGGGCGCTCCGGACCAGTGTCAAGAAACATATAACCTAGCGATAATAAACGTGGTCAATAATAAATGGACTTTAAAAGTTTAACAATTTTGTTTCCAAGATATCATTTGGAAACACCCATTATATTTGCGAGCATTACCAAGAAGTGTTCTGACTGGGGATACTGATGAGTGAGGAGGCTGTGCAAGGGTTCGGGATATTATTACCTCGGATGGACCATCACCAGGTATAGCATTACCATGAAGTGTTCTGACTGGGGATGCTGATGGGTGAGGAGGCTGTGCAAGGGTTCGGGATATTATTACCTTGGATGGACCATCACCAGGTATAGCATTACCAAGAAGTGTTCTGACTGGGGATGCTGATGGGTGAGGAGGCTGTGCAAGGGTTCGGGATATTATTACCTCGGATGGACCATCACCAGGTATAGCGTAAACTCTATGAGGGACAAAATCACAGATTATTTCTGGTAATTCAAGGGCTGTCATCATAGTGGAAATTAAATTAATTAAATTTTAACGTCCATTTATTATTAACTACGAATTTTAGGCCGGGTTATCTATAGGTTACCACCCTTTTCTAGCCAGGTTAGGGCTGATGCCTTTTCTTTTTTCTAAAGAAAAGCCAACATCCCTAGTGGGAATCGAACCCACGACCTTTTGGCACGGAGTGTTAAGAGCTCACGTCTTAACCCCCACGGCCGCCGGGCCTCCCAGTTGAAATTAACTGTAATCAAAAATAATACTATGAAATAGATACAGTACAACAACAGTTGTTCTGTTATCGTCCTGGCTACGCATGCTGCCTAGGCTCTCCTGATCTAAACATTCAAACCCCTCTAAAAATACTTAAAAATTTGACTATCAAAAAAAATGTTATTAGCGAGTGTTTAAATCCCAAAGGGAGTGTCCATGAAAAATTTCAATTTTTTCTGTCAAGTGGTTTGGGCTGGGCTATGATATGTCAGTGAGTGAGTGGTTTGGTCTGGGCTATGATAGGTCAGTGAGCGAGTGAGTGGTTTGGGCTGGGCTATGATAGGTCAGTGAGCGAGTGAGTGGTTTGGGCTGGGCTATGATAGGTCAGTGAGCGAGTGAGTGGTTTGGGCTGGGCTATGATAGGTCAGTGAGCGAGTGAGTGGTTTGGGCTGGGCTATGATAGGTCAGTGAGCGAGTAAGTGGTTTGGGCTGGGCTATGATAGGTCAGGGAGCGAGTGAGTGGTTTGGGCTGGGCGATGATAGGTCAGTGAGCGAGTGAGTGGTTTGGGCTGGGCTATGATAGGTCAGTGAGTGAGTGAGTGGTTTGGGCAGGGCTATGATAGGTCAGTGAGCGAGTGAGTGGTTTGGGCTGGGCTATGATAGGTCAGTGAGCGAGTGAGTGGTTTGGGCTGGGCGATGATAGGTCAGTGAGCGAGTGAGTGGTTTGGGCTGGGCTATGATAGGTCAGTGAGTGAGTGAGTGGTTTGGGCTGGGCTATGATAGGTCAGTGAGCGAGTGAGTGGTTTGGGCTGGGCTATGATAGTTCAGTGAGCGAGTGAGTGGTTTGGGCTGGGCTATGATAGGTCAGTGAGCGAGTGAGTGGTTTGGGCTGGGCTATGATAGGTCAGTGAGCGAGTGAGTGGTATTTGAGAAATATATAGTAGATTAAATATACCTTCCACGACATATTATGACGAAACATTAACTAATCTATTTGACACTAGATACAAGAACGGGAGGAACGTGCTAAGATGATGCAGTTCCTGCGAGTCGGACTTGTTTTAATTAATAGCATATTTTTGCGTATTTACTTTAGTCACTAAAGTTCAGTGATGTTTTATTCATAGTAAAACAGCTGTCCATGACAGAGAGTTTGTGTCCTTCTGTCGAAAGATGCATTATTAAATATAAGAAGACACTCACAAACCAGCCAATCTAAGCAGTTCATTTGCAAACCTAATCCTACCAATATAATCCTCTGTTTATACACTAAATTATAAAACTAACAAATTCATACAACTCTATTTATATTAGACTTTATTACATGGAATAATATTAAAACAGGGAAAATTTATTTTCTTCGCTCGAATATGTATATTTTTCCATCTTTTTATTAAGCCAGAAAAACTGCATAAGTAGATTAGGTATTAATACACATGAACGGGTTTAAATTTACTACCAGTGGAAATATTGCTATTGCTGAAAAGTATAACTATACTTAAACTTTTTTTATATATAATTCTATACTCCCCCTATTGGCGAGTTTCCTCTCAAAACCACATATATATATAAAAATTTGAACCGCCATTATTTTCGGTCTCTAGGGGTTCTGAAACGCAAAATTTTCTAGTCGGGACTTCCGGATTGCGTCATGAGTTCAACGTTATAAGCGGGGTTCCTCCCTATAGAGGGAGGGAGGAACCGCGCTAAAATGCTTATGATCCCATCCGGAAGTTGATATGAGAAATTTCCACGTTTTATTACGCAGAGGTCCGGAAAAATTTGCTAAATATTGTGTCTATCTCCTAAATAATGTTTTTTTGTTAATTCAAACGTGTTACTAGGTCATTAGCGCCAGGCTAGGTAATGACCTGTTACTAGGTCATTAGCGCCAGGCTAGCTAATGACCTGTTACTAGGTCATTAGGGCCAGGCTAGCTAATCTTTATCATTCTTAAACACCCATGGAGTTGAAAGGAGATTTTTTAAGGAAACCCATCGGTGAAAAAAGTCAACTTGTTACAGACGCGACTCGAACCAGCATCTCCCGCATTATAATTCAGCACACTATCCACATCAGGACAGAGAACCCTCTTCCTAAATAAAAATTATCCATACAAACCCTAACAAGGAATCCTAACCATTATTAGAATATCTGCCTTTATAATCTCCCAGCTTTATTATTAATGATACTTCCATCGATTCCATGTATCACTATCTAGAATATTTATTCTCACCTCCTTATCACTCTATCACTAATTCAATAGTTCTGTCAAGATTTTTTTACATTGGATCGAACTCTATTTCAGCACATGAATACAAAAAAAAATCCAGCTCGAATTATCTGCTTCATCTAAGCGCTTTACCAAATTTTCTTTGTGGGATATTATTAAGGAGGGGGGGGGGAGTGGTTGCTCTAGTCAGGTCGGATAGAAGCAAAGGACAAAATATGATGAAATATGGGTACAACCCAAACATATTGTAAAAATAATAATAATTAGCCTTACCTTCAGGGCATCCACCTCCAGGTATACGGAATTGAAAGGTGAGAAGAAAGCATACAGGGTTTAGGAAGAGAATTGAGGGAATCATGGAAGTATCTCACCATTCGCCGGGGTAGTTAGGCGTCCAGAAAGGCCCAATATAACAAAAATGGGCCGGCTAACAACTTATAACGCCAAGGGAAGCGGAAAACAAACCATTAAAAGCCACTGGCATACAAGAACATAACAAGAGTTGCTTGCGCATGGACCGGCTTTAGGAATAATGCCAAGAACAACTTATAACGTCAAGGGAAGCGGAAAATATACCATTAAAAAACACTGGCATGCAAGCACATAACGAGAGTTGTTTGCGCATGGGCCAGTTATAGGAGTAATGCCAAGAACATCTTATAACGCCAAGGGAAGCGGAAAATAAACCATTCAAAAACACTGGCATGCAAGCACATAACGAGAGTTGTTTGCGCATGGGCCAGTTATAGGAGTAATGCCAAGAACATCTTATAACGCCAAGGGAAGCGGAAAATAAACCATTAAAAAACACTGGCATGCAAGCACATAACAAGAGTTGTTTGCGCATGGGCCAGTTATAGGAGTAATGCCAAGAACATCTTATAACGCCAAGGGAAGCGGAAAAGAAACCATTCAAAAACACTGGCATGCAAGCACATAACGAGAGTTGTTTGCGCATGGGCCAGTTATAGGAGTAATGCCAAGAACATCTTATAACGCCAAGGGAAGCGGAAAATAAACCATTCAAAAACACTGGCATGCAAGCACATAACGAGAGTTGTTTGCGCATGGGCCAGTTATAGGAGTAATGCCAAGAACATCTTATAACGCCAAGGGAAGCGGAAAATAAACCATTCAAAAACACTGGCATGCAAGCACATAACGAGAGTTGTTTGCGCATGGGCCAGTTATAGGAGTAATGCCAAGAACATCTTATAACGCCAAGGGAAGCGGAAAATAAACCATTCAAAAACACTGGCATGCAAGCACATAACGAGAGTTGTTTGCGCATGGGCCAGTTATAGGAGTAATGCCAAGAACATCTTATAACGCCAAGGGAAGCGGAAAACAAACCATTCAAAAACACTGGCATGCAAGCACATAACGAGAGTTGTTTGCGCATGGGCCAGTTATAGGAGTAATGCCAAGAACATCTTATAACGCCAAGGGAAGCGGAAAACAAACCATTCAAAAACACTGGCATGCAAGCACATAACGAGAGTTGTTTGCGCATGGGCCAGTTATAGGAGTAATGCCAAGAACATCTTATAACGCCAAGGGAAGCGGAAAACAAACCATTCAAAAACACTGGCATGCAAGCACATAACGAGAGTTGTTTGCGCATGGGCCAGTTATAGGAGTAATGCCAAGAACATCTTATAACGCCAAGGGAAGCGGAAAACAAACCATTCAAAAACACTGGCATGCAAGCACATAACGAGAGTTGTTTGCGCATGGGCCAGTTATAGGAGTAATGCCAAGAACATCTTATAACGCCAAGGGAAGCGGAAAACAAACCATTCAAAAACACTGGCATGCAAGCACATAACGAGAGTTGTTTGCGCATGGGCCAGTTATAGGAGTAATGCCAAGAACAACTTATAACGCCAAGGGAAGCGGAAAACAAACCATTCAAAAACACTGGCATGCAAGTACATAACGAGAGTTGTTTGCGCATGGGCCAGTTATAGGAGTAATGCCAAGAACATCTTATAACGCCAAGGGAAGCGGAAAACAAACCATTCAAAAACACTAGCATGCAAGCACATAACGAGAGTTGTTTGCGCATGGGCCACTTATAGGAGTAATGCCAAGAACATCTTATAACGCCAAGGGAAGCGGAAAACAAACCATTCAAAAACACTGGCATGCAAGCACATAACGAGAGTTGTTTGCGCATGGGCCAGTTATAGGAGTAATGCCAAGAACATCTTATAACGCCAAGGGAAGCGGAAAACAAACCATTCAAAAACACTGGCATGCAAGCACATAACGAGAGTTGTTTGCGCATGGGCCAGTTATAGGAGTAATGCCAAGAACATCTTATAACGCCAAGGGAAGCGGAAAACAAACCATTCAAAAACACTGGCATGCAAGCACATAACGAGAGTTGTTTGCGCATGGGCCAGTTATAGGAGTAATGCCAAGAACAACTTATAACGCCAAGGGAAGCGGAAAACAAACCATTCAAAAACACTGGCATGCAAGCACATAACGAGAGTTGTTTGCGCATGGGCCAGTTATAGGAGTAATGCCAAGAACATCTTATAACGCCAAGGGAAGCGGAAAACAAACCATTCAAAAACACTAGCATGCAAGCACATAACGAGAGTTGTTTGCGCATGGGCCAGTTATAGGAGTAATGCCAAGAACATCTTATAACGCCAAGGGAAGCGGAAAACAAACCATTCAAAAACACTAGCATGCAAGCACATAACGAGAGTTGTTTGCGCATGGGCCAGTTATAGGAGTAATGCCAAGAACATCTTATAACGCCAAGGGAAGCGGAAAACAAACCATTCAAAAACACTGGCATGCAAGCACATAACGAGAGTTGTTTGCGCATGGGCCAGTTATAGGAGTAATGCCAAGAACATCTTATAACGCCAAGGGAAGCGGAAAACAAACCATTCAAAAACACTAGCATGCAAGCACATAACGAGAGTTGTTTGCGCATGGGCCAGTTATAGGAGTAATGCCAAGAACAACTTATAACGCCAAGGGAAGCGGAAAACAAACCATTCAAAAACACTGGCATGCAAGCACATAACGAGAGTTGTTTGCGCATGGGCCAGTTATAGGAGTAATGCCAAGAACATCTTATAACGCCAAGGGAAGCGGAAAACAAACCATTCAAAAACACTAGCATGCAAGCACATAACGAGAGTTGTTTGCGCATGGGCCAGTTATAGGAGTAATGCCAAGAACATCTTATAACGCCAAGGGAAGCGGAAAACAAACCATTCAAAAACACTGGCATGCAAGCACATAACGAGAGTTGTTTGCGCATGGGCCAGTTATAGGAGTAATGCCAAGAACATCTTATAACGCCAAGGGAAGCGGAAAACAAACCATTCAAAAACACTGGCATGCAAGCACATAACGAGAGTTGTTTGCGCATGGGCCAGTTATAGGAGTAATGCCAAGAACATCTTATAACGCCAAGGGAAGCGGAAAACAAACCATTCAAAAACACTGGCATGCAAGCACATAACGAGAGTTGTTTGCGCATGGGCCAGTTATAGGAGTAATGCCAAGAACATCTTATAACGCCAAGGGAAGCGGAAAACAAACCATTCAAAAACACTGGCATGCAAGCACATAACGAGAGTTGTTTGCGCATGGGCCAGTTATAGGAGTAATGCCAAGAACATCTTATAACGCCAAGGGAAGCGGAAAACAAACCATTCAAAAACACTGGCATGCAAGCACATAACGAGAGTTGTTTGCGCATGGGCGAGTTATAGGAGTAATGCCAAGAACATCTTATAACGCCAAGGGAAGCGGAAAACAAACCATTCAAAAACACTAGCATGCAAGCACATAACGAGAGTTGTTTGCGCATGGGCCAGTTATAGGAGTAATGCCAAGAACATCTTATAACGCCAAGGGAAGCGGAAAACAAACCATTCAAAAACACTAGCATGCAAGCACATAACGAGAGTTGTTTGCGCATGGGCCAGTTATAGGAGTAATGCCAAGAACATCTTATAACGCCAAGGGAAGCGGAAAACAAACCATTCAAAAACACTGGCATGCAGGCACATAACGAGAGTTGTTTGCGCATGGGCCAATTATAGGAGTAATGCCAAGAACATCTTATAACGCCAAGGGAAGCGGAAAACAAACCATTCAAAAACACTGGCATGCAAGCACATAACGAGAGTTGTTTGCGCATGGGCCAGTTATAGGAGTAATGCCAAGAACATCTTATAACGCCAAGGGAAGCGGAAAACAAACCATTCAAAAACACTAGCATGCAAGCACATAACGAGAGTTGTTTGCGCATGGGCCAGTTATAGGAGTAATGCCAAGAACATCTTATAACGCCAAGGGAAGCGGAAAACAAACCATTCAAAAACACTGGCATGCAAGCACATAACGAGAGTTGTTTGCGCATGGGCCAGTTATAGGAGTTATGCCAAGAACATCTTATAACGCCAAGGGAAGCGGAAAACAAACCATTCAAAAACACTAGCATGCAAGCACATAACGAGAGTTGTTTGCGCATGGGCCAGTTATAGGGATAATGCCAAGAACAACTTATAACGCCAAGGGAAGCGGAAAACAAACCATTCAAAAACACTGGCATGCAAGCACATAACGAGAGTTGTTTGCGCATGGGCCAGTTATAGGAGTAATGCCAAGAACATCTTATAACGCCAAGGGAAGCGGAAAACAAACCATTCAAAAACACTGGCATGCAAGCACATAACGAGAGTTGTTTGCGCATGGGCCAGTTATAGGAGTAATGCCAAGAACATCTTATAACGCCAAGGGAAGCGGAAAACAAACCATTCAAAAACACTAGCATGCAAGCACATAACGAGAGTTGTTTGCGCATGGGCCAGGTATAGGAGTAATGCCAAGAACATCTTATAACGCCAAGGGAAGCGGAAAACAAACCATTCAAAAACACTAGCATGCAAGCACATAACGAGAGTTGTTTGCGCATGGGCCAGGTATAGGAGTAATGCCAAGAACATCTTATAACGCCAAGGGTAGCGGAAAACAAACCATTCAAAAACACTGGCATGCAAGCACATAACGAGAGTTGTTTGCGCATGGGCCAGTTATAGGAGTAATGCCAAGAACATCTTATAACGCCAAGGGAAGCGGAAAACAAACCATTCAAAAACACTGGCATGCAAGCACATAACGAGAGTTGTTTGCGCATGGGCCAGGTATAGGAATAAAGCCAAGAACATCTTATAACGCCAAGGGAAGCGGAAAACAAACCATTCAAAAACACTGGCATGCAAGCACATAACGAGAGTTGTTTGCGCATGGGCCAGTTATAGGAGTAATGCCAAGAACAACTTATAACGCCAAGGGAAGCGGAAAACAAACCATTCAAAAACACTGGCATGCAAGCACATAACGAGAGTTGTTTGCGCATGGGCCAGTTATAGGAGTAATGCCAAGAACATCTTATAACGCCAAGGGAAGCGGAAAACAAACCATTCAAAAACACTGGCATGCAAGCACATAACGAGAGTTGTTTGCGCATGGGCCAGTTATAGGAGTAATGCCAAGAACATCTTATAACGCCAAGGGAAGCGGAAAACAAACCATTCAAAAACACTGGCATGCAAGCACATAACGAGAGTTGTTTGCGCATGGGCCAGTTATGGGAGTAATGCCAAGAACAACTTATAACGCCAAGGGAAGCGGAAAACAAACCATTCAAAAACACTAGCATGCAAGCACATAACGAGAGTTGTTTGCGCATGGGCCAGTTATAGGAATAATGCCAAGAACATCTTATAACGCCAAGGGAAGCGGAAAACAAACCATTCAAAAACACTGGCATGCAAGCACATAACGAGAGTTGTTTGCGCATGGGCCAGTTATAGGAGTAATGCCATGAACAACTTATAACGCCAAGGGAAGCGGAAAACAAACCATTCAAAAACACTAGCATGCAAGCACATAACGAGAGTTGTTTGCGCATGGGCCAGTTATAGGAATAATGCCAAGAACATCTTATAACGCCAAGGGAAGCGGAAAACAAACCATTCAAAAACACTGGCATGCAAGCACATAACGAGAGTTGTTTGCGCATGGGCCAGTTATAGGAGTAATGCCAAGAACAACTTATAACGCCAAGGGAAGCGGAAAACAAACCATTCAAAAACACTAGCATGCAAGCACATAACGAGAGTTGTTTGCGCATGGGCCAGTTATAGGAATAATGCCAAGAACATCTTATAACGCCAAGGGAAGCAGAAAACAAACCATTCAAAAACACTGGCATGCAAGCACAAACGAGAGATGTTTGCGCATGGGCCAGTTATAGGAGTAATGCCAAGAACAACTTATAACGCCAAGGGAAGCGGAAAACAAACCATTCAAAAACACTGGCATGCAAGCACATAACGAGAGTTGTTTGCGCATGGGCCAGTTATAGGAGTAATGCCAAGAACATCTTATAACGCCAAGGGAAGCGGAAAACAAACCATTCAAAAACACTGGCATGCAAGCACATAACGAGAGTTGTTTGCGCATGGGCCAGTTATAGGAGTAATGCCAAGAACATCTTATAACGCCAAGGGAAGCGGAAAACAAACCATTCAAAAACACTGGCATGCAAGCACATAACGAGAGTTGTTTGCGCATGGGCCAGTTATAGAAGTAATGCCAAGAACAACTTATAACGCCAAGGGAAGCGGAAAACAAACCATTCAAAAACACTAGCATGCAAGCACATAACGAGAGTTGTTTGCGCATGGGCCAGTTATAGGAGTAATGCCAAGAACATCTTATAACGCCAAGGGAAGCGGAAAACAAACCATTCAAAAACACTGGCATGCAAGCACATAACGAGAGTTGTTTGCGCATGGGCCAGTTATAGGAGTAATGCCAAGAACATCTTATAACGCCAAGGGAAGCGGGAAACAAACCATTCAAAAACACTGGCATGCAAGCACATAACGAGAGTTGTTTGCGCATGGGCCAGTTATAGGAGTAATGCCAAGAACATCTTATAACGCCAAGGGAAGCGGAAAACAAACCATTCAAAAACACTGGCATGCAAGCACATAACGAGAGTTGTTTGCGCATGGGCCAGGTATAGGAATAAAGCCAAGAACATCTTATAACGCCAAGGGAAGCGGAAAACAAACCATTCAAAAACACTGGCATGCAAGCACATAACGAGAGTTGTTTGCGCATGGGCCAGTTATAGGAGTAATGCCAAGAACAACTTATAACGCCAAGGGAAGCGGAAAACAAACCATTCAAAAACACTGGCATGCAAGCACATAACGAGAGTTGTTTGCGCATGGGCCAGTTATAGGAGTAATGCCAAGAACATCTTATAACGCCAAGGGAAGCGGAAAACAAACCATTCAAAAACACTGGCATGCAAGCACATAACGAGAGTTGTTTGCGCATGGGCCAGTTATAGGAGTAATGCCAAGAACATCTTATAACGCCAAGGGAAGCGGAAAACAAACCATTCAAAAACACTGGCATGCAAGCACATAACGAGAGTTGTTTGCGCATGGGCCAGTTATAGGAGTAATGCCAAGAACATCTTATAACGCCAAGGGAAGCGGAAAACAAACCATTCAAAAACACTAGCATGCAAGCACATAACGAGAGTTGTTTGCGCATGGGCCAGTTATAGGAGTAATGCCAAGAACATCTTATAACGCCAAGGGAAGCGGAAAACAAACCATTCAAAAACACTAGCATGCAAGCACATAACAAGAGTTGTTTGCGCATGGGCCAGTTATAGGAGTAATGCCAAGAACATCTTATAACGCCAAGGGAAGCGGAAAACAAACCATTCAAAAACACTGGCATGCAAGCACATAACAAGAGTTGTTTGCGCATGGGCCAGTTATAGGAATAATGCCAAGAACATCTTATAACGCCAAGGGAAGCGGAAAACAAACCATTCAAAAACACTGGCATGCAAGCACATAACAAGAGTTGTTTGCGCATGGGCCAGTTATAGGAGTAATGCCAAGAACATCTTATAACGCCAAGGGAAGCGGAAAACAAACCATTCAAAAACACTGGCATGCAAGCACATAACGAGAGTTGTTTGCGCATGGGCCAGTTATAGGAGTAATGCCAAGAACAACTTATAACGCCAAGGGAAGCGGAAACCAAACCATTCAAAAACACTGGCATGCAAGCACATAACGAGAGTTGTTTGCGCATGGGCCAGTTATAGGAGTAATGCCAAGAACATCTTATAACGCCAAGGGAAGCGGAAAACAAACCATTCAAAAACACTGGCATGCAAGCACATAACGAGAGTTGTTTGCGCATGGGCCAGTTATAGGAGTAATGCCAAGAACAACTTATAACGCCAAGGGAAGCGGAAAACAAACCATTCAAAAACACTAGCATGCAAGCACATAACGAGAGTTGTTTGCGCATGGGCCAGTTATAGGAGTAATGCCAAGAACATCTTATAACGCCAAGGGAAGCGGAAAACAAACCATTCAAAAACACTGGCATGCAAGCACATAACGAGAGTTGTTTGCGCATGGGCCAGTTATAGGAGTAATGCCAAGAACATCTTATAACGCCAAGGGAAGCGGAAAACAAACCATTCAAAAACACTGGCATGCAAGCACATAACGAGAGTTGTTTGCGCATGGGCCAGTTATAGGAGTAATGCCAAGAACAACTTATAACGCCAAGGGAAGCGGAAAACAAACCATTCAAAAACACTGGCATGCAAGCACATAACGAGAGTTGTTTGCGCATGGGCCAGTTATAGGAGTAATGCCAAGAACATCTTATAACGCCAAGGGAAGCGGAAAACAAACCATTCAAAAACACTGGCATGCAAGCACATAACGAGAGTTGTTTGCGCATGGGCCAGTTATAGGAGTAATGCCAAGAACATCTTATAACGCCAAGGGAAGCGGAAAACAAACCATTCAAAAACACTGGCATGCAAGCACATAACGAGAGTTGTTTGCGCATGGGCCAGTTATAGGAGTAATGCCAAGAACATCTTATAACGCCAAGGGAAGCGGAAAACAAACCATTCAAAAACACTGGCATGCAAGCACATAACGAGAGTTGTTTGCGCATGGGCCAGTTATAGGAGTAATGCCAAGAACATCTTATAACGCCAAGGGAAGCGGAAAACAAACCATTCAAAAACACTGGCATGCAAGCACATAACGAGAGTTGTTTGCGCATGGGCCAGTTATAGGAGTAATGCCAAGAACATCTTATAACGCCAAGGGAAGCGGAAAACAAACCATTCAAAAACACTAGCATGCAAGCACATAACGAGAGTTGTTTGCGCATGGGCCAGTTATAGGAGTAATGCCAAGAACATCTTATAACGCCAAGGGAAGCGGAAAACAAACCATTCAAAAACACTAGCATGCAAGCACATAACGAGAGTTGTTTGCGCATGGGCCAGTTATAGGAGTAATGCCAAGAACATCTTATAACGCCAAGGGAAGCGGAAAACAAACCATTCAAAAACACTGGCATGCAAGCACATAACAAGAGTTGTTTGCGCATGGGCCAGTTATAGGAGTAATGCCAAGAACATCTTATAACGCCAAGGGAAGCGGAAAACAAACCATTCAAAAACACTGGCATGCAAGCACATAACAAGAGTTGTTTGCGCATGGGCCAGTTATAGGAGTAATGCCAAGAACATCTTATAACGCCAAGGGAAGCGGAAAACAAACCATTCAAAAACACTAGCATGCAAGCACATAACGAGAGTTGTTTGCGCATGGGCCAGTTATAGGAGTAATGCCAAGAACATCTTATAACGCCAAGGGAAGCGGAAAACAAACCATTCAAAAACACTAGCATGCAAGCACATAACAAGAGTTGTTTGCGCATGGGCCAGTTATAGGAGTAATGCCAAGAACATCTTATAACGCCAAGGGAAGCGGAAAACAAACCATTCAAAAACACTGGCATGCAAGCACATAACAAGAGTTGTTTGCGCATGGGCCAGTTATAGGAATAATGCCAAGAACATCTTATAACGCCAAGGGAAGCGGAAAACAAACCATTCAAAAACACTGGCATGCAAGCACATAACAAGAGTTGTTTGCGCATGGGCCAGTTATAGGAGTAATGCCAAGAACATCTTATAACGCCAAGGGAAGCGGAAAACAAACCATTCAAAAACACTGGCATGCAAGCACATAACGAGAGTTGTTTGCGCATGGGCCAGTTATAGGAGTAATGCCAAGAACAACTTATAACGCCAAGGGAAGCGGAAACCAAACCATTCAAAAACACTGGCATGCAAGCACATAACGAGAGTTGTTTGCGCATGGGCCAGTTATAGGAGTAATGCCAAGAACATCTTATAACGCCAAGGGAAGCGGAAAACAAACCATTCAAAAACACTGGCATGCAAGCACATAACGAGAGTTGTTTGCGCATGGGCCAGTTATAGGAGTAATGCCAAGAACAACTTATAACGCCAAGGGAAGCGGAAAACAAACCATTCAAAAACACTAGCATGCAAGCACATAACGAGAGTTGTTTGCGCATGGGCCAGTTATAGGAGTAATGCCAAGAACATCTTATAACGCCAAGGGAAGCGGAAAACAAACCATTCAAAAACACTGGCATGCAAGCACATAACGAGAGTTGTTTGCGCATGGGCCAGTTATAGGAGTAATGCCAAGAACAACTTATAACGCCAAGGGAAGCGGAAAACAAACCATTCAAAAACACTGGCATGCAAGCACATAACGAGAGTTGTTTGCGCATGGGCCAGTTATAGGAGTAATGCCAAGAACAACTTATAACGCCAAGGGAAGCGGAAAACAAACCATTCAAAAACACTGGCATGCAAGCACATAACGAGAGTTGTTTGCGCATGGGCCAGTTATAGGAGTAATGCCAAGAACATCTTATAACGCCAAGGGAAGCGGAAAACAAACCATTCAAAAACACTGGCATGCAAGCACATAACGAGAGTTGTTTGCGCATGGGCCAGTTATAGGAGTAATGCCAAGAACATCTTATAACGCCAAGGGAAGCGGAAAACAAACCATTCAAAAACACTGGCATGCAAGCACATAACGAGAGTTGTTTGCGCATGGGCCAGTTATAGGAGTAATGCCAAGAACATCTTATAACGCCAAGGGAAGCGGAAAACAAACCATTCAAAAACACTAGCATGCAAGCACATAACGAGAGTTGTTTGCGCATGGGCCAGTTATAGGAGTAATGCCAAGAACATCTTATAACGCCAAGGGAAGCGGAAAACAAACCATTCAAAAACACTAGCATGCAAGCACATAACAAGAGTTGTTTGCGCATGGGCCAGTTATAGGAGTAATGCCAAGAACATCTTATAACGCCAAGGGAAGCGGAAAACAAACCATTCAAAAACACTGGCATGCAAGCACATAACAAGAGTTGTTTGCGCATGGGCCAGTTATAGGAATAATGCCAAGAACATCTTATAACGCCAAGGGAAGCGGAAAACAAACCATTCAAAAACACTGGCATGCAAGCACATAACAAGAGTTGTTTGCGCATGGGCCAGTTATAGGAGTAATGCCAAGAACATCTTATAACGCCAAGGGAAGCGGAAAACAAACCATTCAAAAACACTGGCATGCAAGCACATAACGAGAGTTGTTTGCGCATGGGCCAGTTATAGGAGTAATGCCAAGAACAACTTATAACGCCAAGGGAAGCGGAAACCAAACCATTCAAAAACACTGGCATGCAAGCACATAACGAGAGTTGTTTGCGCATGGGCCAGTTATAGGAGTAATGCCAAGAACATCTTATAACGCCAAGGGAAGCGGAAAACAAACCATTCAAAAACACTGGCATGCAAGCACATAACGAGAGTTGTTTGCGCATGGGCCAGTTATAGGAGTAATGCCAAGAACAACTTATAACGCCAAGGGAAGCGGAAAACAAACCATTCAAAAACACTAGCATGCAAGCACATAACGAGAGTTGTTTGCGCATGGGCCAGTTATAGGAGTAATGCCAAGAACATCTTATAACGCCAAGGGAAGCGGAAAACAAACCATTCAAAAACACTGGCATGCAAGCACATAACGAGAGTTGTTTGCGCATGGGCCAGTTATAGGAGTAATGCCAAGAACATCTTATAACGCCAAGGGAAGCGGAAAACAAACCATTCAAAAACACTGGCATGCAAGCACATAACGAGAGTTGTTTGCGCATGGGCCAGTTATAGGAGTAATGCCAAGAACATCTTATAACGCCAAGGGAAGCGGAAAACAAACCATTCAAAAACACTGGCATGCAAGCACATAACGAGAGTTGTTTGCGCATGGGCCAGTTATAGGAGTAATGCCAAGAACATCTTATAACGCCAAGGGAAGCGGAAAACAAACCATTCAAAAACACTGGCATGCAAGCACATAACGAGAGTTGTTTGCGCATGGGCCAGTTATAGGAGTAATGCCAAGAACATCTTATAACGCCAAGGGAAGCGGAAAACAAACCATTCAAAAACACTGGCATGCAAGCACATAACGAGAGTTGTTTGCGCATGGGCCAGTTATAGGAGTAATGCCAAGAACATCTTATAACGCCAAGGGAAGCGGAAAACAAACCATTCAAAAACACTGGCATGCAAGCACATAACGAGAGTTGTTTGCGCATGGGCCAGTTATAGGAGTAATGCCAAGAACATCTTATAACGCCAAGGGAAGCGGAAAACAAACCATTCAAAAACACTAGCATGCAAGCACATAACGAGAGTTGTTTGCGCATGGGCCAGTTATAGGAGTAATGCCAAGAACATCTTATAACGCCAAGGGAAGCGGAAAACAAACCATTCAAAAACACTAGCATGCAAGCACATAACGAGAGTTGTTTGCGCATGGGCCAGTTATAGGAGTAATGCCAAGAACATCTTATAACGCCAAGGGAAGCGGAAAACAAACCATTCAAAAACACTGGCATGCAAGCACATAACAAGAGTTGTTTGCGCATGGGCCAGTTATAGGAGTAATGCCAAGAACATCTTATAACGCCAAGGGAAGCGGAAAACAAACCATTCAAAAACACTGGCATGCAAGCACATAACAAGAGTTGTTTGCGCATGGGCCAGTTATAGGAGTAATGCCAAGAACATCTTATAACGCCAAGGGAAGCGGAAAACAAACCATTCAAAAACACTAGCATGCAAGCACATAACGAGAGTTGTTTGCGCATGGGCCAGTTATAGGAGTAATGCCAAGAACATCTTATAACGCCAAGGGAAGCGGAAAACAAACCATTCAAAAACACTAGCATGCAAGCACATAACAAGAGTTGTTTGCGCATGGGCCAGTTATAGGAGTAATGCCAAGAACATCTTATAACGCCAAGGGAAGCGGAAAACAAACCATTCAAAAACACTGGCATGCAAGCACATAACAAGAGTTGTTTGCGCATGGGCCAGTTATAGGAATAATGCCAAGAACATCTTATAACGCCAAGGGAAGCGGAAAACAAACCATTCAAAAACACTGGCATGCAAGCACATAACAAGAGTTGTTTGCGCATGGGCCAGTTATAGGAGTAATGCCAAGAACATCTTATAACGCCAAGGGAAGCGGAAAACAAACCATTCAAAAACACTGGCATGCAAGCACATAACGAGAGTTGTTTGCGCATGGGCCAGTTATAGGAGTAATGCCAAGAACAACTTATAACGCCAAGGGAAGCGGAAACCAAACCATTCAAAAACACTGGCATGCAAGCACATAACGAGAGTTGTTTGCGCATGGGCCAGTTATAGGAGTAATGCCAAGAACATCTTATAACGCCAAGGGAAGCGGAAAACAAACCATTCAAAAACACTGGCATGCAAGCACATAACGAGAGTTGTTTGCGCATGGGCCAGTTATAGGAGTAATGCCAAGAACAACTTATAACGCCAAGGGAAGCGGAAAACAAACCATTCAAAAACACTAGCATGCAAGCACATAACGAGAGTTGTTTGCGCATGGGCCAGTTATAGGAGTAATGCCAAGAACATCTTATAACGCCAAGGGAAGCGGAAAACAAACCATTCAAAAACACTGGCATGCAAGCACATAACGAGAGTTGTTTGCGCATGGGCCAGTTATAGGAGTAATGCCAAGAACATCTTATAACGCCAAGGGAAGCGGAAAACAAACCATTCAAAAACACTGGCATGCAAGCACATAACGAGAGTTGTTTGCGCATGGGCCAGTTATAGGAGTAATGCCAAGAACAACTTATAACGCCAAGGGAAGCGGAAAACAAACCATTCAAAAACACTGGCATGCAAGCACATAACGAGAGTTGTTTGCGCATGGGCCAGTTATAGGAGTAATGCCAAGAACATCTTATAACGCCAAGGGAAGCGGAAAACAAACCATTCAAAAACACTGGCATGCAAGCACATAACGAGAGTTGTTTGCGCATGGGCCAGTTATAGGAGTAATGCCAAGAACATCTTATAACGCCAAGGGAAGCGGAAAACAAACCATTCAAAAACACTGGCATGCAAGCACATAACGAGAGTTGTTTGCGCATGGGCCAGTTATAGGAGTAATGCCAAGAACATCTTATAACGCCAAGGGAAGCGGAAAACAAACCATTCAAAAACACTGGCATGCAAGCACATAACGAGAGTTGTTTGCGCATGGGCCAGTTATAGGAGTAATGCCAAGAACATCTTATAACGCCAAGGGAAGCGGAAAACAAACCATTCAAAAACACTGGCATGCAAGCACATAACGAGAGTTGTTTGCGCATGGGCCAGTTATAGGAGTAATGCCAAGAACATCTTATAACGCCAAGGGAAGCGGAAAACAAACCATTCAAAAACACTAGCATGCAAGCACATAACGAGAGTTGTTTGCGCATGGGCCAGTTATAGGAGTAATGCCAAGAACATCTTATAACGCCAAGGGAAGCGGAAAACAAACCATTCAAAAACACTAGCATGCAAGCACATAACGAGAGTTGTTTGCGCATGGGCCAGTTATAGGAGTAATGCCAAGAACATCTTATAACGCCAAGGGAAGCGGAAAACAAACCATTCAAAAACACTGGCATGCAAGCACATAACAAGAGTTGTTTGCGCATGGGCCAGTTATAGGAGTAATGCCAAGAACATCTTATAACGCCAAGGGAAGCGGAAAACAAACCATTCAAAAACACTGGCATGCAAGCACATAACAAGAGTTGTTTGCGCATGGGCCAGTTATAGGAGTAATGCCAAGAACATCTTATAACGCCAAGGGAAGCGGAAAACAAACCATTCAAAAACACTGGCATGCAAGCACATAACAAGAGTTGTTTGCGCATGGGCCAGTTATAGGAGTAATGCCAAGAACATCTTATAACGCCAAGGGAAGCGGAAAACAAACCATTCAAAAACACTGGCATGCAAGCACATAACAAGAGTTGTTTGCGCATGGGCCAGTTATAGGAGTAATGCCAAGAACATCTTATAACGCCAAGGGAAGCGGAAAACAAACCATTGAAAAACACTGGCATGCAAGCACATAACAAGAGTTGTTTGCGCATGGGCCAGTTATAGGAGTAATGCCAAGAACATCTTATAACGCCAAGGGAAGCGGAAAACAAACCATTCAAAAACACTGGCATGCAAGCACATAACAAGAGTTGTTTGCGCATGGGCCAGTTATAGGAGTAATGCCAAGAACATCTTATAACGCCAAGGGAAGCGGAAAACAAACCATTCAAAAACACTGGCATGCAAGCACATAACAAGAGTTGTTTGAAACGTTTTGATATTTTTCAATGCATTGAACTGTGAAATATGTATTTCTAGTTTGTATTATCGTGACTGGCCGACCCTGCTGTAGTATGTATTTTAGGTATGCTTACTCCGGCCCTCGTATCTGTTAATGTTTATGTTGGATTTATATAGGTTATTATGCCATAAACTAACCACCTTGCACAGGAATCTGCTAGACAAATAGATTTACGATTTTTTTTTTGTAATGTGGAGTACTCTACGTCCATGGGTTGCGGGTTCAATTCCCACAAGGATTAGTGGCTTTTCTTTGGAAGAATAAAATGTATGAGGACTATTCTGACTAGATAAGCTGTAAATAACTCGTCTGAATAATGGATGTTATTCATCACAGATGATGCGGCCTTTTTTCTTCAAAATCCTTTGTATATAATGACAGTATCCTGGAGGTTTTCACCAAGTTCATTAACAAAAGTCCTTACTAATATTATAATAAGCCTACCGCAAAAAAAATAAAAATAAAAAAATCTATCCAAATCTAATAATAAATTTTCTATAGGATATATAGGAATAAATGGAATTAATGAAAATCCGAGGCCTTGTTGAGTTTATTTGTGTTGCCGGTCTCAAAGTTATATTGGACGGGAAAGTTTTATAATCAATTTTTCTCATTCTGAAAAAAAATATCTATATGTCTGTTCAATCCAACTTCTTCGGTATAAAACCCTGTACTGCTTCCTATTTCATCCGACCAAAACTCTATTGTGTATTTCTCGATAGTTCAATACATCCTGTTTCAGAATTTTATAGGTTCATGTTGCACACACAAAATCCGAAGCCAAGCATATGTATATATATACATATTTATGTTCAGTTTAAAGGCCTTATAGATCGATTTCCAAGGCATTCTGTATTTCCTTTAACACATTTCTACCACTTTGGCTTCTTTTCAAAAAGAATACATCTTATTTTGATAGTAACAAAATCATGTCATATTTTCAAAAAATATATTGGAACCTCCAGCTATTGGCGAACGATTATTCGTTCCACTGTACCGAACTTCGGCCTAGATCCTGGTTCAAAGTGAACAATGTGTTGTTGAAATAAACTAAATTGGTTAATTGGGAATTCGGGATTATTCAGAAACCAAATTATTAATATGCTCTGACTGGGAGTTATTTTTACTTCTTTGCAACGATTATTGTTAGATATCATTCTTAATTATATGAGAAACACTTGTTGTAAAAATAAAAACGGTTCATTAGAATTTAAGGTTTACATTAGAACAAAAATAAATAAAAAGTAAAATATAAATGAGCCAATTGTTTATTACAAATTAAAGTGAGCAAAACTATAAATTTTTATTTCTGAATTGCTATTTTTATTAGAGGTAGCATTTATAGTGAAGCTTTTCGTTTATTAGATACTTTGTAAGGAATTCTCAATCGAAATCACCTAATTGTCACCTCTCTCTGCCTTTCACCAGGAGAACCTGCATGAACTGTGAGAACATGCAAGCTTTACAAAACTCATTGTGGCAAAATCCACCACCTCTACTTATACTTGCTGATGTAAATGCGTCAAGTAGGATGTGGAATTATACAAGAAGTCATAACAGACACATTTATAAACATTATTTGGTAACTTCGATTTAATGGTATTAAATAAATACTCACGAACCGAACACACACATGTCCAAGAACTGATACCCTGACGTTTCATTATAATCATCATTAGTGTATACTCATTATCAGTGCTAGTTCGGTAATCACACATACTCTAGGACCTACAAATACTACCTCCTTTCAAACACGATACCCTATTTCTTTTAACTCTCCATACAGATGCAACACAAAAAAGTCGAATTGGGAATTATTTCAGAACGATCTGACAATTTCATTAACAAATATAAACAGAGTTTGCCTTCTCAGGGGCCCAAAATTTGCAAATAAAACAAAGCACCTGTTCCCTGGATAAATAAAGATTGTAGAGCAGCAATCACTAACAGGAAGAAAGATCTTCGTTTATTCCAAAAGCAATCATCTGATGCGAACACTATAGCAGGCTGCACACGGTACGCAGGCCTGTCAGTTAGGCCTGAACAGTCCGCCTGAAAACCGGTCGTCTGAACGAGCATATATTCCGGCAGCCTGAACTGTCTTAACTGACAGACCTGCCGGAATATATACACGTTCAGGCGACCGGCCTTCAGGCGCACTGTTCAGGTCTAACTGACAGGCCTGTCTGACCGTCTGTAGCCTGTTTAAAAATTACAAAAAGCTGTAGGCTAAGGCGCAATAGTTAATAAAAGCAAGTGATAAACAACGTTGGACACACTGTCTATTATCTACAAGTATTAACATCACCACAAATCACTTGGGTCAGCGTTTTTTTCGAATTGTTCACATAGGAGCGCTTTAAATCATTGTCGGAAGCTGAAAGGTAGAATTGATGAAGACTTGAAAAAAATAAATATTAAAAAGGCAGATAATATAAAGCTTGAAGTCGATTCTGCTTCCCGCCTAAAATAGAGCCTATAAGTTTGTTGATTATTCGGAGACAGGAGAGGAGGTTCTCAGCCCTGAAGAAGTTGTAAAGTAGATTCAGCTGGAAGGTAAAGTTATCTCTCTCCTCTAGTTTTCCCGCCAAAACCCTTTTAGGCGGGAACGATAAAGGAAGGCTTTAGTATATAGAATTTGATGGAACAACAATCCTTTCTTGGGTCGTTAGTAGAGCAATTTATATTAGTAAATACTACAAAAACATTACAAGATTATATAAATACAGATTTATCAAAAATAGACTATTTCATCTTATCAGGGCGGATAAAGTCAGGGTTCGGTAGTGAGTATTTTAATAAAACTACATTTATTATGAGAAAATGCGTTTATTTTTTCCAAAGTTTCGGTTTGAAATTCAAGCCTTCATCAGGGCTGTATAAAGAGAAGTTAATAATAATGTACAGAAGAACTTAAAGGCAATATATTCTATACAGGTTGATTCAGTTCTAAGTAGCCAAACTCTGGGAGGCGATTCTAGACATAATTTCCTACAAAATAGTTCATTTCAAGTATGGTCTCATTCCGAATGGAGTTATGTCCAATAGTTCATTTCAAGTATGGTCTCATTCCGAATGGAGTTATGTCCAATAGTTCATTTCAAGTATGGTCTCATTCCGAATGGAGTTATGTCCAATAGTTCATTTCAAGTATGGTCTCATTCCGAATGGAGTTATGTCCAATAGTTCATTTCAAGTATGGTCTCATTTCGAATGGAGTTATGTCCAATAGTTCATTTCAAGTATGGTCTCATTCCGAATGGAGTTATGTCCAATAGTTCATTTCAAGTATGGTCTCATTCCGAATGGAGTTATGTCCAATAGTTCATTTCAAGTATGGTCTCATTCCGAATGGAGTTATGTCCAATAGTTCATTTCAAGTATGGTCTCATTCCGAATGGAGTTATGTCCAATAGTTCATTTCAAGTATGGTCTCATTCCGAATGGAGTTATGTCCAATAGTTCATTTCAAGTATGGTCTCATTCCGAATGGAGTTATGTCCACTTTTCTCTTTATTTAATGTGGACATATTTTTTATTGAATAAGAAAGAATTGCTAAAGAACTGTTCATGATAATTGAATTCTAATTATGCCATCGTAAACTTTTTACAAGTTTTTCTCGATGAATCAGAGGTTTCTCGCTAAATTTTACGGCAGCTCTGTACTACAGACTACAGATTCGCTACTTGCAGGAAAACAAACATCTGCATTTAGTAAGTAAAGATGGAATGGTTGGGATTCGGCTAAATAAACCTCAATATGATTAGATAGTTAGCCGTCGAGGTGATAAGTAAAGATGGAATGGTTGGGATTCGGCTAAATAAACCTCAATATGATTAGATAGTTAGCCGTCGAGGTGATAAGTGAAGATGGAATGGTTGGGATTCGGCTAAATAAACCTCAATATGATTAGATAGTTAGCCGTCGAGGTGATAAGTGAAGATGGAATGGTTGGGATTCGGCTAAATAAACCTCAATATGATTAGATAGTTAGCCGTCGAGGTGATAAGTGAAGATGGAATGGTTGGGATTCGGCTAAATAAACCTCAATATGATTAGATAGTTAGCCGTCGAGGTGATAAGTAAAGATGGAATGGTTGGGATTCGGCTAAATAAACCTCAATATGATTAGATAGTTAGCCGTCGAGGTGATAAGTAAAGATGGAATGGTTGGGATTCGGCTAAATAAACCTCAATATGATTTTGTTTTAAAAAATCTAGCTTACGCTAATATTTTCCAAAAACTCTCCCGACCTCCCACCTAGATTTTTCCCATGCCCCTTGGGTATCCTTCCATTAACACATTTTTCTTTGTCATAAAATGTCATAAACATGCCTTTTGATCCTTACCGACCTTTCTCCCACCACCTGCTGTTTCAGTTACATATACCCCAGTAGATTCCTTTTTCCTTGGACACTTTCACAATGGTTACTTAATTGCCAACCTTGGTCTTCCTCTGCCGCTCGGCATTTCCATTGGTATGTAGTATCTTATTTCTTTGTAAAATTAATTAATGTTACTATCAGCTACTATATTTGTCACTGGTATGTAGTTTCTCATTTCTTTGTAAAATCAATTAATGTTACCAATTACTATTAAAATCAATTATTGTACCTATTTACTTTTTCATTCTACTCATTCTAAGAATTTAAGACGATATGTTCTTTTATAATTTAATTTTATTTATCGTTCTGTTACCTATCACAATTATAAACATTTTTTTGTTTCTGTATTAATTTCTTTTTTTGTCATTTTAGCTGACGAAGGCTACCAATGAGTAGCCGAAACGTCCGAAATATAGATTTTTTAAAACAAAATAATATTGGGGTTTATTTAGCCGAATCCCAACCATTCCATCTTTACTTATCACCTCGACGGCTAACTATCTAATCATCATGATACATTTAGTAATCATTAAATCTATGCAAATGAAGTGGATATTTATCCAGGGATAGGTTCAACGACTAGACACCCTCTTGTCAAAAAATGTAAAATAGAGTTTTCTTACTTTCAAACACCTCATATTTTGATTAGACATTTTGGTGGGAGTATTCATAAACATTTCAAGATAGTTGAATTATTGTAATCCAAACTTTACACATAATTTGAAATATTATAAAATAAAATGCCTCCTCTGTTCCTGTCCTCTTTATTTATCCCAAAAAAAAAAACATAAATGTGAAATAGAGGCCAAGTTCCTGCCCCCACAAAGAAACACTCCCTTCCTCAAAAATATCCCCTCCTAAAACCCCCCAAAAACGCCTTACCATTTTTCACTCCAAAAAAGTAGTAGTGCCAATACAAGAGATGATACAAGAAAGAAATGTCCAAGTTCATTATTTGGAAGACCTCATAGTTACTTACTAAGAACAGTAAAGACAATTCAACTGACCTTTAAAAACAACAATAAAAATACTTATATCCAGTTACTAAAATATCACTTTCCTCAACCAGGTATATTCTTAAGCTTGGCAATGTTTAGTTTTACTCTAAAGATAATTTCGGCACAAAATAATATTGCCAAGTTTAAGAATATACCTGCCTGCGTGCCAAGTTTGGTCAAAATAGGCCAAACGGTGTGAATTTGTTTAAGGAACAAACATACAGACAGACAGCTGACAGACCTTTTTTACCTAGCCTAGTAGTAGAGCCTATATGCGTCTAATTGTTTCTTAAAACAACAGATATAGGTTCTTCATACCGAGGCAATTCATTTGAGGGTTTCGGACGGAATGATGGGTTTCCGAAGGAAGTTCAAAACTGGCATGCCCCCGCCCCGGAAGCGGACTCAAACACAACTTTTCGCGATTTTTCGATTTTTTCCTTAAATAACGTCTTCATATCTATCATCCTGCAAAAGTTCAAGTCTCTAGCATCATGGGAAGTGCCTAATAATTTTGATGAGTCAGTGAGTGAGTGAGTCCTATAAATCCCGATTTTCGATCGCTTATATCTCAGAAACTATTCGATGTAGAATTATGAAAATTTCCAGTTTTACTCACATCTAGTAGTATAATACCTGTGTAAAATATCATAACTTTATCTTTACCTGGTTGAAAGTTATGAGAGGGTAAAAATCGGCTCTAAGACCTCCTGTAATATACACACAGTATGCTTAGGCCGGAACTTGGCCTGGCCATCTACCCACCGCCTAGATGCACCCACTATGCTTAGGCCGGAACTTGGCCTGGCCATCTACCCACCGCCTAGATGCACCCACTATGCTCAGGCCGGAACTTGGCCTGGCCATCTACCCACCGCCTAGATGCACCCACTATGCTTAGGCCGGAACTTGGCCTGGCCATCTACCCACCGCCTAGATGCACCCACTATGCTTAGGCCGGAACTTGGCCTGGCCATCTACCCACCGCCTAGATGCACCCACTATGCTTAGGCCGGAACTTGGCCTGGCCATCTACCCACCGCCTAGATGCACCCACTATGCTTAGGCCGGAACCTGGCCTGCCGCACTACCGTGCGTCTAGATCATCACCGATGAAGGCTTGAATTTCAATATTTTATCATTTAGTTTGTGATGTTATTATTATAAGAAATATATAATATTTTTCCAAGCGATCACATAGAAATATTGTAAAAAGAATTATTTATTTCTAGAGACTGAACGCTTTTCTATCAAACCAATATTTTTTCCTTCTTTCTGATATTTACTTTCTCTGATGTCCGGAAAGCTCTGCTCCTCTTAGCTGCTTTCTGAAACCTTTTATTTTCATTTTTTAATATTTCCTTCTGATTGTCTCTCTATTTTACAATATATTCAGGTATCTTTTAGTTCCTCTTGGACTCGAGAAAACCAACAAAAAAAAGCAAGGTAGGGATTGTCGGGGTTCGGTAACTGCTACTTAATAAAACTACATTTTATCATAAAAATGGTTTTATTGTGCCGACGTTTCGGCTTGAACTTCAAGCCTTCATCAGGGCTGTAAAAACAAGTAGGACGGATGTAATATTGAAATATACACACACATATATATATATATATATATATATATATATATATATATATATATATATATATGCCTACATACACAAATACACATACATAGAGCACATTGTTCTTCTATATATTACGTTCTAGTATTTTATGTTTTTGTCTCTTTCTATATATGTATGTATGCATTTATGTATGTGTATTTGTGTATGTAGGCATACATATATATATATATATATATATATATATATATATATATATATATATATATATATATATATATATATATATATATATATATGTATATTTCAGTATTACATCCGTCCTACTTGTTTTTTACAGCCCTGATGAAGGCTTGAAGTTCAAGCCGAAACGTTGGCACAATAAAACCATTTTTATGATAAAATGTAGTTTTATTAAGTAGCAGTGACTGAACCCCGACAATCCCCGGATTTGGGAGGATAGGGTTAACTAAGAGGTGCTGGGGCTGTCTGACCCCGGATTTGGGAGGTTAGGGTTAACTAAGAGGTGCTGGGGCTGTCTGACCCCGGATTTTGGAGGTTAGGGTTAACCAAGAGGTGCTGGAGCTGTCTGACCCCGGATTTGGGAGGTTAGGGTTAACTAAGAGGTGCTGGGGCTGTCTGACCCCGGATTTGGGAGGTTAGGGTTAACTAAGAGGTGCTGGGGCTGTCTGACCCCGGATTTGGGAGGTTAGGGTTAACTAAGAGGTGCTGGGGCTGTCTGACCCCGGATTTGGGAGGTTAGGGTTAACTAAGAGGTGCTGGGGCTGTCTGACCCCGGATTGGGATTCAGCGACTCAAAAAACATTGTCTCCGAACTTTTTTTTTTGTGTGTGTAAATTAAAATTAACTATATTTAAAATATTTCAGACGCACGAGATATGCCAAAAATGGCATAGGTTAAGCAGAAAAATAAACTGCCTGGCTGGTTTTTCTTTGTTTGTTCTCCGAAGTTTTTTAACTGCTTGTTTTTGCTTTTTTTTTTATTTGTAAAATAAATTTGCCAATAAAGCAAGATTCAAATAATGAGAAACAATATTTTCTTGTTTGTAATAGAGATCTTTAAGTGGAAGAAGAAAAGGCAGATTGAGTCTTTTCCGCTACTATAGGTTTTCTATAAATAATGGCCCCTAAAGTCTCACTTTTCTTCGATATTTCATTGGCGTAGATGTCTAAATTTTTCAAAAATAACGCGCCAGGATGACGCAGTTCCTGTAAGTGAGGCTTATTTTTTTATAATATTATATTTTATTTATATGCTAGCTTCTTTGAACATACGCATTCTAGAACTACATATAGATCCGCGATTAAGACGTACACGGTTTATCTGTTTGTCCTTGAGTCCTAAAATAAATATTGTGTACTAAACATGTTGCAAGATAACACAAACCATCCGTAACAATGTTGTTTTTCCCAAGATCTTCTTAAGAAGGAATCAGAAAGTGTTATCTTCAGAATTCCTATTGTACTTGAAGAATATATATTTCTTATTGTGTATATGCGGATATAGTTGCTGTGAATGTATAAAAGAATCCATTTATTCCTGCATATTACTGTCATATCGCCGTACTGTCCGCCATCTTACATTCCTTTAGTGATCAACAGGTTGTTCACTCACTATCAGCACATTTTACATTCTCTGTCGTCAATAGTCTCACTTTCAAACTTTAGGTCTTTTTTTTTCCTCAAAGCCTTTCAAATAACAGCATCATCTGATAGCAACATTATCCGATAACAGCCTTATCCGATAGCAGCATTATCCGATAACAGCCTTATCTGATAGCAGCATTATCCGATAACAGCCTTATATGATAACAGCCTTATCTGATAGCAGCATTACCCGATAGCAGCCTTATCCGATAGCAGCCTTATCTGATAGCAGCAGTGTCCGATAACAGCCTTATCTGATAGCAGCATTATCCGATAACAGCCTTATCTGATATCAGCATTATCCGATAACAGCCTTATCTGATATCAGCATTATCCGATAACAGCCTTATCTGATAGCAGCATTATCCGATAACAGCCTTATATGATAACAGCCTTATCTGATAGCAGCATTACCCGATAGCAGCCTTATCCGATAGCAGCCTTATCTGATAGCAGCAGTGTCCGATAACAGCCTTATCTGATACCAGCCTTGTCTGATAAGAGCCTATTCGAGAGCGCTCACATTCCACTGCCTGAAACTAAATTACCTTCTCTTGAAGACTAAAGCCCCTAAGTTAGAGCTAACACTAAACACCTAATCCCTAGCTTTGAGTATATTTTATCTGTAGCTATAAGTGAGGTAGGTCAGTAACCCCCTGAGCTAGACTTTATTAGAAACTACCTCATATCCAGTCCTCTTCATCTACATATGTATATCTAGCTAGACCGCCTGTCTCCAGATATTTCACACTCCACGTGTCAGCTGTGTATATCATTCCTACTCTAGAGTTCCTTATGTCATATGTGATTGTTATGAAAGATATTTTCTCTCATGCTTGCTCCGATGTAATTTTCTGAATGACGTAGAAAAAGTATTCAACTTTCAACGAAAAACATAAAATTACATTCCCACACATTTTTCTTCGGAGATGATATTATTTTTCTAGTTTGATTAAACCTTTTTAATGTCCTAATACATTTATATAGCACACACAAAAGACAATATTTAAACTGTTTCTAAATTGTCTAATTATTTATTTATTTATAAGTGGTTTTGGTTGTACAAGAGTTTCACTCCTATAAGATGATACCTGTATGCGCCTATTCCCATGAACAGAGGTATGGAAATGTCTGGAATATTCCAGAAAGGCAATGGTTATTCAGGCGATATCTTCAAATGATATTGTATAGTTTATTGTAGTGTAAGTAGGAGAATATTGTGTTTATGTACTGGCTGCTGTCCATCAACAATTCCTTCAGGTCCTGTGGGATATTTAGTTTGTGTCGTCTTCTGCATTCCGTAAGTAGGTGTTTTACGGTAAAGGCTCTATTGCTTATATTGCAGGTTGGTTTGTCAAGTCCTGTCTTGAGGTGTTCGTGTGTTAGTCTAGTGTGGCCGATTCTGAGTCGAGCAAGTACAACTTCTTCTCGTCTGTTGTCTCGGTAGCTGGATGTCCACTCCTGAGTAGTAGTTTTGATTGTGCGTAATTTACTGTGTGTTCATCGAGTCCAGCTGTCTTGCCAATAATCTAAAATATTTTGTTTGATTGCATTGGTGTGTGATTGATAGGTCGAGCCCAGGTTGTCTTGTAGCATGTTTTTCATGTGAATCTGCTGTGGAGCTTTTCCCCAAATCTTCAAAACCTGTCAGCCAGTACACTGTAATAAAGCACTTGTAAACATTTCTCAATACTTATGTTGTATTTCCTATTTTCAAAAAAAGTAAATAAAATAAAAATAAAGAACCAGGTCCCTAACAGGTTTCGAAACACCATCCAAAGTTTCATAAAACCTATCCAGTTTTACTGCTTACTGACCCAAGCAAAAGACTGACAGTCCAAGATACAAAAAGTCCGACTCGCAGGAACTGCGTTATCTTAGCGCGGTTCCGTACATCTCGAAGAAATGGAATAGATTAGCATCACAAACCACAGGAAACTGACAGTAGCCAACTTACACAGAAGCGGATAATTCTTAATCGGTATAAGTCAATACAATTATTTACTGAAAACGTACTTACTCTTTGACTACTGCTGAAAACGATCTATTCTAAACAACCAAATATTCGTTGTAATTTTAAGTATCTTGTTTTACTAGCAAATTCGTTTTACTATTATAATCAACTGTAAATATTTGCTTCATGGCGAATAAAATTCCATTCTGTCGTGGGTTAAATCTTTCTATAAAATAAAAAATAACAATAACTTCAGTTGGATGCTATGAGGAAGGTTATATAGATAAAAGAATTCAAAACAAATTACGTCATCATGATTAGCCACAGCCATCTTGATTACCACAGCCACTCCTAACATATTACCATTACCTTTCACCGTTTCTTAGCTTATTTTACTACAATACTAATTTTACTGATAAATGCAATTTAAAACAAAAAACAACCAATTAAAAAGTGAGATTAACAAAGAGAAAACCCGTTTCAATAGACTTTTTTACACTTTTTAAGTTTTAAGCGCTTATATCTCTGATTGACGTTGCTCCATCGAATATTGCTTCAGAACTTTTTTTGTAGAGAATTTAGTAAGCATTCGAATGGTAACCTTCCACTTACCACGATTTCCCTACCGTTATCGAGATATTTACGAAAAATGTATGAAGATCCGAAAACTTTTCATGTCTATTAATAAAATAATTTTTTCGAATACTTCCTTAATTCCAAATGTAACCAAAATTTAAACATCTTAGTTGGGACTAATTTCCAAGATGTAGAAAATATTTCAATTGAATCCCGCGATTCTAGGTACCCACAAAAAAATAATGACTTATAAAAACATTTATTCCACTTTTCTCAGAAACGGTTACAGATATCGCCTTAAAAATGGGTTCATTCGTTTTCCTTTGTTAAGAAACCTATAAAACAAGTACCTACAAGCATATTAACTCAAAAACGTATGCGTTACGATATGTTTTGCGCGAATTTCGCCCCAAAAACTATCTTACAGTGGGCGGATTCTGCTGGCTAACGAACTTGACCTTTCAAATCAGACGACAGATTTTTGTACCAAATTTCATCAAAATCGGACAATTTTTGAGCTTGCTCGAGCGCGAACAGACAAGCATATATATAAATATATACATATATATATATATATATATATATATATATATATATATGTATATATATATATATATATATATATAAAAATTTTAGCCTCCTATATTTTCGTGCTCTATAGGGTCTGAAACGTGAAAGTTTCTAGTCGGCACTTCTGGATCGCGTCGTGAGGTCAACCTCATAAGCGGGTTCTCCCTATGGAGATAGGGAGGAACCGCGCTAAAAATGCAACGAGGATCTCTTGTATTCATAAATATATGCTTGCAGCAACATGTTATAATGGTGTGATGATCTCATATTTTAATAATTGTCTTTTATTTAGCCATAAATAACGAAACTATTATTTTTTCTTTAATTTCCTACTGCGTTTAAAGCCTCAAGGTAATGACATAAATTACTGACGTGTAATTTGAATTAATTTGACGAGGCATCAAGTCTTTACTAATTTGTATTTTATTGCATTTTAACGTTCGATGGCGACGTTTATTGCCGCAATATTGCAATAATTTATGTGTATAAAGTAATAAAACAATTTTTTTTTAATTATTCTTAATTATTTAGATTTTTTTTAATATTTACAACAGTATGTAGCCATTTGTTGACGGAAGTATACACAAAATTTTAGGATAAAGAAAATTCGTGCACTCTACTGTCAGTTAATTGACTTTTTTGGTGGCAAAAAAATATTTCTTTCCACTACATTCAGAGAGTACAAATTAAAGAGTAGTACAGAAACAGTACAACAACCAAGTTAATAACCTATCAATAATACCATACGAGTTATCCGAAAAGTTTTAAATATTCAATAGTCAAAAGTTATATTCAACAATAAATATTAAAAAAAAAAAAAAAAATGATTTCCTGTTTGAGTTTGAAATGAGGGATGAGAATATTCCAAGGGATGGTTCGTTGGAAACAATATTGCCCAGCTCCGTTCTACGGTAGAGAATGGACAACTTTCTTATAGATACTAAATGCAGTTATGAAACTCTGTTATCCACCTTTGCACTGGTGCACTTAAACAAAGCAGGGCTCTCTCGGGGCAGAAAATAGAGGACCGGGTTTATATTTTCCGGGAAACCTACTTCCATATCACCGGAGAATAATGGAATATCAAGGCCGAGAAATTGGATCAAGAATATAATGCAATACGTATATATGTATATATATATGTATATATATATACATATATATGTGTGTGTTTGGGGGCATCCGTTTTTAAGTATAATTGTTTTTATAATGCATAACATTTTAAAGGTAGGTATATGTAATATTTTGGCAAAATAATGACTTCTATAGAGTCGTTTTTTTTTTTTTTTGTTTTTTTTTAATAATAAAAAAAAATAAATAAAAATAGAGTCGAGTTTGTGAAACAGTTTTTGATTTAAAAACGGTTGTCGGATTTGCTTTTAGCACTTTAAAAACTTTGGGAAGATTCCAAAAATAAAAATAAAATTGTATTTTAAATTTAGCTTAGGCCCTTAAAGTTTTGTTAGAGATTCAACAATCCGGTCATATTTTGAAGAATATTTACCCGATTTAAACTAAACTTGGAGGGCCGATAAAGGCCCTAAAGTTACACATTTTCGTCCGATTGGGGTATTTCTACTTCTTCTGGAATCGACCTTATATGCAAAAACGTTTAAATTTGACTTTTATTTTGAAAACCATTTCTCACTAGTACTTCCCGAGATAATACAAAATTTATATGATTCGAAAAAGGAGTCTTTCTTCTTTCCAAAAAGCCCAATGATGTAAAAGTCGGGTTATTTCAAGGCGAGGTATCGAATTTCAAAACGTAACCCACATTTTTCGCTTAGAAATGTTTAGAATTCCAGGTAAATTTTTAACATTTTTTCCCCAGCTGAATGCTTGAGAAGCGCGTTTTCGCGCAGGACCATTTTCTAGTTAAGTACTACACATACAACAATTCTCGTTTGAATCGGTGAGGCGCAAGTCGTGTACTCCCCTTATTAGTGGCTGAGCACTTGACTAATGAACTGGAGGAGCCAGGTTCGATACCTGAGCCTGCACTAAAGATTTTATTTTCTAGTGTAGTCGTTCGAGGGTTGGATTTCGGATCCCAGATCTATTTACCTACTTGGAGTAGTGTCCCAGGTATAGCCTATGTCACAGCAGTTTTTCTAGCTCCGTTAAACGAGTGTTTTTGAAGTGGTTCGAGGTGATCCTCGTTTATGAAAAGTGACTCAGTGGTAGTTGATCTACTAGTGAACATTACGGTGAAGTTTGAAGGAATTTCATCAACCAGATCACTGCTAAAATAGTGAGTAAAAAACACTCATATCCTACAGTTTGTAGGCCTTTACCCTAGCTGAGGCTAGTGGTGGGGGTGCTCCTGCACTCACCTGACGGAGAGGCTGTCGTCACTCCTTCAGAAATCCAGATACTACACCCTGCGCTACAGTTAGTATCTCCAGCAGCCTCCTTGGCTCAGTGGTAGCGTTCGATTCTCCGAGCTGCAAGCACTCGGGTTCGAGGCTGCCCGGGACGACTATATTTTTTTATTTTTTTTTTATTTTTATTTTATTTATTTTTTTTTTTTTAATTAATTATTGTGGCTCACGATGTCCTCAACTGAAGCTAGCGACCAGCACATGACAGTCATTGAGTCAACTTCAGCCAACGACTTCGATAATATCGCAACGGGGAGACGTAAAAGGTTACGCAAAAAAGCCAGTGACGTATTGACACCCCCTAAGATTAAACAAAAAAAGCCATCTCAGACACAAGGCAACTGTTCAAAGCAAATTCACACTTCCGAAGAAAACCCTACGAAACCTCCCAATATTTATATCAGAAAAGTAACTGACTTCAAACAACTATGCAGTACTCTCACAAGTCTTGTTGGTGAAAAAAACTTTGAATGCCGAGCGAGATTTAATGATATCGTCATTAAACCTTCCGATAGTGACTCCTACAGGAAAATAATTCATCACCTGGAAAATAAAGAAGCTGACTTCCACTGCTATCAACTCCCAGAAGATAAATCATACCGGGTGGTTATCCGCCACCTCCATCATTCAACTCCCCCGGCAGAAATCATCACCGAACTCACCAAGAAAGGCTACTCAGTCAAAAGAGCGCACAACGTAAGGCATCCTGTCACAAAGGCACAGCTACCACTCTTTTTTGTAGATTTAGAAAAAAATGAAAAAAGTAAAGAGATATTTCGTGAACAATATTTACTCTACACAAAAATTAAAGTAGAGGAACCACGTCGTCGCGGTGACGTCATACAATGTCTAAACTGCCAGGAATTCAATCATACCCGCTCATACTGCCATCATAAATCCAAGTGTGTCAAATGTGGGGCTGAGCACTCCTCTAAGGACTGTCCCAAACCACTCGACGTACCTCCTTGCTGCGCCAACTGCGGCGAGAATCATACCGCCAGCTACAAAGGGTGCGAAGTCTATAAAGCGCTTAAAACGATCCGAGTGCAGAGGCAGAGAATCCAGCTCACCCATCAAAAAGATGTCAAGAAGTCTTCACCACCCAGCGGACCATCCCACTTCCCCAGCCTACCACCCGTTCCAGCAGCACAGGATACGTCTCACCGCAGGCCGAATGTGACCTACTCATCTCTACTGACTTCGCTGCAGAAAAAGAAGCCGCCTGTCCCAACACCAGCCCAGACCCCCGTACCAAAACCACAAGAACCATCTTCCCTTCCTACCTCATCAACTACTTCTTTGCAACCCCCAACCCTGCCTACATTCCCTACTACTCCAGCCCCACCTAAGCAAATCCCTCAGGTCCAGGCTCAAGATCCAATGATCCTTTTCTCCTCTTTTCTAAACAAACTCGAAACCCTTCTCACTCCACTTATAAACCTGATGACCACCCTTATAGCCCACTTCCTTCCTAAATCCCAAAATGCAACCCTTCCATAATCCCCATCTCTCCATCCTTTTGTGGAATGCCAACGGACTTACTACAAGAAGACATGAACTCACACTTTTACTAACTGACAAAAACATCGACATTGCTTTAATAACTGAAACACACTTAAAGAAATCCATGTCATTCGGTGTTAAGGGTTACTCCTGTTATCGAACCGATCATCCATCTCTGGCGCAGCACGGGACTCTAATTCTAATCAAGAGCAATATCAAGCATCACCAGGAGTCCAGTATCGCATCAGCAAGCCTGCAGGTAACTTCCATATCCCTTTCCCTTTCTCCCTTCGATATCATACTGTCCGCAGTGTACTGTTCTCCCAACCACACCATTTACCATCCTGAATTCCTGTCAATATTCCAATCCTTTGGTCCCCGCTTCCTCACCGGGGGTGATTTCAACGCGAAACACCCCATGTGGGGAAGCCGTTCAGCTAACTCCCGTGGCAGAATCCTTTACGATATCCTTAACTCCCAGAATTATCGTCCAATATCTCCCAACACTCCAACATACTGGCCAACCGACCCATCTCGCAATCCTGACCTAGTCGATTTCTTCATCTCGTCTGGCTTGGGAGGTATAGCGACTTCTATTGAATCGCTCCTCGACCTATCCTCGGACCATTCTGCGGTTCTCCTAACCATGTTCTCCTCCCCTGTACCCCGTTCTTTACAACCAACCCTTACACCCGGTCCTATCAACTGGCAAACATTTCAGCTTAACTTAGAACGTTCCATAGACCTGACTGTTCCCTTAAAAACCCCTACAGACTTAGACAAAGCCACTGAAAAATTTACTAGAGCTATTCAGGACTGTGCCCGCAATTCATGCCGACCAAGGACAAGTTTGCCTCCTCCGCCCAAACTGCAACTCCCAGCCCACATCCAAGAACTTCTTGCAGCCAAGCGTCGGGCCAGAGCTCTATGGCAAAGATCCCGTTACCCCTCGGACAGAAACGCATACAACAGACTGACACGACAGCTGAAATCTTCCCTATCCCAATTCCGCTCAGAATCCTTCAACGAGTACCTTTCATCCCTCTCCACTGAAGACTGTTCTCTGTGGACAGTCACTCGTAGAATCCTAAAGTTCCACCCAATCCCTTCCCCTCTCAAACGCAGCGATGGGACCTGGGCCAGAAGTGATGAAGAAAAGGCGCTCCTTCTCTCCACACACCTAACTACAGTATTTTCCCCTAATCCTCAAACCAGCCCCTCCCACGACGAAAACATCGAAGATTACCTGAATTCTCCTCTACCTTTGTCCCTCCCTCCCAAAGCTTTTCTTCCGTCAGAAGTAAAACACATCATCAAACGCCTCCCTAAGAAATCTCCTGGTTATGACCTTATCACCTCCACGATTCTCAAAAAACTCCCCCAGAAGGCCATCACATTCCTCACATATCTGTTTAACTCAATCCTAAGAACAACCCATTTTCCCAATCCCTGGAAACTCTCAGTTGTTATTGTTTTTCCCAAACCCTATAAACCTCCCGATTGCCCATCTTCCTATCGACCTATCAGCCTTCTCCCATCAATGTCTAAAATATTCGAAAAACTCCTTTATAAAAGAATCCTCCCTATCATAGAATCCTCGAAGAAAATTCCCAACCATCAGTTCGGTTTCCGCTCCCATCATTCCACTATACAACAGTGCTTACGAGTTGTAGACGCTATTTCCTCCTCGCTTGAACGTAAGAGTTTTTCCACGAGTGCCTTTCTCGACATTGCTCAAGCATTCGATCGGGTTTGGCACCCGGGATTACTTTACAAAGTAAAGCAAATACTTCCACACACCTACTTCCTTATCCTCAAATCCTACCTGTCAAACAGATCCTTCCAAGTCAAGCAAGGCACAACTCTTTCCCCGACCTGCCCCATAAATGCCGGAGTCCCTCAAGGAAGTATTATTGGTCCTCTCCTTTTCATTCTTTACACTGCGGATATTCCCACACACCCCCAAACCCTTCTAACAACCTACGCAGATGATACTGCCATCCTGTCAACTTCCCCTGATCCCTCAGTAGCATCCCAACACCTGCAAGAACATCTTACCGCTATTCAACACTGGTGTGAAATGTGGAGAGTAAAAATCAACCCGGAAAAATGTAAGCAGGTTACATTCACTCTCAACCGGAGATCATGCCCTTCTGTACATCTCAATAACACTCCACTACCAGTATCCAACGAGGTTCGATATCTAGGATTATACCTTGACAGCCGACTGACATGGAACCCTCACACGAGACTGAAAAGACAAGAACTGAACAAAAGATACGGACTACTTAGACGGCTACTTGGACCCTCATCTAAATTATCAATACAGAACAAATTAACGATATACAAAACAATCATTCGACCAATATGGACATACGGACTTGAACTCTGGGGATCTGCAAAACCATCCAACATCAACAGAATACAGGCATTCCAGTCAAAAGTACTCCGTAAAATTGTAAATGCCCCTTTCTACGTCTCAAACAAAACCCTTCACAATGACCTTAACATTCCATTTGTCCTTGACCTTGCTAAAACCCGTTTCCAAATGTTCCACTCCAAATTGTCCTACCATCCTAATCCTGAAGGTCTATCTTTATCGTCCCGATCCCAACCAGACAATCCTCCCAGGCGGCTCAAGAGACAGTGGCCACGAGACAATTTACTCACCTAACCGTATCATGATCATTGAAATAGATATTTAGACAGCCACGGAAGTGTCAACAATGGTTGGCTCCTTCCAAATTTGTATGGTTTTTATTTTTTTTACTTTAACCGTTTTGTTCAATTTATTACATTATGTATCTGTATCAACAAACTTGATAATTGTACATATAATAATTTGTACAGATTTCAAATAAAAAAGTTAATAAAAAAAAAAAAAAAAAAAAAAAAATTTACCTACTTGAAATAAACTAAGAATAATTTAGTATCATTACATACCTTCACAACCTAAATTTACCAAGTTTTTGAAACATTTTGACGAAAAATAAATTTCGTTTAAAATCTACTTATATGACTAGGACTTTTTGGGCGATACAAATTTTACAGCACTAAAAGTTGTGACATCTGTGGGTTCGATTCCCACTAAGAGGTGGTGGCTTTTCTTTAGGAAAAAGAAAAGGCATCAGCGCTTTCCTGGCTAGAAAAGGGTGGTTACCTATAGATAACCCGTCCTAAAATTCTTAGTTAATAATAGTGGACGTTAAAATTTAAATAAATATTTCTTGTTAATATTCCTTTACTAGTGAATTTTAAGGAATGCCTGAGAATATTCAAGATCAGCTAAAGAATTAACAGAATTACTATCCCTTATTGAATTCTTTCATCCCCATGAATTGGAGTAAATACTGCCTCAGCTATGAGAAACAACCACTTGACTGATGACTTTTTAATTTTTCCCTCGGAAACTCTTCACTGCCTCTGATGATCAACCACTCGCCATGATGAATTCTCTTATAACTCCTAAGAGATCCTCATCATGATACAGGCATCACTATCTTTAATTCACTCTTGTAAACAAATATCTCTTAAGTACTTCTCTTAAGTAATTATCAAGAACACAAGATAGTTCTTAATTAATCGTGAAAAAACAACAACATTACTTGGAACTTGAAGAAGTTGTATCATTCTATAGATTGTTATCAATTTTCAAATGACCACAATTAGAAAATTACTATTAATTAAATTGTAAGTTTTTTTGGAGGCCCGGTAGCCGTGAGTGTTAAGGCGTGAGCACTTAACACTCCATGCTAAGGGTCGTTGGTTCGGTTCCCACTATGAGGTGGTGGATTTTATTTAGAAACAAGAAAATGCATGAGCCCTATCCTGGCTAGAAAAAGGGTGGTAACCTATAGATAACCCGTCCAAAAATTCGAAGTTAATAATAATGGACGTTGAAATTTAATTAAATTGTAATTGTACGTCATTGACTATAAATTACTAGACCAATTTAATGTATAATCACTCATGATTATCATGGTCGTTATTTTATTTTAAGCAATGTTCAGAGAAAAATAATTTTCACCTCTTGATATATTTTTATATTTCTTTAACAGTAAAATGAGTTCACCAGTTTTACCAGTTAGAAAAAGTCTAAAAACCTGGTTTTCTTAGCCGAATCCCAACTTATCCCTGATGGCTTATCACCTCGATGGCTAACTATCTAATCTTTACATTATAAAAACCTTTTAAAATTATCAAATTAAATCATACATAGGTAAGTCTGAACAGTTAATTCGAAAACGCATTAAACGACATGTTGAAAGTATTGATAAAGAATAAAATAAACCAGTGTTGGCTAAAATATCATCAGAATTTATATTTTGAAAACATTAAAATAAAAAGAAAATAAATAAATACAATGAAAAGAATGATTAAGGAAAACACCCGAGGCATTAAGAATAAAAAGCAAGTGGCAAATAAAAAAAAAACGGAAATACATCGCCTTAATAATATTTCCTTTAATTTATTTGATAAAAAATAAGGAAAAGTGGGTTGTTTTTTAATTTTTTTTAAAGGGTTTTATGACTATATTTTATCTGGAAATGGAAATTCATTTAAAATATACAACTTATTAATCAGCTGACTACTTTTCGCCATATTGGATTCCTCGAGGACGTGGCCCTACTAATGGTAGATTTGGCTCCTAATTTTCATGCTGAAGTTTTGTGTTTAAAGCATATTACACTGAAGATGCTCCAAAACGGGGTGAAACATGTTGGGGAAATAAATTTCATTATTCTATTGAGTGAAATTGTTATTTGTTGAACCTCTTTTTAACAGTTTAACATTAATAATATCATTTCTTTGTTTGTGTTAACGTTTGGCGTTAGTCTAGTAAGAAAAGGAATTGGTTTAATTCATGTTGAGTCTACAAATTTTGTATATATTCGCATTTGCACAGAAGTGTTAACAAGAATGTTGGTGTATCTGTGTAAATATTTTTATACCTTGTCTGCAATGAAAGGTCGAGTTCGATAACAGAGAAATTTCCTCCGACAAAACCCTGTTTTTTGGCGAAAAATATATTTTGAGAAACAATAATATTTGTAATTGCTATAAGCGCCATTATTGAATTGATTGCAATCAATAGCCAAATTACCACAAATTAGTTAGTATCGCAATTCCATGTCAGCATTAATTACATGACAAACATTTAGCTGGATAGGTTTAAATTTAAATTATTGGACCCATCAATATATGTATGTCATCAAGGAATAATCTAAGCAGTAAATCCCCGGGGGCGAAATGTATCATCCTTTACTTGATACAATTTCATGTTGTTGGAATAATTGTCGAAAATTCTATATAAATATATTTTAATACTTGATTATATTTCAGCTGAATGGGAGTGGTGAGGTTGACCTTTCAGGAGGAAATTCCCCCGCTATAAACCTCTAATCTCCATTTTCACATTCTAGGCTTTGTTCTAACAACAGATAGATTCTAGTTTGCTCCGATTTGCATATTCCAAAGTTTGACTTGGTAGGGACGATATCTTGTTGGCACCCCTAGATTTGGCAGGGACATAGCAGTAGTGCTTTCAGTTTCAACTGGTTGATTCTAAATTTTATACCCGGCATATTTCGGGCTTTCACGTCGAACCTCTTCAGGGGCTTTCCTGCCAATTTATCGATGCTCTCGCACTAGTGCTAGCTGCCAAAGTCGCTCATACCACGGCTGACAAAGACAATACAGGGTCTGTCCGGAAAGTAATAGGACTGATTTTCCGCCGCGACTGTACTTCGGAGCGCAGGTCCGCCGACTGGATTCGGTACTGGAGGTCCCTATCTAACGAACGAGGGGTTGGTCAGTTGTCTTCGAGCATCCGGAGTGTCAAGACAGGCTTTGCGACGAGTTTTTGTGAGTGGTACAAGCCGAAAATGCAGCGTTCGTTAGAGCAGAGGTCGGCGATTAAATTCTGTGTGAAACTCGGTAAATCTGCGACAGAGTCGTTTGATATGATCAAGCAGGCTTACCCAGATAATACTTTAGCAAGAAGTGGTGTGTTTCGGTGGCACAAGGCCTTTCCGGAGGACCGGGAAGAGGTCGCCGATGAAGACCGAGCTGGAAGGCCTTCGACTTCACAAAAACCGACAACGTGAGACCTGGACAAACCGTCAACTCCAAGTTCTACGTGGAAGTGCTCAAGAGACTCAAACGAAGGGTGAATCGTGTCCGAAAAGACATCGCAGCCGCCTGGAAGTTGCACCACAACAACGCCCCGACTCACACCTCCTATCTTGTGACCAGCTACCAAGCGTGGCAGGCATCTCAAAGCTTCCCCAGCCGCTTTACAGCCCTGATGTGGCCCCCTGGACTTCTTTTTGTTTCCTCGCCTTAAAAGACCGATTAAAGGAAAGTATTTTAAGGCGACAGAGGGGATCCAAGCAGCTCTAAAGGCTATTCCGGAGAATGCCTACCGTGACGCCTTCAATGCTTGGAATCGCGCTGGCAGCGCTGTATCGACGCAGGAGGAGCCTATTTTGAAAGTTTTTTTAAAAAATGTAACGGTTGGATCAATAAACTTTTCTTTAATCGACTCAGTCCTATTATTTTCCGAACAGACCCTGTATGTTTTTTTTCATAAAACTGGATCCTCGGCTACCTAAAGGAACCACTAGATAGCACATTATGTATGCCTCGCTCCTACCTCCACTTTCAGGACTAAACTACCTAATAAGTAAAAGGACGAAGGGAAATACAAAATCAGCTCCGTGAGAGGCCAAACGAATTCCACTTCACCCGCACAACTCCCGTGTAATGAGTGAAGCGGAAAAAAAAAAATACAGATTTATATATACAGTAGACTCTCCCTTATCCGTCGCTCTCTCTAATCCGGCGGTCTCCGAGAGGAATGAGTGACGGATCTCGGAACTCGTCGGAGCTAGACCTGCTGGAGGGTTCCTAGAAAACCTTCCCTTCCTAGCTAGCCAAACATTTGTCTCGTGGTATTTCAATGAATGGAACTCAAAGAAGGGATATATGTTACCTTTTAGAGGCAGCAACTTGTGTTTATACTAAGGAAACAAATGTTTCTACTAAGGCAGCTGCGGTTGGAACGCCTGATTTTAGCCAGTCTAGTTCGAACATTCATCGAGAGTGGAGTGCCAGTTTTAATAGTAATTTTAATAATATCTACAATTTTAAATAAGCAATATTAAAATGGTACCTATTATTATATCCTCAAATAATTAGGTTTTTCAAATACAAAAGTGACCACTTCTAACTCAGTTCTCTAATCCAGCGTGTTCTTTAATCCGACTGTACCCCAGTCCCGATGACGCCGGATTAAGTAGAGCCTACTGTATATATATATATATATATATATATATTTCAAGCTACTTCGCTGGGAATTAAATGTGTTGTTCATTCGGCATCTGTCTCCAGCGGTCTTGCTCCTCCTGTCATCGCAATATTTCGCCGGATTCCTCTCCGGCTTCTTCAGGCAATCATTCATCCTTGCTGGTTGGTAAGGGAATGAACTCGTCAGCGGTTTGGGCCCTTCTTATCCTTCTTGGTCGGAGACTATGCGAGCCAATGAACTGGGGAGGCTCTGGGCCAATCGGGTTCCGTCTGTCTATGTTAACTTCCTCGGTCGTCCGTTCGGGGCGCTGGTGGTCTAAGGCGCTGGTGGCTTAAGTGTATATAGGACAGACAGGGAAGAAGGTAGCCACTCCAATCGCGCAACACGCTGCAGACTACAGGCTGGGACGCACCAAAACTTCTGCGGTGGCAACACATGGAGAAGAGTACCCCAGACAAGTCCTGTTTGATCAAGCCAAGACCCTGGCTAAGGAAGACACGCTGAACAGGAGACTCATCAGAGAGGCGATTGAGATCCACAAAAATCCAGCCAGCTTGTATAGAGAAGAAGGACTCATCCTCTCCAACACCTGGTGGGCCATCCTGAAGAAGTTTGGAGACAATCCACTCATACAGGACCACCAGCGCCCCGAACGGACGACCGAGGAAGTTAACATAGACAGACGGAACCCGATTGGCCCAGAGCCTCCCCAGTTCATTGGCTCGCATAGTCTCCGACTAAGAAGGATAAGAAGGGCCCAAACCGCTGACGAGCTCATTCCCTTACCAACCAGCAAGGATGAATAATTGCCTGAAGAAGCCGGAGAAGAATCCGGCGAAATATTGCGATGACAGGAGGAGCAAGACCGCTGGAGACAGATGCCGAATGAACAACACACACAAACATATATATATATATATATATATATATATATATATATAATAATTTTAACGTGGGGCTATGTTCGATATGTAGTAGGAAGGATCGATGTAGAAATATTTCATTTTTCGTGGCCTAAAGTCCTAGGTATTCCGTCTGAAAGTACTAAAGGCTAGGAGCTAGCAGTTCTCGTTTCTTATCTATAAAGATTTTATCACCTTGAGCACTCAGAAAGGTGTTTATATACCCATTTTTCATTATATACAGTCCATTCCAGATATTAAACCTAGAAACAGAAGCTATGGTTTCTTATATATAAAGATTTTTATCACCTTGAGCTTTCAAGAAGATGTTTAAATCAGTGGTAAATAATATAGCTTTAGAATGGTAGGAACTGAGAAGCAACTTACTTTGTACAACACAGGCATTTCTAAAACAACAACAATAAAAAATTAATTGGTATTAATAATAGGTAATTGGTATCGAAGGCTTCAGAAGTTGATGAAACAAAAAAGGGGAACAAAACAAATAAAAATTGTTGGAATTAATTTTGACAAACGTCCGTGGGTTCTACATTTGAAACAACGTTTTGCTTAATCTGTACATTTTCTGAGAATTCTAGGAAATATAACTTGGGTTGCCCGCAGAAAAATAATGCTGAAATTCTATGGATGTTAGACATAGTCTCTTCTGGATTCAGGGGGGTATATGGGAAATAATTTTCGTGGCCTTGGAGGAGCTCCGAGGGATTTAGGGGGTATGAAATATCAACAACCTTGAACGTGGAAGAGTTAGCCGACTAAAATACTTTTAAACCCCCCAAAAAATGATTTTTCTGAGCTTTTTTTTTTTTTTTTTAGGCTTTTATAACTCATTTCTACCGATTAAATCAAAATTCGGGGAGGAGGGGGCTGCAGCCTGTCGCTTACATACGCCCATGTCTTGATTATTGCTGTGTAGCATACTCATCTGCCAAGCCCACTGCACTCAAAATGCATAACACAATCCCTAACGCAGGACTACGTCTAGCACTGGGTGCCTTCAGATCAAGCCCAATATGCAGCCTGAACGTAGAGGCAGTAGAAACTCCACTAGAGATTCGAAGAAAATACTTAATTACAAAGCATTATTACAAAATTAAGTCTCTCCCTCAGCCATCCTGCACAAGGGATATCATAGAAAACCCTAATATTAACCAATACCAAACAAATATCCTTCAAAACAAGAAAGTATGAAAAAAAAAAATCAAACATTTCAGAACATTAAAATTTAAAGTTATTTTCTCAAAACTATGTTTTTCAAATCGGGCGATACTCTGGCGTCTTCAATTTTGGCCCGATCAACTTCAAATTTAGACTACAGCTTTCTAACGATATTTGCTAGTAATGTACGTCGGAATTTTTAGATTCATTGAATTATAATTTTTTTTTTTTTATAGAAAATGAATATATGGTCTCCTTTTTCGAACAAATTATCTTAAAAAGTTCCAGATTAAAAATTGCCGCCTGCAGATCATTGACTGTGAAAAAAGATGTGTCAGACACAGCCTCACCATTTTTTTTTTTTTTTTGAATAATTAAAACTTTTTTTTGGGATACTTAAACAGCCCATACACGTAAAACCTTTTTTGGGATATTTAAACAGCCCATACACGTAAAACCTTTTTTGGGATACTTAAACAGCCCATACACGTAAAACCTTTTTTGGGATACTTAAACAGCCCATACACGTAAAACCTTTTTTGGGATACTTAAACAGCCCATACACGTAAAACCTTTTTTGGGATACTTAAACAGCCCATACACGTAAAACGTTGATATCAAGAATTGAAAAATATTGATTTATTTGATATTTATAAATTTTAAGAAAATTACTTTTCTACTTTCTGCTAGCTCTTCGACTGTTACAACAGGATTTTCCTCTACAGTAGCCTGCAGGAGTTGGTCGTCAAGCTCTGTTGCTAGACCTGTACGAGGCTCGTCTTCAAGCTAGAGGTTTATGTCGGTGGACTGTAGAACGTGTCGATCCAAGTTTTTCTGCTAGCTCTTCTACTGTTACAACAGGATTTTCTTCTACAGTAGCCTGCAGGAGTTGGTAGTCAAGCTCTGTTGCTAGACCTGTACGAGGCTCGTCTTCAAGCTTGAGGTTTATGTCGGTGGACTGTAGAATGTGTCGATCCAAGTTTTTCTACTAGCTCTTCTACTGTTACAACAGGATTTTCCTCTACAGTAGCCTGCAGGAGTTGGTAGTCAAGCTCTGTTGCTAGACCTGTACGAGGCTCGTCTTCAAGCTTGAGGTTTATGTCGGTGGACTGTAGAATGTGTCGATCCAAGTTTTTCTGCTAGCTCTTAGACTGTTACAACAGGATTTTCTTCTACAGTAGCCTGCAGGAGTTGGTCGTCAAGCTCTGTTGCTAGACCTGTACGAGGCTAGTCTTCAAGCTTGAGGTTTATGTCGGTGGACTGTAGAATGTGTCGATCCAAGTTTTTCTACTAGTTCTTCGACTGTTACAACAGGATTTTCTTCTACAGTAGCCTGCAGGAGTTGGTCGTCAAGCTCTGTTGCTAGACCTGTACGAGGCTCGTCTTCAAGCTAGAGGTTTATGTCGGTGGACTGTAGAATGTGTCGATCCAAGTTTTTCTGCTAGCTCTTCTACTGTTACAACAGGATTTTCTTCTACAGTAGCCTGCAGGAGTTGGTCGTCAAGCTCTGTTGCTAGACCTGTACGAGGCTAGTCTTCAAGCTTGAGGTTTATGTCGTTGGACTGTAGAATGTGTCGATCCATGTTTTTCTACTAGCTCTTCTACTGTTACAACAGGATTTTCCTCTACAGTAGCCTGCAGGAGTTGGTAGTCAAGCTCTGTTGCTAGACCTGTACGAGGCTAGTCTTCAAGCTTGAGGTTTATGTCGGTGGACTGTAGAATGTGTCGATCCAAGTTTTTCTACTAGTTCTTCGACTGTTACAACAGGATTTTCTTCTACAGTAGCCTGCAGGAGTTGGTCGTCAAGCTCTGTTGCTAGACCTGTACGAGGCTCGTCTTCAAGCTTGAGGTTTATGTCGGTGGACTGTAGAATGTGTCGATCCAAGTTTTTCTGCTAGCTCTTAGACTGTTACAACAGGATTTTATTCTATAGTAGCCTGCAGGAGTTGGTCGTCAAGCTCTGTTGCTAGACCTTTACGAGGCTAGTCTTCAAGCTTGAGGTTTATGTCGGTGGACTGTAGAATGTGTCGATCCAAGTTTTTCTACTAGTTCTTCGACTGTTACAACAGGATTTTCTTCTACAGTAGCCTGCAGGAGTTGGTCGTCAAGCTCTGTTGCTAGACCTGTACGAGGCTCGTCTTCAAGCTTGAGGTTTATGTCGGTGGACTGTAGAATGTGTCGATCCAAGTTTTTCTGCTAGCTCTTAGACTGTTACAACAGGATTTTCTTCTACAGTAGCCTGCAGGAGTTGGTCGTCAAGCTCTGTTGCTAGACCTGTACGAGGCTCGTCTTCAAGCTTGAGGTTTATGTCGGTGGACTGTAGAATGTGTCGATCCAAGTTTTTCTACTAGTTCTTCGACTGTTACAACAGGATTTTCCTCTACAGTAGCCTGCAGGAGTTGGTCGTCAAGCTCTGTTGCTAGACCTGTACGAGGCTCGTCTTCAAGCTTGAGGTTTATGTCGGTGGACTGTAGAATGTGTCGATCCAAGTTTTTCTGCTAGCTCTTAGACTGTTACAACAGGATTTTCTTCTACATTAGCCTGCAGGAGTTGGTAGTCAAGCTCTGTTGCTAGACCTGTACGAGGCTAGTCTTCAAGCTTGAGGTTTATGTCGGTGGACTGTAGAATGTGTCGATCCAAGTTTTTCTGCTAGCTCTTAGACTGTTACAACAGGATTTTCTTCTACATTAGCCTGCAGGAGTTGGTAGTCAAGCTCTGTTGCTAGACCTGTACGAGGCTAGTCTTCAAGCTTGAGGTTTATGTCGGTGGACTGTAGAATGTGTCGATCCAAGTTTTTCTGCTAGCTCTTAGACTGTTACCACAGGATTTTCTTCTACATTAGCCTGCAGGAGTTGGTCGTCAAGCTCTGTTGCTAGACCTGTACGAGGGTCGTCTTCAAGCTCTGTTGGTCCACCAGCTTGTGGTTTCCCGCTAGAAATCGTTTAAACCACTTGTCGTTTACTAATAACATTTTCGCCATATATTTCTACAAGTTTTCGATAAGTTGAAGCAGCATTTTCTCCTTTATCTGATTCTCAAAGGACACTCGACGTAAATGGTGTCTCTTGGGAAGTCCATTTCAAATGAAATTTCAGAAGAGAATATATTAGTTTTATCCAACCAAATTATGATAAATAGACGTTTATTTAGCGCTATAATAAAATTTAAAGAAAAATAGTTTGTAAAGGATGGAAGATAAACAGAGATTACATATAGGTTGACCTGATACATTATGGAGAGGAGCCATGAATATTGTTATGACCGGACAACAATAATATCGTGCTGGTCTGACTATGGAACGGATTACGGACACAACAGTCCAGAACTGACATGACCATTACCAGATCACTGATCCGACAGGATTTACAGAGCATTAGCGGGTCGGGTTAGTTGGTACAGCCTTACCAATTACCTCCTTCAATTACCAACATGTCCGCCGTATTCCGCGTTAGTTGTCAGGGTGTCTACTACACCAAAAAGTCACGAAAATCACTAAAATGTCACGAAATTGAAAAAACGGCACGAAAATCACAGAAAAGACATGAATTTTGAAACCATGTCACAAAATTTCAGATTTACCGATGCCTAATGTAATACCAGGACTACAGCGCATTCGTAAGTGAATCATTTATTTCAGAAACCCGTCAAGTGCACTTTCAAAAATTGTGGGAAAACTAAAAGAGCATCCTAATTTTGAAATTACTAAAGGTTTTCGTTTGGGAAAACATCAAAGTATTTCTTATTTCGTTGAAAAAAAAATAGTGCTTGGGGTTAATTTTTAAAATTAGGAAATTTTTTTAGTTTTCCCACAATTTAAAAAACAGCAATTGACGGGTTTCTGAAATAAACGATTAAATTGTCGCTGTTTTTGTACAGCAATGCTCTTCTATCTGCCACCCCCACCCCCTTCTATCTGCCACCCCCACCCCCTTCTATCTGCCACCCCCACCCCCTTCTATCTGCCACCCCCACCCCCTTCTATCTGCCACCCCCACCCCCTTCCCCTGTTAGATTCCTTTGTTGCAGCATTTGCACATCAATTATCCATTATTTACAGATATTTTTATTTGTCTTTCAGAGTTTTTCATGCAGAGTTAAATATTGAGATTGTGTACTCTTTAATTTACTAATTTTTTGACATTCACAATGAATATTTAATTAGTAATATTTTTATAAATTTTGAATTCGGCTACCATCGTTCAATATTTATGAGGCTGCTAATCCTATAGAAATTCTAAAATTTTTAGTACTAGCTGAATACCCGTGCTTCGTCACGGCCGATAAGTATTTTTTATATTGAGTTAAATAAGATATGATCAAAATTCACGGTACTACATAATTTTGTACAGCCTTATTATTCCACGGATTTTAAAGTTACCCAGGAAACACCATGTGGAGGTAACCGTACTTGTTTCCGTTGGAGAGTAAAAAAAAAAAAAAAAAAAAAAAAAAAAAAAAAAAAAAAAAAATACAACAACCGCTTAAAAAGTTAGGTAAACAGAGACAAATACACAAAAGCATACAACTAACAAATTTGAAGTTTTAAGCACTCATCTCTTCGATTGACATCGCCCCACCGAACCCTAGAATCTTATTGTAGAGAATTTAGTAACCTTTCGAATAGCCGCCTTCCACTTACTACGAGTTCCCAACCGTTTTCGAGATATTTTAGAAAATATACTGAGATCCGAAAACTTTGTATCACCATTCATACAATTTTTTTTCCATATACTTCGTTTCTGAATACCCAAACAGAAAATTAGTTTTGAAAAGTATTTCTATCAATTTTTTTTTTTAATACTGGTAAATGGCTACAGAACTCGCTTAAAAAAAGGTTTCATTCGTTTTCCTACGTTAAGGAATCTTTCGCACAAATTTCGCTCCAAAAACCATGTTCCAGTAAACGGATTCAACTGGTTAATGAACTGGACCTTTTAAATGAGAAGAAAGATTTTTGTACCAAATGTTATCAAAATCGAACCATTTTTGAGCCGATAAGGAACTTCTTAATAAGTCAAACCCCCCTAAAAGTACTTAAACATTTGAATATAAAAAAAAAAACTTTGAGTGTTTACACTCTAAACGTATTGTCCGTGCAAAATTTCAAATTCTTGTGTCAAGTAGTTCGGGATATTATTTACCTCGGATGGACCATCACCAGGGCGTAAACTCTATGAGGGACAAAATCGCATTTTATTTCTAGTAATTCAAGGACTGCCATCATAGTGGAAATTAACCTCAATTAAAAATAATACTATGAAATAGATACAGTACGGTAACAGCTGTTCCTAGCAACACATGCTGCCTAGGCTTGCCTGCTCTAACCAACTCAAACTTTAAATCCCTCTAAAAATACTTAAAAATTCGAATATCAAAAAATCCTTTCTTAGCGAGAGCCTACGTTATATAGGGAGTGTCCATGCAAAATTTCAAATTTTTCTGTCGAGTGGTTTGGGCTGGGGGATGATAGGTCAGTGAGTGATGAGTGAGTGAGTGAGGGAGTGAGTGGTATTTGACAAATATATGTATTAGATTATCGTTTCTTAACTTTTAAAATTAATGTGAATTATCCTCTTTAACATATGATTTACATTTTATACAGTCTTATTAATTGTTTTAAATTTATTTTAATTTGTAAGTTTATAGATAACACTGCAATCCGGTAATCCGTGTAAGGTTACAAATAATTCAATGCTTAATGTTGAGGCTTTTTCTTATTAAGTGAAATTATTTTCATTTCAATGGGCATGAAATGTGCACTTTAAGTGATGAAAATTTCACGAAAAAGTCATGAAATTGGCATTGACAAAAGTAGTAGACACACTGGTTGTGTACTTGGAAGATAGATCACTAACAAAACTGGCTACAAACTCCCCGATAATCTAGAATAAGTAGTTTCTCAAACTATCTGAGAAGACTTAACAACTCACTCCGCTCAGAACTAAGTTCTATAATCCAGTTCTCAAGTATAATAAGTGATCCGAGAATTTCTAGATATTAGTAGATTCAATTAGAGTCCGGCTCGGCACGGACGGGTGGACGGAACAGCTGATATATTGATCAACAGTTGAATAAGTTAAAATTTTGAGAAACAAATTGAAAAAAAAGTGTTAATGTATATATATATATATATATATATATATATATATATAAATAAATCAGGTATGTGTCTGTCTGTTTGTCCCTTATACAAATCCACCGTTTAACCTTTCTTGACAAAACTTGCCCCACAGGTTGGTCTTGATCCGGGGAGTGTTATAGGCTAAGTTAAACTCGTTTAGGACTAACAGTTCGGAGGTAAAGGGTTCGAAAATGTGAAGCCAAACAGTTACAGATTTGGTTTTCCAGATGCAGAAAGTAAGTGTATCGTGGCACGCCGGGTAACAGCTAGTACCTTGAAAAAAAAAAAAGCTGTTCCATTTGCCTGATTTTGTATCTGCAAAATGTTTTTGAATGCTTTAATTTTTTTGTTGTTGTTTTTTTTTTCTTAAATATTTCAAATACTTTGTCAGGATTTTGCAACAATTTCAAAGATGTTAATTTTTTCGCTAATACCTCTATTGCAAAACCCATAAAACCGATTTAAACGAAATTTGGTTGGTCGGTTTAGTATATAACCATCGTTTTCCTCCTAAAAAAATAAAGTTCCCCCCCAAAAAAATTGTGGACATTTTGTTAGGAATCTTTCTCTCCTGTGTATACTTTCGCAGTTATGAGCAAAAGAAGTACAAAAAAAGTTTATATTTTCATATTAAAAAAAAAAAAAAAAAAAAATGTTCCCGTGAATATTTTGATTTACGCACTTATCAATTATTTTATTTTGAGCTGTTCCAAAGGTATTTCCGAAAAAATCATCTTGCCCCACCTAAATATTTAATGTTTATCTAAGTTTTTGCAGATTCAGCCCGGGCTGTTAGTAGAATACAGAAGTATAGTATTAATCAACACATAAGATTGTCGAGATGATGATCGATGAATGATCGATGACTAATTGATCATTGATTCATCATTTCCCCGATCCTCAGGAGGAGTACATTCATCATAATGGCCTAATTAGTTACCTTCATGCGTGGGAGTCCAATTCCTACTCGATTCGTCTTCATTAGTTTTCTACTAGAACTTGGCAGGGAAAAATACTTTTTGGTTAGGAGAGGTGGTAGAATACGTCCTTATTTTTACAGATTACCCTCCCTCCATATACATATATATATATATATATATATATATATATATATATATATATACAAATATACAAGTACTTTCTCTAGGGGTTCTGAAACGTAAAATGTTTTAGTCGGCACTTCCGGATTGTGTGATGAGATGAACCTTATAAGCGGAGTTCCTCCCTATGGAGGGAGGGAGGAACCGCGCTAAAAGAGAGATGTATCTTTTAATATGTCCTTGTCCCTGCCGGGTTGAAAATACTTCAATCATCTGTAAAAGCACCAAAAGCATGAATTTGAATTTCAATTTGGCTTTGGCAATATTCAATTCCTTTTTAGATTTTTCTTCTTATTACATTTTGCTGTTTATTTTTCCAGGGCAATGGTGCTCGTTTTAGCTCTTTTTTCTCTTTAAGTATTTTTTTTGACTCCACGAAACAGTTTTTTGTATGTAAATAAAAAAAGTCCGTCTCGCAGGACTGCATCATCTTAGCGCGGTTCCGTTCATATCCCTAGTCTAATTTGGAAAGATTAAAATAGAAGAAGTTATTATTTTGGTTCCACCAGTCTTTTTTTTTAAATTAATTATTATAATGGCGTGTCAACCCTTAAGGTCACTAACGCCATTCCTGTGAGTAGTAAAGTCATAAAAGGTCATGATTTACAATCTTACCTGGAAGGGTCCGCTACACTAGAAACAGACCCGCTAGTGACAAGGTCTTGGAATCTTGGAAATCTATATTTCTAACAATAAATTGTTTTTGTTATTTTACTTAACCAGTTTTATTGTCAAATACATTATCCAACTACAAGCAATTAAAAAATAACAAGAAATAAAACAGACAAAAAGAACCATTGGTATAAACGAAATCAATTAATTTAAAGCTTTAAGCACTTTTTTCTCCGATTGACATAACCTAATTACTTATAAACTTTCTTCAGAACCTTTTTTGTAGAGCATTTAGTAAGCTTCCGAATGGTAATCTTCCGCTTCACAAGATTGTCAACGGTTTTCGAGATACTAACGAAATTATACAAAGTTACCAAAACTTTTTTTGTCTGTTAATAAAATATTTTATTCTAACCCTTCCTTTACTCTAAACGTAACAAAAATTTCAACATATTAGTGTTGATGAAATTCAAACATGCAGAAAATGTTTCAACTGTATCCCATAATTCTAAGTACCAAAATCAAAGACAAAGAACCCTCCCTAGGAAGGACGCTAGGCAGTTGAAAAGCTATATATCTTGGAAATCCATATCTCTAACATTAAATTGTTTTTCTTATTTTTCTTAACCTGTTTTATTTTCAAATACATTATCCAACAATAAGCAATTAAAAAATAACAAGGAATAAAAAACAGACAAAAAGAACAGTTCGAATAAGCGAAATCAATTACTTCAAAGTTTTATGCTCTTATTTCTCCGATTGACATCGCCTAATCAAAACTTTCATTAGAGCCTTCTTTTTAGAGCATTTAATAAGCTTTCTAATGGTATTCTTCCGTTTACCAAGATTCTCAACCTTTTTCGAGATATTAAGGAAAGTAAACAAAGTTACTAAAACTTTTTATGTCTGTTAATAAAATATTTTATTCTAACCCTTCCTTAACTCCAAAAGTAACCAAAATTTCAACATATTAGTTTTGATGAAACTAGAACATGCAGAAAATGTTTCAACTGAATCCCATGATTCTAAGTACCCAAACCAAAAACGGTATTCAACAAATATTTTTCCAATTTTCTCGAAAACGGTTAAAGCTATCGCCTTGAAAATGGTTTCATTCGTTTTCCTAGCCCAGGAATCATATAAAACGAGTACTTAGAAGCTTATGAACTCAAAAACGTAAGCGTTACGATTTTTTTTGCGCGAATTTCGCCCCAAACGCCATCTTCCAGTAGGCGGATTTTGCTGGTTAACGAACTTGACCTTTTAAATTGGACGAAGGATTTTTGTACCAAATTTCATCAAAATCGGACCATTCGTCTTCTATGTAGAGAGCGAACAGACAAATATATATATATATATATATATATATATATATATATATATATATATATATATATATATCTGTGATGTATGCAGCGTTATTTGTGGAGTTCTCGATTTCGTAGAAGGTAGAAAAATGATGTCTCTCCACTGTTTTTTAAAACAGTGGAGAGACATCATTTTTCTACCTTCTACGATATATATATATATATATATATATATATATATATATATATATATATATATATAAATAAATATATACATATATATATATATATATATAAAAATTTGAACCACCGTTATTTTCGGTCTCTAGGGGTTCTGAAACGCGAAATTTTCTAGTCGGCACTTCCGGATTGTTTCATTGTATCAACCCTATAAGCGGGGTTCCTCCCTATGGGGGAGGGAGGAACCGCGCTAAAAGTATTTTGATTGGGGAAAGCCGCTTTGAGAAACATCCTTCAATCAACAGTTACAAAATTACAAACGAATTTTAATTGTTTTGCCAATTCAAGGATTTCCTTTAGATTCTACCGTCGGGAATCCTATTATAGGCCGAACAGCTGAAACTACCTTTTCTTTTCCGTATAACGCTTTGAATTTAAGGAAGCCTGATTCGCAGGAACTGCGTCATCTTACCGCGAGTCATTATCCTTATATTTCCTAGTATTATTTAGAAAGCTCGGAATAAAAATATAAATAAGGGGTATTACGACCTTGCGTCATCAAAACCAATTTCAAAATTTTTTGAAAAACAAATGAATTAATATTTTTCAATTCTTTACGTCATAAGTTTTATATGGGATGTTAAAGTATCTAAAAAAAAATAAGTTTTAATTCTTCGAAAATAAAATGGTGGTACTGTGTCTTAATTTTTTCGAAAATGGTGAACAATTCTTCATTTTTTATTAAAAAATCAGTCGACAATCGGTCATAAAATCGTTATAATTTAATGAATCAAAAAAATCCTACGTACTTTTCTAGCAAATATCATACTAGCAGTTAAAATGTGACGTTAATCAGATGAAAATTGAAGGCGCCAGCGTATCGTCCGATTTGAAAAACATAGTTTTTTTTTGTTTTTTTTTTTAGTTAATTTTAAGTGCATCGACTGCAGAGGCCAATAGCACTATTGAAAAACATAGTTTTCACAAAATCGAGTTTAAAGTTTAAAGTACTGAAACGTTCATTTTTTTTTCTTATTGGGTCAATCCATGTGAACATTTTTTTTTCTGACATGTTGAATAAAATTGTGTAACTTTTGGTGCCAGTTGCTCAAATAGTCCGATTTTTGCATTTTAGCGCCCCTTGGTGGTTTTAAAAAAAATTTAAAAATGGACCCCACAAAAACGCCATGTAGTTTTTTATACTAATAAAAAGCTCATAACCTTAGGGTTCGTTTGAAACCTTTTCCAGCTTTCCAGTAATTTGGAGAAAAAAGTTACAAGCGTTTTTGTAAACCCATGTTTTAGTTTCAAAAAACACAATAATGTCAAGCAATATGAATTTTATAATTTTTTGTAATACTATGGCTACTTAAATGACTGCATTTTTGTAAAGTGTGTACTTATGTTAAACTATGAAAAAATTTCCAGAGCAAAATGTTTATTGATACCGGAAATATTAAGGTTTTTGTAAATATTAGTCATTTACTGTAAGCGATTCTGTGAAACCAAATTATCACAATATTAATATTTTAAAAATTGGATTAAAGGAAAAGTATATATCCTAGAAGAATAAAACATCACAGGTATTCTTAGGGCATAAGTACAAGCAAATGTGCAAAGTTTCAGGAAAATCTAATATCATGGGTGACATTTCATTAAAATATTGGGTGATTTGAAATGGAATGACCCTATTAATTTTATTTCCATAATTTGTTGTATTAAAGATTTTAAAAAATTGTTTTTAATTTTGAAATGTAGCGGGACTTCAGTTGAAAAACCGAATTTTTGGCACATCGAGAAACTGATCCCCCACATAAACACTCTTAGATACAATTTTTGATTAGTTAAAGAAGCATTTAAGCGCAAAAAAAAAAAAAAATACAAGTTAGTATTACCCTTAATACGTATTTCGATATTTTGTGAACAAAAAAACCTCCAGTAGAGGAAAATGATAACTTAGCCTAAACTAGTGTAACCTAGGCACTCTATTAAGAATTACCATAAATTGTAGTTCATATCACGTGTTTTAATTGATTAATAATTTAAATTTTAATGTCTATTTATTATTAACTAAGACTTTTAGGACGGGTTATCTATAGGTTACCCCCCTTTTCTAGCCAGGATAGGGCTGATGCCTTATCCTTTTTCTAGAGAAAAGCCACAACACCTAGTGGGAAACGAACCCACGACCCTTGGCACGGAGTGTTAAGTGCTCACGCCTTAACACTCACGGCCACCGGACCACCGGCCTAGTGCGATATGTCCCCTGTAAGTAAATACTGGTCGTTCAGGTGGCTTCTTCTAGCAAGAAAGGCACCTTGCAGAATTTTGTTCTTGTAGAGAAGTGATTCTCGAGAATTTTTCGCTGACTAGACTTTCTTCTTACATAAATCAACTGCGGTTTGAAAAATACACTTTTGAACATTAGCCTAAAAGTAAATTTAATGCTGATTTTAAAAAAAGTCATGTAAAGTTGCATAGTAACAAGCTGACAAAATTGAGGTTTTCCTACAAAAAAACACGGGTTTTTCTAAATAACCTTTAGTGCGGCATATATCAGGAACAAAAAGAGACAGAATCGTGCGGTTGGCAGAATTTAACTGCATTTTTGTCTAGTTTCACCCTTGCAGTATTGACATCTACTTGCGTTTCACCTTGTATACCTGGAGCTCTACCTGTAGGGTGTAACAACTGGTACACTCTAACAACTGGATATGTCTTAAAGATAGTTTTAGTTCTAAACTCAAACTGACTTGGACGTGGTGTCTAGTAGATAAGATAGATAAAGATTTGAAAAAGTTATTTTTGTGTGACTCCTTGGTTAGTGAATTACTTCTGGAAAGGCTAATAGAAGAAATATGGTATAATTGATTTCCATTTGGTTTAATTAAATTTCGTTTTATTCTCCTTTTTACATTATTCCATATTAAATAATATAATACTTTGAAAGAGATTGTTTCCCGTTAAATCGGGAGTTAATGAGGGAAAAACTTAATGAACTATACTCCGAAAGGAATTTATTTATAAATCATAGCACAAAAATAAACTCTCGGTATAATATTGTAAATTTACAAGAATACTTTCTCTTGATTAAAGCATTTTCTTTGCTTTCCCTTCGAGTATATTACTTCCTTCACTTTACTAACACAATAGAAAAATAATTCATTTAACTTTTACTTAATGAATATGAATGTTTGTATTGAAGCATATAATAAAATTTCGATTTTATAAAGAATTCATATATACCTGTTGCACATTTAGGAAAGAAGCTGAGAAAAATGATTCGCCCCTTTTCGATTAATTCTTCCTTCAAGAAAACGGAGTTGAACAGGGAGAAGTTCTTAGCACTACCTTGTTCCACTTCCAACGTCTTGTTTACACAAGCTTAGTATTTGTCATTAGTACTTGTCATGTAAAAATGAAAACATATCAAGAAATTAGAGAAATATTAATTGAAGGGTCGGGGCAAAATAATGCCAAGCAACATTTTTAACAAAACCTAACTGTAGCTGTCAGTTGAAATGGTTAGGGGCAACAAGATTAAGTAGCATACAGAGCTTGTAGTCATATTTTAGTAGCATTTGCAACATAGTCCAACATATAGCAGCTACAGTTAAGTTTTGTTAAAAATGTTGCTTGGCACTATTTTTCCCCAACCCCTTCAATTAAACATACGGATAAACATTTTATTTAAATTTAAATTGGATTTAAATGGTATCCTCCATTTAAAAATAACATCGTTTTTTTTCCTTTTTGTTTACGGCGCTTCACATCTAGGCCATTAGTGCCGACATCCAGGGTGCAGCGATTTTCCCCACGAGCCCTGAGATGAGAAAATTCGTGCAGCTGATGGGGGTCGAACCCAACATCTCCCGGTTATGAATCTAAGGCGCTAGCTACTAGACCACGGGAAACCCCAATAACATAGTTTTTTTTTTACACACGTACATGATATTGATTATATTAAATCGATAAAAGCGTGGATTTACCTTAGTTAATAGTGGGTTAACCTTAGTTAATAGTGGGTTAACCTTAGTTAATAGTGGGTTAACCTTAGTTAATAGTGGATTTACCTTAGTTAATAGTGGGTTAACCTTAGTTAATAGTGGATTTACCTTAGTTAATAGTGGATTTACCTTAGTTAATAGTGGGTTAACCTTAGTTAATAGTGGATTTACCTTAGTTAATAGTGGGTTAACCTTAGTTAATAGTGGATTTACCTTAGTTAATAGTGGATTTACCTTAGTTAATAGTGGATTTACCTTAGTTAATAGTGGGTTAACCTTAGTTAATAGTGGATTTACCTTAGTTAATAGTGGGTTAACCTTAGTTAATAGTGGATTTACCTTAGTTAATAGTGGGTTAACCTTATGTCATTATCTCATCAATTTATCAACTTTTCAGAAATTTGTTCATAAATCAATAATATAATAACATAAAGCCTGTCACCAATAAACTTAATCCAGCTTTTTATCAACCTGCTAAATCAGATATTGATAAACAAATTAAGAAAATAAATTCCTCTTATAGATTTAATAAATATTTTGATTGAAAGTTTTGATTTTCTATGCTACAAAGCTTTTAGTAATATAAATTTTATGGTAATAATCTGATTTTAATTAATTTATTTTTTTTGTACTCCGTTTTAATTGTATTTATCTATTTATATTTTGGTTGCATTATTTTGTACTATTTTTTTTTTATTTATTCAGTTTATTCGAAAATTATTGGGACAGTACAATAGTAATTTGAAAATAAATATGGCATAAGCTCGCAATTCCCAGAATGATAGAAAAGAGGCTAGGAATATTCAAACATTAATGGAATGAATTACTCCAGTTGTGCAAACTCATTTATACAATAAGTAAATAAGAACTTTTGGCAAAACAAGATCATAAAACAATAAAATCAGTTCCGTTCGACAGTCTACTAAAGTCTGATTACTCAATCAAAATTTTGTAAAACATTAAAATAATGCAAAAATATTCGAAACGTAAATTCCGTTTATCGAATTACTTAATCGATCACTTTAAACGTTGGCTAGCATATTATTGAAACAATAACATAAAGCCTGCACCCTCTTATCAATTTAATAAATCAAACATTCGGCAAAAATATGAATAAAAAAATAAAGTAAAATCCGTTTATCAATCTACCAAATCAATCATCTTATCACCTCAATAATCAAACTTTAATAAACAATAAAATAAAGCCTGTTTCTTCTTACTAATTTCCCAAAACTATTCATATAATAATCAAATCATTTTTTTTTTGTTCCCGACTTTCGAACATTTATTGTCAGAAAAATAATGCACAAAAGATAAATTTCGTCTTATCAATTATCTAAATCAAACTCAGAACGAACATTTTGATAAAGAAATTTTCAATCATTAAGTTCTGTAAAAGTTTAAAGATTCTCTTTTTTTAGCCTCTGTGATGTGTGATCCAAATTAATTTCAGGATGATAAATCACCACGGCGTGTACAATAATAATAAAAAAAAAAATCATGGAGTTTCTCTTTATCTATATTTTTATTTTCTTTATCTATATTTTTATTCTCTTTGTCTATATTTTTATTCTCTTTGTCTATATTTTTATTTTCTTTATCTATATTTTTATTATCTTTATCTATATTTTTATTCTCTTTGTCTATATTTTTATTTTCTTTATCTATATTTTTATTATCTTTATCTATATTTTTATTCTCTTTATCTATATTTCTATTCTCTTTGTCTATATTTTTATTTTCTTTATCTATATTTTTATTATCTTTGTCTATATTTTTATTTTCTTTATCTATATTTTTATTATCTTTATCTATATTTTTATTCTCTTTATCTATATTTCTATTCTCTTTGTCTATATTTTTATTTTCTTTATCTATATTTTTATTATCTTTATCTATATTTTTATTCTCTTTGTCTATATTTTTATTTTCTTAATCTACATTTTTATTTTCTTTATCTATATTTTTATTCTCTTTGTCTATATTTTTATTTTCTTAATCTACATTTTTATTTTCTTTATCTATATTTTTATTATCTTTATCTATATTTTTATTCTCTTTTCTATATTTTTATTCTCTTTGTCTATATTTTTATTTTCTTTATCTATATTTTTATTATCTTTATCTATATTTTTATTTTCTTTATCTATATGTTTATTATCTTTGTCTATATTTTTATTCTCTTTATCTATATTTTTATTATCTTTATCTATATTTTTATTCTCTTTGTCTATATTTTTATTTTCTTTATCTATATTTTTATTTTCTTTATCTACATTTTTCAGAAGATGAATGTATGTGAAATGATTTCTCAGTCACTAATTTTCTCAGTTCTGAATTTTGGGGCAAATCTTAAAAACCACACTTTTTTAATCAATGAATGAATATTTTATACCTCCTAAAAATTCACAATTTTACAGCCGCATTTGATTAAGATTATTACTAATAAGAAATAAATATAGAAGCATCACAAAGTAAAACTAAACAAAAATACTAAATATTTACACTAAATACAATGAACATCTTTACTTGAAGGAAATAAAGTAAATAAATATAGAAGCATCATAAAGTAAAACTAAACAAAAATACTAAATATTTACACTAAATACAATGAACATCTTTACTTGAAGGAAATAAAGTAAATAAATATAGAAGCATCACAAAGTAAAACTACACAAAAATACTAAATATTTACACTATATACAATGAACATCTTTACTTGAAGGAAATAAAGTAAATAAATAAATACCCTACTTATACAATCTTACTACTTATAAAGGAAAAAAAATAAATATTTTATTAAACAACATACTTTTTTAATCATAAATACTCATTCAGTATTAAAGACTTTAACCATCGTTAGTATTACACTTTTAATTAAAATCAATTCACATAATACATTTAATATTTAAAATAAAATATGAATAAATTATTTTAGAAGAGATTTATTAAAATTCATGGCGGTCAATAAGGGTTGTTTTTCTTGTTATTTCGTTAACATTTATATTATTGATGTTATACATTTTTATTCATCACATAAATATAAAAATAATTATTTTTGTTAATAAATTTTAAAAAATGTATTTAATTTTTTTTTTTTTATCTTTACGGAAACAATATCACAAATGCAGAAAGCATAAAATTTTTAGGACTTACATTTGATAAAAAACTTACATGGTTACCCCATATTAAAGAACTTGTTACTAGGTGTAAGAAATCTTTAAACCTTTTAAAGGTCCTTTCAAACACAAAATGGGGTGCTGACAGATCTCTCATGCTTACATTCTATCGTGCTTGTACCAGATCTTTACTGGACTACGGATGTATAGCATATTCATCTGCCAGCCAAACAACACTAAAACAATTAGACTCAATACATAACGCGGGCATAAGACTTGCAACAGGAGCATACAGATCAAGCCCAACTGTAAGTATTTACGTTGAGTCCGGCGAACTACCATTGGAGCTCAGACGTGAAATCTTGGGATTAAATTTCTTCAAAAAATCCCAATGCTTAAATACACCATGTGTAAATTGCTTTCTGGATAACCAATACCATGACTTATATAACGGAAAACGACCTAAACAAAAACCCTTAATTATACGCCTTTCCGAGAACAGACAGACCCGACATATTCGACAAGCTCCTACTCACAGAAATGAAATCTTGACGTTCCCTCCTTGGGAACTTAAGAATTTTAGTATAAATTTATCACTATCAAAAATGAAAAAGACTGATCCACTGTCAACGACTTTCTACAAGACATTATTCACATCAATAAAAATACAAAACGCAGACAATTTAAACATATTCACCGACGGGTCCAAAACAAAATCTGGTACTGGATCTGCTGCAGTGATAGGTTCGCAAATATTTAAACAAAAGCTCCCAAACACTGCAAGCATTTATACGGCAGAATTGCAAGCAATCCTATTAGCTTTATCAAACGTTGATACAATAAATTGCTCAAAGATCCAATTATTTTCAGACTCACTCAGTTCATTGCTCTCTTTTAACAATATGTACAGCACACATGCCATTGTCAAACAAATATACAATCAACTCTACAGACTACAGGAACAAAACATATCCATCACAATGATCTGGCTACCCGGACATACAAACATGTCCATCACAATGATCTGGCTACCCGGACATACAAACATATCCTTCACAATGATCTGGCTACCCGGACATACAAACATATCCATCACAATGATCTGGCTACCCGGACACACAAACATATCCATCACAATGATCTGGCTACCCGGACACACAAACATATCCATCACAATGATCTGGCTACCCGGACATACAAACATATCCATCACAATGATCTGGCTACCCGGACATACAAACATATCCATCACAATGATCTGGCTACCCGGACATACAAACATATCCATCACAATGATCTGGCTACCCGGACATACAAACATATCCATCACAATGATCTGGCTACCCGGACATACAAACATATCCATCACAATGATCTGGCTACCCGGACATACAAACATATCCATCACAATGATCTGGCTACCCGGACATACAAACATATCCATCACAATGATCTGGCTACCCGGACATACAAATATCACAGAAAGTACGACAGTTGACATTCAAGCAAACTTCGCTACAAGAAAACAGAATATTGACATAGAAAACGTAACTATACAATAAACTAAAATAAATATAAACAACGTAACTATATAAAAAAAGAACTAGTTGATACTATACAAGAATCATGGCAAGAATACTGGACAAACATACAAAACAACAAACTCAGAGAAATCAAAAATACTATATACGAATGGAGCTCTAGTAGCCGAAGAAACAGACGAGAAGAGGTTATACTATGTAGACTACGCATAGGACACACTTTACTAACTCACTCTTATTTAATGACAAATAAAGAACAACCCATTTGCAGACAGTGTAACGTTCCAATGACAATAAAACACTTACTAACGGAATGCAGAATACTAGAACAACTAAAACTACCTCACTACTTACAGGAACTACTGCCAGAGGGTAGCCCCTTCATTAACGATATATTAACATTTTTAAAACAACACAACCTACACACAAAAATTTGATTCCAGGAAAAATTTTGGTCGGACAGAAGCCTTTAGACATACCATTTCGATGGTACAATAATAATCTGATTTCAATTTAATTTTGTATTTATTTATTTTATTTTTAACACGAAATGGCCATTAAGAACCATTAATTAATTTTTTTTTTTTTTTTTTTTTTTTTTTTTTTTTTTTTTTTTTTTTTTTTTTTTTTTTTTTTTACGGCGCATCTACATCTTGGCCATTAGCGCCGGGGATTAATTAATGTTAGTAGTTTTAGTCATATGTATGTATATATAAGTCAGTCATATGTATGTAAATAAATATTATGTAAATATAATATCTATATTGTAGATAGCAATACTGTAAATCATGTTAGCTCCTATTTCTTATTCTTAAAACTTTTGTAATATTTAGTTCCATAAGTTTCTTCTTTTGTATATTGTATATTTTGTTTTATATTTTAAAAAAGAGCAAGTCACCTTCGTTGCGAAGCTCTTAAAATAAATTAAAAAAAAAAAAAAAAAATTAAATAATTATTAACTAATATTTTTCTCCATCATATTTATTTTTTTTTTTTTTACATTTAAAACAAAAATCACTCACATTCTCCGTTGAAAGTGAGCGTCGAACGGCTGATTGTTAGACTGACGGAGGTTGACGACAGAGCTGCTGAGAGACACACCAAGACCCGGTCTTGCCGACTACTGCGAGCACACTGAGCCATCGATCTTTGTGACCACCTGTATACTCCCCCCACTCTTCCAACCCTAGGAAGTAGGGGTGGGGGGTGGTTTTTGGAAATCACTTTCTCATATATAGCTACACCTGTAGGCTCTTACAACTTATTCTAGGCTTCTAGACTTGTGGATATGTCTTCCAGATAGTTTTAGGTCAAAATTCAAACTTTACTGTTTACGGGGAAAATGATCGTGTGAATCCATGTATATATATATATATATATATATATATATATATATATATATATATATATATATATATGTAAAATAATTTTGTAACAATAGGTTCTTTACAAATCTTCCAGTAACTAGATTTTGTCATTCTGTAAAGAATACATAAATACATTATAATAAACAAACAACAATAATAACAATCATTAGCGGTATCCAAAATACATACCTGTTCAGAATAATTAAATTACAAAGGTTATAACCCATAAATAAAGGCATTATTGCAATATCTCTCTTCTACTCTTTTCAAGATATGGGATGCACTGCCTATCTAAATACACCCACTGCCTCCATGATCACATGCCTTCATGATAGAAGAGAGGCACATATATATATATATATATATATATATATATATATATATATATATTTATATATATCCTCTTCTTTTAATAAAGGCTTTATAGGGCACAAAATTGTTTCAAAACTTCATTTAAACAATTTTATTTATGTCGACTAGTTTCTGGCGAACTTGGCCTCTCTTCGCAGACAAAATTTTCTAAAATTATTTTTTTTATATCATTACAATTTTGAATTATTAAAATATTTAATAATATAAATCATATTTAAAATACCTTATACATAGTAGTCATCATCTAATAAATTAGTCCAAAAACAAACACATAATAAATTAATAGTTCTTTTTTAAAATTTTTTTTTTTTTAATATTTATTTATGAGCATTCATGCGCATCTAAGGCGTTTCGCTCCAAACAGTTATTGCATATATACATCTAAAAACAAGTGGTATACATCTAAATATATATACATACACACATATACACACACACACACACACACACATATATATATATATTACATCTATCATCATACATCTATAAACAAATTATTATATAATTATATATATATATATATATATATATATATATATATATATTTTAAATATTTCTTTATGAGCATCCATGCGCATCTAAGGCGTTTCACCCCAAAGAGTTATTGCATATATACATCAGTTACAATATTACATATGTAAATCTATAAACAAGTTGTCTTATTTATTTGTATACATCTGGTTGATGAATTAGTTATAAATCGGATTACATAATGTTACATATTCATTCATTACATATTATCGTTCTTTACAGTTTACCAAGTGACACTATACCTTCCTTATGTTATTTATTGCAATTGTTCGAATATAATAGAGACATGGGATGTTTCTTGAGAAATAAAAATGGGGGGGTTGAAAGTGTTAAATTACTGTTTTTAAAATTGTTAAATACCGATAGGAAAGTACTATTCTTCTCCCCTATCTACAATATCTAGCCGTTATTTTTCCTATTTCGCTATCGTGCATCCCCCTAATTTTGCATTAAACTACGAAATACTCTACATATATGTTTAATGTATTTTTTTGTATTTATAGCTCTAGAATCTTGTAAAATGTATAAGTTTTCTTTCACTTTTCTTTTTGATCCATGTATTTCTTAATCCAATATTTTTACCTCGTCATATATATATATATATATATATATATATATATATATATATATATATATATATATATATATATAAGAATTTGCCAAAAACAGTTTTGATAGTACAACCTCAAAACTTATTTCATTTCAGAGGAATATAATTAATACATCGGTATTTGAACTCGACTTGTTATTACAAAACCAAACCTCATAACTAATGACGGCGAGAGATAACCTGTTATAACCTCCTTGCTCCCTTCTGATCTTCTACCTCCTTGGAGAACTCATAAATACCAGATACTTTCTTGTCAAAAGGATCTGACGCCATTATTCTACAAGAATATTATAAAATATCTTTCTTGTGTCTCCTTGAGTGTTGCTTAAGGGTTGGTATTGAATATTTATGTAAAGCTTTTTATTTTAGCGCGGTTCCTCCCTCTCTCTCCATATGGAAGAACTCGCTTATAAGGTTGATCTCATGACGCTATACGGAAGTATCAAATAGAAAACTACACGTTTCAGATCCCATATATCACGAAAATAACGGTGATTCAAATTTGTACGATATCAATTTTCTACGCGTTCATACGATAGTGCTTCACGTTCATACGATAATGTTTCACGTTCATACGATAATGTTTCACGTTCATACGATAATGTTTCACGTTCATACGATAATGTTTCACGTTCATACGATAATGTTTCACGTTCATACCATAATGTTTCACGTTCATACGATAATGTTTCACGTTCATACGATAATGTTTCACGTTCATACGATAATGTTTCACGTTCATACGATAATGTTTCACGTTCATACGATAATGTTTCACGTAAACTGTCATTGCTAATCGTTTCAAGAAACCAATGACTAAAATCCAACCTCTTGGCATAATCTTGAAGCAATGAATTCTATACTTTTTGAAGATAGTCATGACTCAAATTAATATTAATTATTATTTGCCACTGCCAGCTGTAATTGTTGTTGGACATGGGCGTATATAGAAAATGATTTCGGAGGGGGCTGGGAAAATTTCGGGGGGGGGGGGGGGGCTGAGACCATTTCCGGTGTATGGAATACTAACTATTTAGATCTTGGAATAGTTTTAGCAAACTAAACCGCTATTAAACCCAAAATAGAATATGTTTTAAGAACTAAATGATCTTATTTAATTTATTTTTAAGGATTTTATGAAATTTTTACCGATCAACTCAAAATTTCGGGGGGCTACAGCCCCCTCAGCCCTCCTTATTTACGCCCATGTTGTTAGGTTTGAACGAAACTCTGTAATGATCGTGAAGATCTAACGAGAAATATGTTTTGTAAAATATAGTAAATCTGTGAACCTGTAAGGGGGGGGGGGGGGTTTACTACGGACTCAAGTTTCCTCATACCTGTAAGGGGGGGGGGGTTTACTACGGACTCAAGTTTCCTCATACCTGTAAGGGGGGGGGGTTACTACGGACTCAAGTTTCCTCATACCTGTAAGGGGGGGGGGGTACTACGGACTCAAGTTTCCTCATACCTGTAAGGGGGGGGGGGGGTTACTACGTACTCAAGTTACTAATTTCCTCATACCGGTCATAATTCCCGTCGTATTGTAAGGAAACGGTATACGTCGTGTGTATCTAATGAGAAAGATGTGTTTAAGAAGTAAACCATTAGAAGTTTTGGATTTATTCTGTACTATCTGCTACCCAGTGTGCCATGCTACACCTACTTTCTGTCTACGACTCTCCCCGTAGCAAGATCTTCTTGATACCTAGTTGTCTATACCCAGTTACGAAAATCGGTCAAACGATGTGAATTTGTTTTAGTTCATAATGATACCGGCAGAGGCCAGCAAAACAGCACTTCATCTAACAGCCGGCAGAGGCCAGTAGTAGTCGGTTCAAAATGGCCGTCACAATCCGTATGGTTCAGTGTAGCCAATTTTTCTTGAACAAAGCTTTTGACCTTTTGACCAAATATTTGAAATTTGTCTATTTCGACCTAGCCTAGGAGATTTCTCGTATCAAGACCTACCTGTGTGCCAAGTTTGATCAAAATCGGTCAAACGGTGTAGATTTGTATAAGGAACAAACAAACAGATAAACAGACAGACACGTGATTTTTATATATATAGATTATGTTCAAATTGAATTAACCCTTGGATGCTCAAGCTGTTTCGAGTCACACCCATTCTAAAGGGGGGAGGGGTGTCCCTACTTCCTAAGAGATTTACATCCATATGCAAAAATTTTTTTTTTCTCATTATATATCAAAAGAGGCTTTTTGGGAAACAATTTGAAAAAAAAAACAAAAAAAAAACGTAATTACTTTTAACAATAATGTTTTTTCCAAAACACCCTGTGGAAGTTCTTAGATTTCTGACCTTTTCAACTAAAAGTTTATTCATAAAATTAGTAGATTACTTATTTTACAGTTTTTTCTTCTTATAGGGTTTCTGTAAAATAAATTCCTCTTTAAGGAAAAATTTGACTTATTTAAATTTAAATGTATTTAAAGGAGTATTTTATGAGGAAGAGCTCATGGAGCCCGCTATTCAAGGAAAAAAAAGTATTGTTCAGTGGAACAATAAGTTGTAAAAAACTTTTATCGGCTTTTATTGTTGGTGAATGTATTTCTGACAAAAATATTTTCCCCATAACATAGATTTTCCCAAATTATAAGGACAGAGATAGGAATAAATGCATGAAAAGGGGGCCACCTCCGACATGCTAGGGTTAAGCTGCCAAACCGACTCGGGCATTTGTTCATACTAACGCTCGTACACACTGAGATTCAATGTTGCGGGACACAGGGAACAATGTTGCCCTTCAGTTCTGGGGCAACCCCGCTATAAAGAATCACGTCCACACTAGATAGCCAGTTACCTCGAACATTTCCCAGGAGCTGGACCTTGCAGTTGTTTCTATATCGTTGTTACTGTTAATTAAATATCGAAATATGAAACTCCAAGAAGGTGGTTGTGTCGGATAGTTTTCACCGTCAACAATAAACCGTAATTGTATAGAGCAACATGAGTGCATTTGTAAGTCTTCTGTTAAATTTATTGTCAATTCAGTCGTCTAAGTATTGAAAGAAATTGAACTACAAGTCCGTAAGGTGGTACTGCCGGGAGCTTATTCTTGACTTGGGGATGCTCCGGAACACGTCCACACTCGTAATGTTGCGGAACAAGGTATCAGTGAGTCTCGAACCAGCGGGACTCAGATTCTTGTATCACCTAGACCCGCAATACACTCCTGATACACGGGGACATGTTGCGCGGCAGAATCGCAACATTGTCTACCGAGATTCAGCTCTGCAACGTTGTATCTTAGTGTGTACTCGCCTAAAGATAGTTGAAATTATAGTGTTCCGGTGGACGGATTCTGCTGATTAACAAACATGACCTTTTATATGGAGGGTTCAGAGCACAACTAGACCAAGTCCATGTTATACACTTTTCAGAAAATAATTATTAATCGTATTAATTGCAGAGACTTTCAATAAATCCTATTGACCAGTATAAGTCTTAAAAAGATTTGAACTTAAACACTGATATTATTTATATATAGCCTTGTTCATAAAATAGTTATAACTTAGACCTGGCTTACTTGTGCTCTGAAAACAAATAAGACTGTCTTCCAGATGTGAAGCAAGAACTGCTACAAGAAGCAAAATAATGAAGTTAGGACTTAGTCTCCTGTAGCACTGAAAAGAGCCATTTTAGTAATACTCTTCAATCCCATTACAACGTAAAATGTCAAAAAACGGACTTGGTCAAAATGTGCTCTCATATCAGACAAAGTATTTTTGTAACAACTTAAAATTGAACCAATTTTGATCTTGTGAGAGAGCGAATATATATATATATATATATATATATATATATATATATATATATATATATATATATATATAGTTATATTATTGATCTATTGGTCTGAAACATGGGATTTTCTGGTCGGCACTTCCGGATTGCGTCATGAGGCCTACCTCATAAGCGGGTTTTTTTCCCTACGAAGGAAGTGACGAAATGCGATAAAAGATACGAGGTTTACATGCCGTTGTATTGTTGACAGGAAATCAATGCTTATTGTCAACAAACGATAGTCCCGACAGAATGAAAGCTCCCAAAGCCTTCCTGTGACAATACCAGCTCGAAGAACTCTCGAGATGAGATGAAATCGATGTTCTATTCAAAAGAGGATCGCCCCACGAGTAGGCCTTCGGAGGGTCGTGCTTTTCGCGAGGTAGTGATGGTACTATAGTCCGACCGCAAACAGAAGGGCAAGAAGAGGCGTGGCCGGAGTGGAGCTAGACCTTCCCCCATATGGGCTAAAGGCAGCGCGTGCGCACTTCCTTGTTCTTCTGTCTGCGGGTGGACTATAGTACCCTACAAATAGTCCCCCGGAGAGTCTTGCCTTTCGCGAGAAAGTGATGGTACTATAGGCCAACCGCAACCAGAAGGACAAGAAGAGGCGTAGCCGGAGTGGAGCTAGGCCTTCCCCCACATGGGCTAAAGGCAGCGCGTGCGCACTTCCTTGTTCTTCTGTTTACGGGCGGACTATAGTACCCTTCAAATAGTCCTTCTGAGGGTCGTGCTTGTCGCGAGGTAGTGATGGTACTATAGGCCAACCGCAAACAAAAGGACAAGAAGAGGCGTGGCCGGAGTGGAGCTAGGCTTTCCCCCACTTCGGCTAATGGCAGCGCGTGCGCACTTCCTTGTTCTTCTTTTTGCGGTTGGACTATAGTACCCTTCAAATAGTCCTTCTGAGGGTCGTGCTTGTCGCGAGGTAGTGATGATACTATAGGCCAACCGCAAACAAAAGGACAAGAAGAGGCGTGGCCGGAGTGGAGCCAGGCCTTCCCCCACTTGGGCTAATGGCAGCGCGTGCGCACTTTCTTGTTCTTCTATTTGCGGTTGGACTGTAAGTACCCTACAAATATTCCTTCTGAGGGTCGTGCTTTTCGCGAGGTAGAGACGGTACTATAGGCCGACTGCAAACAAAAGGACAAGAAGAGGCGTGGCCTGAGTGGAGCTAGAACTTCCCCCACATGGGCTAATGGCAGAGCGTGCGCAGTACCTTGTACTTCTGTTTGCGATTACTTCCTGACTCCATAGTAGGGAACACCGTTCAAGCCGTTTATGCTGTGACGCAATCCGGAATTGCCGATAGAAATGTCAACGCTTCAGAACTCATAGTTCATCAAAATAAATGTGTTCGGAATTTATGTATATAAATATCTGTACATATGCACAACAAGAAGACTAAACTTGCATTCCTGGTTTGGGAGCGGAACATTCTTAGGAATAGATTACCAAGCTCCTTCAATCCATAAATCGGCACTTATACACACTGCGCTTTTAAAATGAAACATGAAGAAGGAGTCGAGGAACTGTTGGAATTCGGCTAAGAGGAAAGGTCTGATTGTCGGAAAAATATCTATATTTCGAAAATAACATCTGCAGAAGCCAGCTTTATTGGCGGAGAAAATTTATGGCTTATAAACCCGTATATTTAGTGGCTTATACACAACTGTAGAAGATGTCCACGACATTATGTTACCTATAGGTTACGTACGTTAACCCACGTTATCACCTATAGGTTATGAAGATATGAAGTTATCACTTCCGGTCTGTTCGAGAACACTAAGGGTGCGTTTACATCTGATAGTTATTGCAGGATATTTATCTCAGGTGTAGGATATAATAATTATCATATTCGACACCTGAGATATATTTCCTGCGAGAAGTGTCAGATGTAAACGCACCCTTATTGCTCCTGATAGAAATACATATATCAGACATAAATTGTTTACATTAGTTAGGGTAGGTTTACACTTGCTAGTTATTGCAGGAAATTTATATCAGACATAAATTGTTTACATTAGTTAGGGTAGGTTTACACTTGCTAGTTATTGCAGGAAATTTATATCAGACATAAATTGTTTACATTAGTTAGGGTAGGTTTACACTTGCTAGTTATTGCAGGAAATTTATATCAAACATAAATTGTTTACATTAGTTAGGGTAGGTTTACACTTGCTAGTTATTGCAGGAAATTTATATCAAACATAAATTGTTTACATTAGTTAGGGTAGGTTTACACTTGCTAGTTATTGCAGGAAATTTATATCAAACATAAATTGTTTACATTAGTTAGGGTAGGTTTACACTTGCTAGTTATTGCAGGAAATTTATATCAGACATAAATTGTTTACATTAGTTAGGGTAGGTTTACACTTGCTAGTTATTGCAGGAAATTTATATCAGACATAAATTGTTTACAGTTTACATTAGTTACAATTTCTGTCTGGCATGAATATCCTGCAATAACTATCAGATGTAAACGCACTCTAAAGCTAAGCCTCCACTAGCGATTTAATGTCGCGGCTTTTTTCTGTAGTAAAAGTAGAACTCAGAATTTCCAATAAAAGTGAACTCAAACTTGCAGCGATTAAAGATTTGTTTAAGTTCTATTTCTGTGAGACAAGAAACCCGCTTGGGACATTGGGTTTCATGAGCGGACTCGCACCCACTTGGGACATTGGGTTTCATGAGCGGACTCGCACCCACTTGGGACATTGGGTTTCATGAGCGGACTCGCACCCACTTGGGAGGGTTTAGGCGCAACTCTGCAGACGTCTTATGCTGTTTTGTTCGTTTTCTTTTCTAATTTTTCCTGTTATTGTTTTTTCTTTTTAATTTTTTACAAACGAAATTTTATTGATCTCATTTTTCTCGAGAATTTGTCAAAACTACTTTTAGCACTTTCCTCCGAAGGAAAGTAGCTATTGAGGTTGGACTCATGACGGAATTATTGAAAAATTTCTTCAAATCTTTATCGATCCTACCTAGTAGACACCGAAAATGACCCCCGTTAAAATTTATATATATCTATATATATATATATATATATATATATATATATATATATATATATATATATATATGCATATATATATATATATATATATATATATATATATATATATATATATATAGATATATATATATGTCTGTTAACACGATAGCGGCCAGAGTTTTTGTTTTTTCGTCACGAAACTTGGTATATAGCATTCAATTAGCAAACGATTGAACGAGTTCGTTAACCACCAAAGTCGGTCCACCGGAAGGGGGGGTTTACCCCGAACCCAAAACACTAATTTGACTATGTCAGCCGTAATATTTGTTATATTTCAACGAAACTTGGTATTCGTAGTGGTAATATAGAGAGAAAAGTGAGATATAAAAATGAACTAAATCGGTTCATTAGAAGGGGGGGTTTACTCCGGACCCACAATACCAATTCGCCACTACCAGCCGTGATTTTTGGTATATTTCAACGGAACTCGGTATTCGTAGTGGTAATCCACAGGTAAATAACTGTTGTAAAAATAAACTAAATCGGTTCATTAGGAGGGGGGGTTTACTCCGGACCCACAATACCAATTCACCACTACCAGCAGTGATTTTTGGTATATTTCGACGAAACTCGGCATTCGTAGTGGTAATCTACAGGTAAATATGTGTTGTAAAAATAAACTAAATCGGTTCATTAGAAGGGGGGGTTTACTCCTGACCCAAATTCTTAATATACTCATACCGGTCGTAATTTCTGCTGTATTGTAACGAAACGCGGTATACGTCGTGGGTAACTCATGAGAAAGAAGTGTTGTAGAAATGAGCTGAATCGGTCAATCGGAAAGCGGGGGTTTAATTTGTAATATATTTCAATAGAAAAGCCCGTCAGACGTAGGTTCACAAAGCCGCCGCAAGGAGCGCTTTCTACCACTAGAGTGACTGTATCCTGTTCCTGCGTTAGATCAAAATACGATAATATGAGGTTTTTTGTATTTATTACGAAGTGTAATAGGTACCATGTGTAAACATAACTCTGGAAGCAAATTATTAATTGATCAGTTACTCATTACAAATTTAAAAGAGAACTATTCATGTTTTTATTTTATTTATGTAGGATATTTTAAGCAAATTGTTCTGGAAAGCAATCTACACTACCCAAATTCTGAGGAAAGTGCTTAGTTATGCAGCTCCTGCGTGACGGACTTTTTCTCATCCAATACTGTAAAAACATTCAATAAGTTGCAAAACTGTTCTTTCAATAATCGTTGACTCACTATATATCTATGAGAAGATCATCTCATTTTATAGAGAAAAGCAGGCCATCTATGAGTAGTGCATCTCATTTTATAGAGAAAAGCAGGCCATCTATGAGAAGTGCATCTCATTTTATAGAGAAAAGCAGGCCATCTATGAGAAGTGCATCTCATTTTATAGAGAAAAGTTCCGAGAGACATATGGAAGCCGAGAATTCTCCGTGAAAGGCCTATGGTTCGGCTCCCGAGGTACCATTCCCAAGGAAACTCCTGTATTCTTCCAGGAAATAGGAATCAGCGAGGACATACTAGGGAGAATAGCAGAATCTATTCTCGTAGATTCGCTTGCTATTATTCAAAGCCACATATATGGCTGAAAAATTCTATTTTTTTTTTGTTTTATTTTATTTTATTTTTAAATTTAATTATTATTTAACTTTTTCGTATATTTATCAATATTATTTTATATAATATCGCTTTTTTTTTTTTCGTTTTTCGTTTTGTTGATTTTTATTAATACTTTCATCACTATATTCTCATTTATTTACTTAATTCAAATAATGTTTTTATTTTTAGTTATTTATTTATTTATTTTTAATTTAAAATACCTACAAGGTTGATCAACATGTTGTGTACGGAGCAACCCAATTTAGTTGGGCAACCAAACTTTTTGTACAATAAAGTTTTTCCTCCTCCACCTACAAAACCTTAATTTGAAATATTTGTATAATTTGCACGCCTCCCTAACATGGGTGGTGCACGCAAATCTTGGGTGAGCATGCTCAGCATCGCCGGAGTCCAGGCGTGGATTTGGTACAAGTGGACTGTATGGAATAATATGAAACAAATATTCATGTGAAAGAATCAATTATATTAAATTAAACATAACTTCGGCTTGAAGAGCCAATGGTGTTGATTTGTTATTTATCAAGATTAATGTTGCCTGGGGCTGCACGATGTAGCTGATGTGATACATTGCGTCATCCTCGTCTCTCTCTTCCGCCCTGGCCGGAGGTTAGCGCCTCTACTCCTTCATGGCTCCTTCTTCGGTAAATGAGTAAGGAGGTTAGCGCCTCTACTCCTTCATGGCTCCTTCTTCGGTACATGAGTAAGGAAGTTAGCGCCTCTACTCCTTCATGGCTCCTTCTTCGGTAAATGAGTAAGGAGGTTAGCGCCTCTACTCCTTCATGGCTCCTTCTTCGGTAAATGAGTAAGGAAGTTAGCGCCTCTACTCCTTCATGGCTCCTTCTTCGGTAAATGAGTAAGGAGGTTTTGCTGAAGAAGAGCTGTTGAGCGGTGTACGTCCAGCTGCCCAGGACGTACTGGCTTTCCGGGGCTGCACAATGTAGCTGATGTGATACAGTGCGTCATCCTCGTCTCTCTCTTCCGCCCTGGCCGGAGGTTAGCGCCTCTACTCCTTCATGGCTCCTTCTTCGGTAAATGAGTAAGGAGGTTTTGCTGAAGAAGAGCTGTTGAGCGGTGTACGTCCAGCTGCCCAGGACGTACTGGCTTTCCGGGGCTGCACAATGTAGCTGATGTGATACAGTGCGTCATCCTCGTCTCTCTCTTCCGCCCTGGCCGGAGGTTAGCGCCTCTACTCCTTCATGGCTCCTTCTTCGGTAAATGAGTAAGGAGGTTTTGCTGAAGAAGAGCTGTTGAGCGGTGTACGTCCAGCTGCCCAGGACGTACTGGCTTTCCGGGGCTGCACAATGTAGCTGATGTGATACAGTGCGTCATCCTCGTCTCTCTCTTCCGCCCTGGCCGGAGGTTAGCGCCTCTACTCCTTCATGGCTCCTTCTTCGGTAAATGAGTAAGGAGGTTTTGCTGAAGAAGAGCTGTTGAGCGGTGTACGTCCAGCTGCCCAGGACGTACTGGCTTTCCGGGGCTGCACAATGTAGCTGATGTGATACAGTGCGTCATCCTCGTCTCTCTCTTCCGCCCTGGCCGGAGGTTAGCGCCTCTACTCCTTCATGGCTCCTTATTCGGTAAATGAGTAAGGAGGTTTTGCTGAAGAAGAGCTGTTGAGCGGTGTACGTCCAGCTGCCCAGGACGTACTGGCTTTCTGGGGCTGCCGTGCGTGTTGCAGTGGACGCTTGCACAAGTTCATGCTTCACGCGCTGGACGAGAGAGAGCGTTGGATGTAGCTCATCATCTTCGATACGAGAGCTAGCTCGCAGATCGAACAATATTTATTTAATAAATAGAGAAGTAAATGAAATAAATATTAAACAATTATAAGACAGTGAAGAGTGTATTAAAAGAGAGAGAGAGGGAACACTTCCCCTCTGTCAGGGTGGGGGAGGCCTGGATGACGTAGTACCCCCACCACCCATGTAGCACGACTCAGCGGCCTCACAATAGTAAAAACAATACTTGAGTATTTTATTTTCCCGCTGGAAGTAAAACAGCTATCATACAAGAACATTGGAATGATATCCGTTTCGTTTTTACCGACTTATTTATCGCAGTCGATTGGACTTCCAGAATTTTTGCTACAGCGATTTATCCTTAGCCGCGACTAGAAATCGTTAGTGGAAGCCTAACCTAACCACTCGGTAATGCAAAAATATGACATAATAGTAAGACGTCCTTGATGCAAAAAGCCGTAATTCCAATCTGGATTGAGTTCTCATGCTCTCTGAAGTCATATTAACCCGTTCTACCCCAAGATGGCTGATCTATTCCTAGCAATACCTTCAGGATCTAAGACTAGTATTGTATATTATACCCTAGCCTATTATCGGGGCAATCCTCTAACCCTTTCAGGATCCAACCTTTCATTCCTAGGGGAGTTGGGTGCCTCTCCTGTAATCACTGGATTCGATAGACCGCCTCGTCCAACCTCAAGTAGACCTGTCGAAATATTCTTTTCTAGCGCGGTTCCTCCCTCCCAACATTGAGGGAAACTCGACACCTCATGACGTAATCCGAAGTGCCGACTACAAAATTTCATGTTTCCGTAGATCACGAATATAACTTTGGTTTTTCAAGGGCAGTCAAATATTATTTGATCTTCAGTTATCAGTTATAATTAAAAAAATGTTGGTATAAAAAAAGAAAACAAATACAGACGTGGGATGTAGACAATAGATTAAAAAGAAAGAAAAGAAAAAACAGCTGTTTCATTGAAGAAGAGAATGGCATTAGTGAAACAATTTCCGAGAATCATCTTCGTCTATTTGTCTGTTTGTAAGAAAGAAGGCTCTCTGTTTAATTATGCTGGAGTAATTAATAAAAAGGGAAGAGAGCAATCAGCTGAGAGAAAACCCCAGAAAGGATGCTTCATTAAGAAATGTGGGGGCGACCCATTTCACGATTAACCTTTCTTATATTTATTAATTATATGTACAATTCTAAATAACACAATCTTTCTTATGGGGGTAAGAAAGTACATAATTCTAATTAATGATTTCATTTTCAGACCCGAAGGCCGAGAGAGGTGAGGCGTGAGCAATTCGTCCCCAAGTGCGCGGATTCAATTTGCACTAGGGACGTTGGCTTTAATTTTTTATGGGTTGTTTCGCATCAACCTTATCTTAGCTAGAAAACGGTGATACGGATTAATAGACGTTGGAATTCAAATAAATAAATAATACATACCTATATATATATATATATATATACTATATATATGTATATATATACATATATATATTATAAAATGGAGATAGTAAACCGTTGCGGGGATAAGAAGTCTAGGTCTAGGAAAAAAACTTCCGATCTTCAGGAAAAAATCTATGTTGGATGTTGTCGCTGCACTTTGGCAACGACCGTAAAAAAATGTGCAACATACACTGAAATGAAACCTTCTTTCTTCTTAACCAAATTCTTCGATAGTTTGGAGATAGTGTTTATGAGTGCTTTCGCTTCTTTTTGGCATTGCCAAAGTGCAGCCGAAATGTCCAATATAGATTTATGCCTCAAGATCTGATGTATTTTCCTCCTGGATTAATCCCAACCATCCCTTGACTTCGTATATATATATATATATATATATATATATATATATATATATACAAATTTGGACCAAAGTCCATCAGCTGTCTGTTAGTTTGTTTGTTCCTTATGCAAATCCACGCCGCTTGGCCGATTTTGACCTAGCATTGCACACTGGTAGGTGAAAGTGTCATAGGCTAGGTCAAAATCGTCTAGGACCCACAGTTTGGATATCACGGGTTTGAAATTGTAAACCCAAACAGTTACAGATTTGCGTTATTAGTTATTTAAAAAAGTACTTTGTGAAAGACCTTGAATCAATATTGTCCTTTGGTAGAAGATCTAGAAGTTACGTAACAAACATAGAAAGAAGTTTTCTTCGGGAAAAGAAAAAGAAAAAATCTGAAGAAATAGAAGATAAAACATCCCCTTGAATATGAAGAACTAGAAGACCTTCTATCGAATAGAAGATAAAACATCCCCTTGAATATGAAGAACTAGAAGACCTTCTATCGAATAGAAGACCCCCTGCCCTTTCTCCCTTACTATTTCCCCTAAGGGCTTGTTATTAGAGGATTAAAGTTGCTAGATCAAATAGAAAAACCTTCATGCAGATCCGAACACGTTCCTTTACTTTATATATTGTCTGTATTTTTACAATATAAATTTCTTACCGCGATATATGCAATAAAAAAATGTGAACTTGATATACAATTCAAAGTCAATTTTGCGGGGGTTAATATGAGGGTTATTTTTCCCGATCTTGCATTGGAGAATCATCTGGCCAACGGATGTCCATTATATTCTGACAACCTTATAAATCTTTTTTTTTACGGCGCATCTACATCTAGGTCATTAGCGCCTACATCCAGGGTGCAGCGAGGAATTTTCCCAGCGAGCCGTGAGATGAGAAAATTCCTGCCGGATGTGGGAATCGAACCCACCATCTCCCACCTTATGAATCCAAGGCGCTAGCCACTAGATCACGGGAGACCCCTCTTATACATCATGGACGCATAATATAAGTAAAACTATTAGTCTGCTTGACTAAAACTTTAATTAAAAAAAAAAAAAAAATCAGTCCCGTAACAAGCCATGAGGGCCCTGAGGGGCAGATACTGTAGAGGTATCTGATTCATGACCATACGGCACACTAGGGAGATAGTGTGGTCAGTACTATGCTCCGGCCGCCTGATTTTCCCCTTGGCTGCTTCGACTGCTAGAGTCATTAGCACCCAAGGTACCCATTATTAAATTAATTAAAGGCTGGGTTGGCCTAGGGACGGTCAGGGAGGCCGAATTCAACACATGAACGAAAAAAGCTTTAGTACTATGCTCGGGATTTGAACTCAGGTCCTCCAACTTATTAGTCCGGTGCTCTACCACTGAGCTAACCTCGCCCCCAGCTTATTAGTCCAGTACTCTACCACTGAGCTAACCTCGCCCCCAGCTTATTAGTCCGGTGCTCTACCACTGAGCTAACCTCGCCCCCAGCTTATTAGTCCGGTGCTCTACCACTGAGCTAACCTCGCCCCCAGCTTATTAGTCCGGTGCTCTACCACTGAGCTAACCTCGCCCCCAGCTTATTAGTCCGGTGCTCTACCACTGAGCTAACCTCGCCCCCAGCTTATTAGTCCGGTGCTCTACCACTGAGCTAACCTCGCCCCCAGCTTATTAGTCCGGTGCTCTACCACTGAGCTAACCTCGCCCCCAGCTTATTAGTCCGGTGCTCTACCACTGAGCTAACCTCGCCCCATCTAAAACTTTAATATTGAATGATAATTCTCATAACATGAACTGAAAATACACAAGAGATTTCCACCACGTCTAAAATTATGGGACTGACATTTGATAATCTTTTTTTTTTCTTCTTTTTTTAAACCTTTATTTTTTTATTTATTTTATTTCATTGTTGATCATCGCAACATTGGCGACAAACTAATTTTATGTTTGTTACGTCAAGAAAAAAATAAAAATAAAAGGTAAATGAAGAAACTAAGAACTTAAATGTTAACAAAACGTGAAAAAGAAGATAAAGTAAACCAAAAATAAATAAAATAAAAACAGAACAAATAGTAACACTAAAGTAATAATTAGATGAAACATAAAATTTTGAAATAGTGGATGTGAAAGTTAAGTGAACTATTTACAGCTTGTTGTATAAATGTGTGTTTTTCAAATGTTTGAGGATTGTATGGATGTGTGGGCTACCTTCTGTCAGTAAGTCGTGTAAGTCGTGGGGCATATTTAAGTTAATGAGTTGTCTGCAGTTTGTAAGTATATGTTTAACTGTCAGAGTCTCATTGCAGTATTTACAAGTTGGTCTGTCCTTTCTATCTAGTAAGTAGGAATGGGTAAGTAGAGTGTGTCCAATTCGAAGCCTGGTTAGAATAACATCATCTCGTCGAGAGAAGTGTTCCTTTGACCAGGCTTTCGTTGTATTTTTAATTTCTCGTAAATTTGTTTCTGCTTGATACCACTCACTTTCCCATTCGTACTGAATGTAAGTCAGTAATGTTTTGTAGAAGTCCGATGAAGTCACAGTATGTAAGTCAAAGATTGGTCTTTGAGTGGCTAGTTTTGCTTGTAAGTCGACAGTAGTACTGAGTTTGATGTCTTCGTGTCCAGGTAACCATAGCAACGTAAACCTTTATTGATAATTACAACAACATGCTGTACATATTTCCAGTTATTTTGCTGGTTATTGAACAATAACATTGTGAGACATGATGTGGGAATATGTACAATTACATAACCCACTAGAACAATAAATTTTGAGGATTTCAGGTGGCATGTTAAAACAAATTGTCTCTAGGCCACCGCCGCTTCAGCCTTCGATGAGGATTTTGTGGATTATGGAAGGAAGATACAGAGTTTATCAAAGGATTTGGATGGCCAGGTAGATTGGAATGGAACTTCTGATAGACTGATTTGGCCAGGGATTGGATAAAGGGGATATTGAAGTCATTATGCAGGGTTAGGTTCGAGACATAGTAAGGATCATTGGATATTCTTCCAAGGATTTTGGATTGCATTGTTTGTATTCTGTAGGAATTGGAAGGTTTAGTGGAACCCCAGAGTTCTAGTCCATAAGTCCATATTGGTTTCTCCAGTAAGCGTGATAAAAGTCTAAAACGTCTTGATTATCTTAAACTCAAACGGTCTGATAAAGTAGATCCTCTGTTATTTGTCTCAGTTATTATTTGGCTGTTTTATTCACTGTTTTCGTTAGTTTTTAATTGGTTGTTATTATTTTTATTGCATTTTGTTTTCCAATAATACAAGACAAGTAAATGAGAAACGTGTTTGTATTTTGTTTTGACTTATAGAGCCTTGCTTTAGAATGAGGGAGAGCCGGACTGTTCAATTTCCGATTTTGTGTAAGTTGGCTCCTGTCATATCGTCGCTACAAATGCAAAGTATCGAATATGAAAATCACCACTTTCCAGAGTGGAAAAGCATTTCTTCATAACTTTTTTTTGGACAGTCAAATATTCGGCAGATTTGACCTTTTGATAGTGGAATACTTTCCCTTTAATAGAGTGATCTAAGATTCAAGAATTTGCCGTACATAAGTCCAGCAGAAATTTAAAGTTCCAAACATAGGTTATATACTAAATATTCATAAAGACTACTTAGTTGTAACCCGATTCATCAATTAGCAATCAATAGTTTTCAACACAGGTTATATACTAAATATTGATAAAAAGTATTTAATTAGAAAAAAACAAGATTCCTCAAGACTTGTTTTTGGTCCATTTGTATCTACTTCATAGACTTAATTAGGTATATTATTCTATATGTTGACTCGTTATTCGTCAAGACTTGTTATTTGTCCTTCTGTATTTACTAGATAGGCTTTATTCTGCATATTATTCTATATAGGCTATATTAGGCATGGTATTCTTCTCAATCTTGAGTACTTCTTCTTGATCCTTCTGTATCCACTAGAAAAGGCTTTATTAGGCATATTTTGTATTGATTTATAGAGCTTTGCTTTAGAATTAGAGCCGGATTGTGTAATTTCCGCTTCTGTGTATAAGTAAGCTACTGTCGGTGTCCCTGACGCCTTAATATCACTTTTATTCGAGACGTTCGAGAGGATTTCGACAATTTTCACGAGATATATAAAAAAAAAAAAAAAAAAAAAAAAAAAAAAAAAGTTTATTTCTTTTCTAAGCTTTTCAAATGACACTAGGGATATGAACGGAACCGCGCTAAGATGATGCAGTTCCTGCGAGTCGGAATTTTTTAATAGATATTAGTACTTTATTAATTTTTAACCCTGGCTGTGCAATGGCACTCGATTAGGAATTATGAATGGCAAGTTTCAAGGCCAAAATTTATTGCTACTAAGAATCCTTATTATTCCCACAAACGTTCCAATTGCATTGAAACGCGTACTATTTCCAATTATGTTGGCATTCGCAATGACAATCAATAAGTCGCCAGGACAAAAGATGGATTTTTTGGTTTAGATTTGAGGAAACCGTGTGTTTCACACGGACAATTATACGTGGCATGTTCTCTCTCGGCTAACCCATCCGGTTTGTTTATGTTGCCCAAAGATGGAATAACCAAAAATATCCTACACTCCATTGCATTAAGAAATTGATTTGGTTTTTCTGTCTATTGTTATAATTCGTGATGGACATATAATTTTAAATATATGAATCAAGATAATAAAGTAAAATGAGATATAAAAGTCCGACTCGCAGGAACTGCGTCATCTTAGCGCGGTTCCGTATATCTCGAAGAAATGGATTAGATTAGGCATGACAAATAACAGGAAACTGACAGTAGCCAACTTACACAGAAGCGGATAATTCTTAATCCTCATTCTTGAGGAAGGCTGAATAAGTCAATACAATTATGTACTGAAAACGTACTTACTCTTCGACTACTGCTCAGCAGAATCTATTCCAAACAACCGAAAATTCGTTGTCATTTTAAGTTCCTTGTTTTACTAGCAAATTCGTTTCACTGTAATAATCAACTGTAAATATGTGCTTCACGGCGAATAAAAGTTCATTCTCTCGTGGGTTAAATCTTTCTATAAAATAAGAAATAATGATAACTTCAGTTGTAGCAGGAGGAAGGTTATATAGATAGGAGAATTCAAAACAAACCTATGTATACGCCATCATGGTTAGCCACAGCCATCTTGATTTCCACAGCTATACCTTTTACCGTTTCTTAGCTTATTTTACTACAATACTAATTTTACTGATAAATGCAATTTAAAAAAAAAAAACAACCAATTAAAAAGTGAGATAAACAAATAGAAAAACCCTTTCACAACAACAAAACAAACACTTTTTAAGTTTTAAGCGCTCATATCTCTGATTGACGTTGTCCCATCGAATAATGCTTCAGAACCTTTTTTGTAGAGAATTGAGTAATCATTGGAATGGTTGCCTTCCACTTACCACGATTTCCCAACCGTTATCGAGATATTTACGAATAATGTATGAAGATCTCAAAACTTTTCATGTCTATTAATAAAATATTTTTTTTCGCATACTTCCTTAACTCCAAATATAACTAAAATTTAAACATCTCAGTTGGGATTAATTTCCAAGATGTAGAAAAAATTTCAATTGAATCCCGCGATTTTAAGTACCCAAAATAAAATAATGACATGCGAAAACATTGATTCCACATTTCTCAAAAACGGTTACAGATATCGCCTTAAAAATGGTTTCATTCGTTTCCCCATGTTAAGAAACCTATAAAAGAAGTACCTGGAAGCATATGAACTCAAAAACGTAAGCGTTACGATTTTTTTTGCACGAATTCCGCCCCGAACGCCATCTTCCTTTGGCGAATTCAGCTGGCTAACGAACTTGACCTTTCAAATAAGAAGACAGATTTTTGTACCAAATTTCATCAAAATCGGACCATTTCTGAGCTTGCTAGAGCGTTAACAGACAAGCATATATATATATATATATATTGGCTGCACGTCTGAGGGCGTTGGATCTCCAGGAGACAGACCAGAGGGCGTTCATAGCAGCCGACGGAACTGCGGAGAACAGTGTAGTCTTGGATGCGGTGCACAGGGAGGCTCGGCGTTGTCGCCGTGAGGTACACTTGACCTTCCTGGACATTGCTAAGGCTTTCGATAGTATTAGTCACTCAGCTCTACGAGCCGCCATGATCCGCAAAGGCCTACCATTAGGATTCGTGAATACGTGATGGGGGTGTACGGTGAAGGGTTTACCCGGATTACCGATGGTCGGAGGTGGACGGACCCAATTGTAAGCGGAAGGGGGATTAGGCAGGGAGATCCTTTGTCTCCGTGCCTCTTCAACCTTGCGATGGATTGGGTCCTCCACGCGGTTCCAAGCCAGGTAGGATATACTCTGGACGGAGTAAGGATTAACTATCTAGCCTTTACCGATGACTTGGTCCTGGTGGCGTCCTCGGTGGCTGGCATGCGTGGTGCACTTGCATCGTTTGGGGCAGCCATCGCCAAACTGGGGATGGAGCTAATTCCTGGTAAGTGCTGTGCCCTTTCGCTGGTACCGGCTGGGCGTGTGGCCAGGGTCAAGGTAGTTGAGGACGCACTGTTTACCGTTGGTGGAGCCCCGGTGAAGCAAATGCAGTTCCATGACTCCGTTAAGTACCTCGGAGTCACCTATAGGAACCATGGAACCGAGATGCCTGATGAGGAAATTGGAAGGGCCCTTTTAAGAATTGGGAATGCACCCCTCAAGCCGCAGCAGAGGTTGACCGCTCTTAGGTATCACTTCCTTCCGAGTTACGTGCACAAGCTGGTACTTGGTGGCTCCTCCCGCGAAGCATTAAGAAAGTTTGATATAAAGGTTAGAGCCGCGGTGAGGAGGTGGCTGAGATTGCCTAAGGATATACCAGTTGGGTATTTCCATGCTTCGTGCACGGACGGAGGCTTGGGTGTGCCTTGCATGGGCGTCCTGGTGCCGGCTCTGACTATAGGCCGTCTGTCTAGAATGGAATGGTCTGGTCTAGCCGCGGCAAGGGCGGCTTATGGTTCGGCAGACGTGACCAAAAGGCTGCGGAGAGCGAGGGAGGCCCTGGTCAGGCAGGGCTTAATAGATGAAGACGCTTGGTGCCCTGAAGTTAGGAAGTGCTGGTGGGCAGGTAGGCTCCATTCGTCCAACGACGGAGCAGGATTAAAGGAATCCTCTGCTAGTAAGGCCTCGACACATTGGCTCAATGATGAAGCTGGAACCTCTTCTGGGTGGGACTTCATCCAGTATGTTCGTACCCACATAAATGCTCTGCCGACCACCGTGAGAACGACAAGAGGCCGGCGTGAGGGCCGGATTCTTACTTGAAGGGCGGGTTGCCTTGAGGATGAGACCGGCACTCATGCTGTTCAGCAGTGCTATGTTTCACGAGGAGGTCGTTGTTTGAGGCTCGATACTGTGGTGGATGTACTGGGTGAAGCCTTAGCCGGGAGGGGGTACGAGGTACACCTCGAGACAGTCCTGAGAGCTGATGGCCGACGTTGGAAACCCGACATAATTGTGGCAAAAGAGGGTAAGGTGATGATTCTGGACGCACAGATTGTAAATGGGAATTCCTCTGATCTGAACTCGCTGCACCGGGCGAAGTGTCGGAAGTATGGGAGACTTGGTGTGCGTTTGGCAATGGGACGAATGTTTGGCGTGCCTGTGACCGACGTGGAGGTAACGTCCTGTACATTGAGCTGGAGGGGTGTGTGGAGCGGTGCTTCTGCCAAGAGTTTAAGGCACCTTGGTGTCCCGATGGGGGTGCTGAGAAGCATTACATTGCGGGTATTAAAGGGCTCCTCCATCATCTTCAGTCGATGGAGGACACTCCTCGCCGGTGCGGACCGTTGAGGATCGCCAAGTTTTTTTTTTTTTTTTCTTTTTCTTTTTTTTTTTTTAATTTATTTATGTGTTTACTTGTTTACATTGTAATTTGGGGTGTGGGTATGCCTGTGGTTGTTAGATGTGACTGCACCACGTTAAATCTCCATCGAGTGCTCTGGTCTAGCGGGTGAAGTGTTTGCGTTCAAAACGTGGTATTATCTTATTATTATTATATTGACCTTGTTATTGTTAGTCTTTCTTTTTATTTTTTATTTATTAATATCTTTTTTTTGCTTTATTTTATTTAGTTTTATTTTATTTATTGTTTTGTATCTATTTGGTTATATTTGTAATAATAATATTAATTTATACTATTATATATTGTTATATTATCAGATATACTGATTTGTAAGGCTTTTTTTTAGTGTCATTTTTTTGTATATTATTTTACTTTATTTATTTAATTATTATGCCTTGTTATATTCGTTATGAGGTACTCTGAAGACTGATGAGGACATATTATTGATTTAGGTCTTCCAGCAACTAGGCTTGTGTTTTTTTCAAGCCTAAATAACGAGGGTGAAGGAGACACCCAATTGTTAATTGACTTATTGCATTCTAGAATAATAGTAACAATTGTGTGTATTTATTGTATTTCCTAATAAATAAAAATAAAAATAAATATATATATATATATATATATATATATAATATATATATATATATAATATATATATATATATATATATACAAATTTGAACCACCTATATTTTCGTGATCTATAGGGTCTGAAACGAGAAAGTTTCTAGTCGGCACTTCCGGATTGCGTCATAGGCAGAAAGTAGGTGTAGCATGGCACACTGGGTAACAGCTAATATTTAAATACATTTAATAATGTCAATGGTGTAGCAAAAATAAATAAAATATGAAATTGGAAAACGTTTATTTATCAATACAGTACTAATAACAAAATTATTTCAATTTCTTTTTATGATTGTTTTTTTCTTGTTAACTATTTGCAAGCTGCTTATCCATGATGACCTCCACCATGTCCACCACCACCACCATGGTGACCACCACCACCACCTTGGTGTCCACCTCCTCCACCATATCCACCCCCAGCTTCTGGATCGGCGACGGGATCAGCCAAGGCCAGGCCCAGCATAGCCACCAGCACAATCACAAATATAGCCTGCAAAAAAAAAAAAAAAAAAAAAAAAAAAAAAAAAAAAAAAAAAATTATTATCTAAATAGCATTTTTTTACTTAATAATAGTACAATTAAAATTACTAATTTATGTTATGATATTTTGTTTTCGCCAATGGCCGTACCATGTTGAATACAAAGATTCTTGTCCGATAACCGAATTTCGATTCTGGTCTCATGGCCTGGAAAAGCCGAGTTGGAAACTCAGCCGCGCACTGAGAGAGTTCATCTTCTAGTGGCGTCGTTTGATGGTCGGAAACGGAATCGGGGAAAAAGACCGAACTTATCGCCCTAGTGTGCAGCATGGTCAAGAATAAGAAACCTCCGGACCTTCGCGGCTCGTCAATATTTTGTCTTGTTGGTTTATTTAATAATGATGAAAACATTTAGAAAGTATAAACTAAAACTATCCATACATATTGGGTTTATTTTTAACTAACAAATTACAGAAGTGTGAAGAAAGTTATTCATTTTTATAGTTTTTTAATACTTAATTTGACCAATAATCGATAAAAGTAATAATCAATACGGAATTCTTAAAATATAACTACATATGCATTATCATATCCTCGAAGCAAATGCACAGTATCGAATGAGGAAAAACACATTTTTTAATTTCAATCTATACTGATTACTGTTGGACTGATGAATGGCAAACTCTCGAATCTAAGTTCACTCAGTGAAAGGGGAGAGTAACCATTGTCAAAAGGTAGAATCTGCCGACTATTTGACTGTCCAAAAGCAAAATAATAAATAAAAGTATTTTCCGTCTGGAAACTGGTGATTTTCACATTCGATACTTTGCATTTGTATCGACGATATACAAACGTACATGCATTTCTGTTATTGATACATATAAGTACGGAGGCCCGGTGGTCGTGAGCGTCAAGGCGTACTTGAATAAACTAAACAATCTGAAATATCAATATGGCGAAATCACTGATATATTTATATTTTTATTATTTTGAGTGTTATAAATTTAAAATTAACTTTTTCTGAGAACAAAAAAAAATAATTTTTTGAAGTCCAACTTTTTGGCTTTCAATATGATTTTGACTATACAGTTCTTTATGTTATTTACTATCGATTGGTTCAACAGGTGTTAATTCTTAGCAAAGCCCTAATAATATATTTCAGAAGGATATTTAACTAGAAAATACATTCTATTTTGAATCAATTAATTTAATAACACTATGAAACGAAATATAATTAACGTAGGTACTTTGTGTTTGTAATTGCACTCTTTATATATTGAATTCGCTGAAATGTTTAATTATAAAGATAAGAATCAATATTATAAAGCTTCTATTCTCAAAAAAACGATGAAAAAAGTAAATTACATTTTAAAAACAAATTAATAAACCTAAAACTATAAAACAATACTTAATAAATTGAATATGAATTGACAATATTGTAAACCTTTTTATATATACATATATATAATATAAGTATATCAGGATTACATCGAAGACAAACTAAAGATAACAAGAATTGCTTCTATCGACGCTTTCCAGAATCTAATACTCGAGGCAGCTGAGCAAAGCATTCCAAAAACTCCAAACACCTACAAAAGACTTCCGGTGCCCTGGTGGAACGATGAATGCAGAACGGCTGTAAATGAGCGGAAGAAAGCTCTCCGGCTTTTTAGTAGGAATCCATCGCAAACTTATCTTGAGGATTATAAAAAGAAGAAAGCCAAAGCTCAGTGGGTGATAAAATCTAGTAAGAAGAAATGTTGGATTGACTTTTTGACAAACATTAACGAAAATACGACTTCAAAGAACGTCTGGCAAAAACTGAACCAAATTCAACACAAAAAATACAGCGCACCTATAACTGGACTTAAACATCAAGACGAAATAATAACAGGCCCTCGAATGATAAGAGGTGTTCTAGGAAGTGACTTCAGCAGAATATCTAGCACTGCAAACTTTAGTGAAGACTTCCTAGACCACAAAACTTACACTGAGAACATAGAAATACCTATACTTACTGACGTAGAACATCCACTGAATGACGACTTCACGCTAAACGAATTGAAATGTGTTCTTTCAGGCATCCGTAACACTTCTCCGGGACCAGACAACATTTCTTACGAGCTGATTAATAATTTACCCACTAGAGGTCTGGCTACTCTTCTCATGCTATACAACAATATCTTCAAGACAGGTACCTATCCTAGACCCTGGAACGAATCTGTTGTCATTCCAGTTTTAAAGCCTGGTAAGGACAAGTATAGCCCGTCAAGTTATAGGCCTATATCGCTGCTTTGCTGCTGTTCTAAGATTATGGAAAGAATGATAAATAAAAGGTTGGCTTGGTTTTTAGAAAATTATCACCTTTTATCAAATTTCCAGTGTGGATTCCGACCGAACCACAGCACGCAACACCATATTGCCAGATTAGAGAGTGACATTCTCAATAGTTTCATGCTGAAAGAAACGGTTATTGCGGTGTCACTGGACTTGGAAAAGGCATATGATCGGCTTTGGAGACGGCTAGTCTTAGCTCAAATGAATGACTGGGGGATGCAAGGAAATATCCTAAGATATATTTCCCAATATCTTTCAAACAGACGTTTCAGGGTGAGGATAGGTAACACGCTTTCCGATGAATTCCTACTAGAAAATGGAGTGCCTCAAGGAGGCGTCCTGAGCACCACTCTATTTAATATAGCAATCAATTCCGTCGGATGCTTTATCCCTCAAAATATATCTTACTGTCAGTACGCCGACGACATCCTTCTGTATCACTCATCCAAAAGCTTTGAAACTGCTGAAGAAATAATGCAAGATGCAATCCTCAAGGAGGAGGGGGTCCTCAAGAAGTGGCTTCCAATTTTCGGAGGAAAAATCAAAGTGTATCGTATTCTCTAAAAGACGCAACCTCCCAGCACCAAATTTAAAGCTTAATAACACGAACATTAAACACAGCGACACATTAAAATTCCTTGGCATGACATTAGACAAGAAACTAACATGGGGACCCCATATCAAAAGTATTCTTAACAAATGTTACAAATCGCTGAATTTCTTAAGAATTCTTTGCAATACTAAATGGGGAGCTGACAAATGTACCATCCTACAGTGTTACAGAGCCTTCACCAGGCCTCTGCTGGATTACGGCTGCATAGCATATTCATCTGCCAGTTCGACAACACTAAAAGCATTAGACTCAATACACAACACAGGTATAAGGCTTGCAACAGGAGCTTTCAGGTCGAGTCCAATAACTAGCCTTTATTCAGAATCTGGAGAACCTTCGTTGGATTATCGACGTCAGATGATCTGTCTTAAATTTATCGTGAGATCAAAAACTTTGAACACCCCATGCGTAAACATGTTTTTAAACAACCCTTACATGAACAAATATATACAGGAACAACCAAGGCAAAAACCACTCCTAATCCGATTCCATGAAAACACAGAAAATGCTACATTGATCAATACACCTACACATCCTTACAGAAACCTCTCAATCCCACCTTGGAGAGTAAACAACCTAAGAATTGACTTGACTATGACAAAATTTAAAAAAGCCGACGCATCATCTCAGAACTACTACAGGGCTTCATTTAACAAGTTGACAAGGACTAATGGAAATGCTCCAATAATATACACGGATGGGTCCAAAACAGCAAGTGGCATGGGTGCAGCTGCTGTTTTAGGAGAAAGTATATACAACATCAGCCTCCCAGTAGATGCAAGTATATATACAGCAGAGCTGCACGGCATACTTTTGGGCCTATCCAACGTACAGACTACAATACCGCACATAATACTGTGTACAGACTCCTTAAGTTGTTTACTCTCCTTAAAGAACATCTACACCACCAACCCGATCCTCGTTCAAATTTTATAAGAACTATCGAGACTAAAAGACTTACACACAATGGTAACAATGGTGTGGGTTCCTGGTCATGAGAACCTTGGAGAGACTTCAAAAGCAGACGAACAGGCAAAACTTCCTACAACTAGCCGACCACATGACCAGTACTTACTTACATCACAAGACTTACAACCAAAAATAACACACACTATACTGAATAGATGGCAAGCAACGTGGTACTGCACACAAGATAACAACCTCAGGGAAGTAAAGTGCAGTATAAAACCATACTCGTCAGGTGAACTAAGGACGCGACGAAGTAATACTAACACGACTTAGAATCGGACATACACGACTCACCCATTCGTACCTCTTCACAAGACAAGACAAACCACTATGTGAGGCATGCAACGTACCTTTAACTGTAAAACACTTACTAACAGACTGCCTTAATAGAGACAACTTACAGATTCCTCTAAGCCTCAGTGAACTGTTATCTGATAGGAGCCCACACATTGATACCATACTGACATACTTAAAGACGACAAAGACATATAATAAAATATAATTATTCCAAACATAACTCCCAAGTCAAAGTTTCTTATTTCAGGATAATATTCCTCAGCTATCAACTCCGCAAATATATTACTACTATTTATTATTACCGTTAAAATTATATGTTTAATTCTGTATTTTTTTATTTTATTAATTCCTTACATATTTCTTTTTTATTATTATTCTTTTCTTCATTTCATTTTCCGTACCCTTTAATTTTGTTACTGATCCTTAGCTTATAATTTATTATTTTATTTATTATATCTATATATATAAAAATCACGTGTTCTGTCTGTTTTTCTGTTTGTTTGTTCCTTATACAAATCCACATCGTTTGACTGATATTGACCAAACTTCGCACATAGATACGTCTTGATCCGGGAAATCTCGTAGCCTAGCTCAAAATCTTCTAGGATTCACAGTTTGGAAGTTACGAGTTCGAAACTGTCAAATACAGAAGAGTTTATAGTCAGAAATCGGCATTTTTGTTCCAGTGTTACCCCTTCTTCTAAGAAGAAGGGCAATACAAAACTTTTTTGCGAAATGTTTTTCTTTTGCAAAATAACTTTGTAGTTTTAACCTTTGTTTGTTTATCTAATTAATAGGTTTATATTCTCATAGTTTGGACAAGATCAATTTTTAAGATCAATTTTCTTAATATCAGATCAATTTTCATCATATCAAATCAATTTTAATTTGATTGCCTAGAGCAACACTGGGCTCTAACCAGAACTTGGAGTAAAATCATAAAAATGTTCTGTGTTTATCTAATCATAATTTGGACTAATATCATATAATTAAGTATTCATGTTTCTATTCAGAAGTTTAATAATTTCAATACTTTTGTTGAGAGGTAGTTTTTTATCTCTTTAGTAAAGAAGGAAGGTTGCAATGACGGTTATAATATAAAGTAAATGAATATGTTTGTACTGGTATTTGATGGAGAGGGTTGTAGTATGTGGAAAAACGCTTAACTATGTTTTTGAAACTGATGAAGTGTGTAAATGTCATTGAAAAGGCAAAGGAGACCAAAGTTGGTGATATATAATTCAGAAATTTGATAGTTTACACCTATAGGAATCAACAGCATTGCAAATTGTATGTAGAAACTTCAGATTATGTTAAACAAATAAAATTCAAACAACTGAAATGAAACATCAAGAAATGTGACAGTTTGTGGAGAACTTCAAGTGCATTTAAGGCAGTAAAGAATCAGTTTATCTGGACATGTTATAAATTTATAAAACTTGTATTGTAAACTGAATCGTGTCCCTTTTGAAAACAATAGGAAGGAAAACAATAGGAGACTCAAAGGTGAAAAATATTTTGTTTCATTTATAGGTGATTATAGTAAGATTGCTAGGATTTAAACTATTAAACCTAAAACAGAAGTTTTTCATTCCTTTGTTCAATAAGTAAATGAGGTTAAAAACTTAGGAAATAAGAGAATTGGTATTATGAGATGTGACATTGGTAAGGAATATTTAAATAGTAAGATTTATGACTACCAAAAAAAAAGGGTATCAAAATTAATCCCTGCCCCATATATGTTTATGAACTAAACGGTGTGATTTACTAGAACAATTATGAATATATCTCATTGTTTACTAGCAGAAGCTATTCTAGAAAAAAAGTTGGCCAGAAATTGTCTGTGCTGCAACTTATTTGAAAAATCGCTCTTTAGGTAATACCATTGAGAATAAAATAACCTATGAAATATTTTTTAGAAAGAAACCAGATGTTTCTAACTTTAATTTATATGGTAGTAAAGATTTTGTTACGAAACCAGAACAAATAATAACTTCTAAATGGGATAAAATGGTGAATATGTGCATTTTAATCGGCTATATTGAAGTGGGATATAAAGTACTTTTGAATAATAAAATCATTGTCGCTAGGCATTTTGATGTTATCCAAGAAAACATAAGCTGTATTGGATTGGCTGAGGGTGAATCTGATAAAGATAACGCGATTGTGATTTTTCGGTAAAAGCTAGGGATAGAGAAATAGATAGTTTGATACAAAATAATGATATCAAATGGGTCTGAATGTTGAACAGATGGATGTAGAGACTATATTCTTAAATGACCATTTAGAACGAAAATCCACCACTGGTTTTCTTATTAGGTTATTTAGTAATGTATTATACTGGAAATCGAGAAAGCAAAAACATGATACAGAAGAGTCTACATATGCAGAAAATGTAGCTTTAAGTGAAGTTTAAAATTCCAAGACTCTCCAAAAAAATAGAGCTTTTTGTTCTATACATAAAGAACTCCAAAAACATAAAGATTTATTTTTTTTTTTTTGTTAAAAACTCCTTTGTAAACAATGTCATTTTTTAAGGGACTTAAATTTATGAACTTAAAATTAATCCTCTTACATACATATGCAAGTTGTTATATTAACTTATTTTTTTATTTGCATATAGATAGATGTACATAATAAATTACATAAATGTTTATATTCATACAAATGAATGTATATAAATTAATTAATTTTCACCACATTTTGAAATATTATTTTATTATTATTATTGATATTTCTTTTGTATGCTATTCTTTTTTTTTTTTTTTTTTTTTGCAGATACATTAATGTATTAAAATATTATTTTTATAAGATAAGGAAGTCATGTGAATTGTGGTGTTTTAATAAATAAATAAGTAATTAAATTTTCCATGCAATTTTTTATTAATTTAATATCTATTATATTCTGACATATGCTTTCTTTTGTCTGAGATAGTTATATCCTCTGACTGTCACCATTTAGTCGGAGAGCTGGTAACGCAAATTTCATGAAGTATTTTATGCACCTTGGAATTTTGCTGTATTGCATTCGTGGGAAGGTAAGGCATATATGTGTTTCCTGTACCATAGGGGAAAAAATATGTCACAAAAATAGTATTTTATTCACAATCTTTAATGTATAGTTAAGGCAAGTTGCTTTATTTCTAGAACTACCACTACTGTCCTGTCCTTATGATTGGTGCTCTCACTCACTCTTACGGTTACACGCAGTGTATTGCAGTCTATAATCGGATAAATTTATTTTCATGTTTGCTGATTACTAAACCTCAGAAATAGTGTCTGCCTTTTTGTAATTATTTTGAATTATGGTGATCAAATAGCGGTGTGTAGAAAAAACTTCATTTAATATTACAAAAAACCCACTTCGGTATTTTTTTTTATTTTTATATATGTTATCCCCCTTAAAAGTGTCTGCCTTATATATTATTCATTATAGAATTGCCTTAATTTTACATTAAAGAATTATGGCTTCTGAATAAAACACTATTTTTGGCCCATAGTTTGTTACTGATTACCTCATTACCTTTTTATCTACCCTAGAGATCCACTATAGCAAAATTTCAAGGTGCATAAAACACTTGAAAAGTGTGTTACCAGCTCTTGGACTAAATGTTTAAATACGGTTGCAATTATGGTAAAAATATTGTTGCTCGCCAAATCAATGTCGTTATTGAAATTCCCAAATATCTTTAATTCATTGTTGTCCATAACTGCAAGAAGAATATCTTAAATCTGTTTTTCTTCTTATATGCCCCTATTTCCTATGACAGAATGACTATCCTTATAGAAGAGCTCATGAACTATAAAATTTGAAACAGAAGCTTTAATAGAAAGGGAAAAAAATGAAAAAAAAAAATATGTGAAAGTGTATTTGAAACAATATGTTAAAACTTTCCTTTTGGCAAAAATAACATAAACCCTGCACCACTTACTACCTTTTTCATTCATAAAAAAAAACTCAGTCACAGATTATTACATGAACAGGTAAACAATATAACATATTAATATTATATTTGCGCAAGGTTGAGCTTTAAGCTTTAGGTGCGAAGCCCTTAAAATAAAAAAATATTATATTTAAAAAAAAAATCAATGAAAATAAAGAATATAGTTTCAGTTATAATTATTACAACTTATAACTAATCATAACCTTAATTAAATGCCTCAATTTTATTGTTATTTATTTATGGACCACACATTTTTTTTTATTTAAAAAAATTAAACACAGGGAGTTTGGTTTGGATTTTCTTTAAAACGGCATTGCAATTAAATGATTTGGAATCATTTAATTGTAATACCATTTTAAAATAAGGGTACTTTTTTAAATAAGTATACTTTTTAAAATAAGGGTACTTTTTAAAAATAGTATACTTTTTAAAATAAGGGTTAATTTATTTTCCACCCCACTTTCTCTAAAAACATTGGAAAATAATTTTTTCATCTGAGCTCTCAATTTATAATCTTATATTCTCATAATTTGGACAAATATCATATAATCAATCATTTTTTAAAATATATAATATAAAGTAGGCATACCATAGAAGCTGGTTTACAACTATTTAATATGAAGCATGTGTAGCATGGCATGCCCCGGCTACAGATATTTAATATAAATTAGGTGTAGCATTGCACACCGGGTAACAGCTATTTTATATAAATTCTTTTAGGGCAGATCACCGTTGCTGTGCAGCTCTTAAAGTAAAATAAATAAATATATACATATGCCTATAATTTTATTTATGTATACATATATTTAGGGAAATAATGCTTTATATGTTGTCTACATATTTATAATTTTTGAAATGTTTCGTTAAGAGGCTCGACTACCTAAGTGCTCATGCGTAATCCTTCGGAGCTTAAGGTTGTAGGTTTGATTCACGATAGGGAGATGGTTTTTATTCCAAAGAAAAGAAATTACATATACCCTGACTAGAAAAGGATGACAACCTGAAGATATTCCGTCCCGAAAATCTACACTTAGAGATGTGGGGTGGAACATTTTCCACGGAAAATTTACATATCCGTTTTTGTTTTTTTTATTTATTTATATATATATGAACCGAATTTGATGAAATTTGGTACAAGTATGTTTTTTCTAATTTAAAAGCTTAAGTTCGTTAACCGTTATAATCCTTTGGAGCGCGGTACACATGCGTTTTGGAGCGAAATTCGCATGGAAAAATTCATAACACGGACGTTTTAGAGGTTATATGCTTGCAGGTATTCGTTTAATAGGTTCTCTAGTGTAGGAAAACAAATGAAACCATTTTTAAGGCGATATCTGTAACCGTTTTTGAGAAAAATGGAAAAATATATTTTGTTTCCATTTCGGATATTCATACATCAATTTAGCAAATAAACTGTTTTGTCTAATATTCTATTTTTTAATTAATTACTGAAATATTATATATGCATAAGAGTTTTTAAAGAGTTATTATTTTTTAACTTTTCAGCTATGTATATGATTAAAAACTTATAAATCACATTTCTATCCTTTGTTCATTATAATTTTGCTAATAATTTTTGTTGGAAGGGGGAAACTCAAAAGGGTATCCTATCCACAATATAATATAGTTGATAACAATACTCCAGTGTTGCTTACTCCTAGTCTCTAGAAATAAAAGTTTATTTTACAGCACCGCGAACATTTAGTGGCTAGGAAAATTTTCCGGAACACCCACATCTCTATCCACGCTATTAATAATTTAACGTTGCAATGAATATGAAAAATGTCTTCGACTACTTCCATGTTGGTTATCTACCCGGTCATCCATCCTTACTCACATATATAACTTAATGTAGGTTTGAAAAATGTTTATCATTTTTTGTTGTTAATTTCATATGTTACTATTAACTTCTGCATGATTACAATGAGTTGTTGATAAATGAATCGATCCATGCAAAAAGAACTTCAGTCCATTTTTTCCCAATATGAGTTCGGATAATATTTTCGTTAGTATGGGTGATGAATTCTTTGTATATAAAGGTAACTTCACATTTCTATGTTAGAAGGACTTCAGTACAATACATAGTTATCATAGAAACATAGTCCTAATTTTATTATTCCATGTAGAAAGAACTTCAGTCCATTTTTTCCCAATATGAGTTCGGATAATATTTTCGTTAGTATGAGTGATGAATTCTTTGTATCTAAAGGTAACTTCACATTTCTATGTTAGAAGGACTTCAGTACAATACATAGTTATCATAGAAACATAGTCCTAATTTTAGTATTCCATGTACAAAGAACTTCAGTCCATTTTTTCCCAATATGAGTTCGGATAATATTTTCGTTAGTATGAGTGATGAATTCTTTGTATCTAAAGGTAACTTCACATTTCTATGTTAGAAGGACTTCAGTACAATACATAGTTATCATAGAAACATAGTCCTAATCTTATTATTCCATGTACAAAGAACTTCAGTCCATTTTTTCCCAATATGAGTTCGGATAATATTTTCGTTAGTATGAGTGATGAATTCTTTGTATCTAAAGGTAACTTCACATTTCTATGTTAGAAGGACTTCAGTACAATGCATAGTTATCATAGAAACATAGTCCTAATCTTATTATTCCATGTAGAAAGAACTTCAGTCTAGTTTTCTCAAAACTACAGATTTTGGACTGAAGCTCTTTTTGCATGGATCGATTCAATTGTCGTGTTGATTTTTAGTATTTATTTAATATTTGTTACATTGTGAGTGTTATTATTGCAAGATATACATATCTATATGTGAATGTGATTCGGCTGTTTGTGACCTATACAGAACCTTCCAAAGACTAGATACTTCATACTCAATTAATTGTGATTTTAGGTTATTTAATGAATAACATTTTGATTAAAATTTTTGTTTGTTTTATATATATATATATATATACATATGTGTGTGTAAAAGTGAACTATATGAGTTATTCAAATAGTCATCTCCACTAGTGCAAGATAAAATTTCTCTCTTGGAGTGATTTTAAAAATTAAATAAAGAAATACATATCGATAATAGGTAGGTACACTAATGGAAGAAAAAAAATATAAATAACAGATATGAGTAAACTGTATATATATATATATATATATATATATATATATATATATATATATATATATATATAAACATATATATAAGTATCTCCTAATAAAGAAAAATAAAAAATTATATATATATATATATATATATATATATATATATATATATATATATATATATAACTAGATATGGAAAAATGATAATAACGATATATTCTTGCAATGTAATTATTTTATTTTATGTCATTAATGTGGAGATATTTTTATAAAAATAATTTGACAATGGCCACAAATGCTCTGAGTATGAAGCATTGGCTTAGAAAGAGCTAGCAGTAATAATAGTATATTAAAAGGATATATATATATATATATATATATATATATATATATATATATATATATATATATATATATATATAACTTAAAATTCACAAATAATTATTATATATTGTTAATTCTTTAAATTTATTAATTATTATAAAATATATCAAATTGACTACTCACAAGACTCAAGTATCTGACCATGTTGTTTAGAGTTGGAAGAACGTTTAGTTGCAAGGAGATAGGACGCCCTATTTATATTGCTGCCTCTCTGGGAGTTGTGACGTCACTATTAGCAGAGCCTATGAGGAAAAGAGAGGAGGCGGCCATGTTTGCGCATGCGATTTGCACTTCACCCCGTCAAACCAGATGTTCTTCTCGGGAATCCCGCCAAGATCTCAAGGGCAGGGCAGACTTTCCTGTTTACTTTATAAAGGAGGACAGCAAAACACTTATGGAGATTTTCTCTTTTCTTCTATTTATTTATTTTTTTGCACTCTTTCTCAGAACGTAAACTTTTGTGTTGTGTCACTTTTGTTTTGATTCAACAAAATATTAGGAATAACGCATGAAAAATTAATGTATTTTCTAAAAAATACAGCGACATATTACACTAGTATTTATAAAGACACACAACTCAAAATTCGGTGTTTTTCAGTTATAACTACGAAAGAAAAAAAAAATGAGTCCCATAACAGGCGACGAGGGCCCTGAGGGGCAGATACTGTAGAGGTATCTGATTCCTGACCATACGGCTCACACGGACAATTATACGTGGCATGTTCTCTCTCGGCTAAACCATCCGGTTTATGTTGCCCAAAGATGGAATAACCAAAAATATCCTACACTCCATTGCATTAAGAAATTGATTTGTTTTTTCTGTATATTGTCATAATTCGTGATGGACATATCATTTTAAATATATGAATCAAGATAATAAAGTAAAATGAGATATAAAAGTCCGACTCGCAGGAACTGCGTCATCTTAGCGCGGTTCCGTATATCTCGAAGAAATGGAATAGATTAGGCATGACAAATAACAGGAAACTGACAGTAGCCAACTTACACAGAAGCGGATAATTCTTAATCCTCATTCTTGAGGATTATCTACGAATACTGCTCAGCAGAATCTATTCCAAACAACCGAAAATTCGTTGTCATTTAAAGTTCTTTGTTTTACTAGCAAATTCGTTTCACTGTAATAATCAACTGTAAATATGTGCTTCATGGCAAATAAAAGTTCATTCTCTCGTGGGTTAAATCTTTCTATAAAATAAGAAATAATGATAACTTCAGTTGTAGCAGGAGGAAGGTTATATAGATAGGAGAATTCAACACAAACCTATGTATACGCCATCATGGTTAGCCACAGCCATCTTGATTTCCACAGCTATACCTTTTACCGTTTCTTAGCTTATTTTACTACAATAATAATTTTACTGATAAATGCAATTTAAAAAAAAAACAACCAATTAAAAAGTGAGATAAACAAATAGAAAACCCCTTTTACAACAAGACTAGAGCGAACAGTCAAGAAAATCAGTGCTAAAAAGTCAAAAGTGTTGATCTCGTACCTTTGAAAGGTATTTGTCTATGTTTTAGCGCGGTTCCTCCCTCCATAGAGAGGAACCCTGCTTATGACCTCCCTCCCTCCATAGAGAGGAACCCTGCTTATTACCTCCCTCCATCCATATAGACGAATCCTGCTTATGACCTCCCTCCCTCCATGGAGAAGAACCCTACTTATGACCTCCCTCCCTCCATGGAGAGGAACCCTGCTTGTGACCTCCCTCCATCCATATAGAGGAATCCTGCTTATGACCTCCCTCCCTCCATAGAGAGGAACCCTGCTTGTGACCTCCCTCCCTCCATAGAGAAGAACCCCGCTTGTGACCTCCCTCCATCCATATAGAGGAACCCTGCTTATGACCTCCCTCCCTCCATAGAGAGGAACCCTGCTTGTGACCTCCCTCCATCCATAGAGAGGAACCCTGCTTTTGACCTCCCTCCATCCATAGAGAGGAACCCTGCTTATGACTTCCCTCTCTCCATAGAAAGGAACCCTGCTTATGACCTCCCTCCCTCCGTAGAGAAGAACCCTGCTTATGACCCCCCTCCATCCAGAGAGGCACCCTGCTTGTGACCTCCCTCCCTCCATAGAGAGGAACCCGGCTTATGACCTCCCTCCCTCCGTAGAGAAGAACCCTGCTTATGACCCCCTCCATCCAGAGAGGCACCCTGCTTGTGACCTCCCTCCCTCCATAGAGAAGAACCCTGCTTATGACCCCCCTCCATCCAGAGAGGCACCCTGCTTATCCGCTTATGACCTTATGACAATACCCAGAAGATCCGACTAGAAAATTTCATTTTTCAGATCACATAGCTCAATAATATAACGGAGGTTATATATATATATATATATATATATATATATATATATATATATATATATATATATATATATATATATATATATATATATATTCGTTGTCATTTAAAGTTCTTTGTTTTACTAGCAAATTCGTTTCACTGTAATACTCAACTGTAAATATGTGCTTCATGGCAAATAAAAGTTCATTCTCTCGTGGGTTAAATCTTTCTATAAAATAAGAAATAATGATAACTTCAGTTGTAGCAGGAGGAAGGTTATATAGATAGGAGAATTTAACACAAACCTATGTATACGCCATCATGGTTAGCCACAGCCATCTTGATTTCCACAGCTATACCTTTTACCGTTTCTTAGCTTATTTTACTACAATACTAATTTTACTGATAAATGCAATTTAAAAAAAAACAAAACAACCAATTAAAAAGTGAGATAAACAAATAGAAAACCCCTTTTACAACAAGACTAGAGCGAACAGTCAAGAAAATCAGTGCTAAAAAATCAAAAGTGTTGATATCGTACCTTTGAAAGGTATTTGTCTATGTTTTAGCGCGGTTCCTCCCTCCATAGAGAGGAACCCTGCTTATGACCTCCCTCCCTCACTCCATAGAGTGGAACCCTGCTTATGACCTCCCTCCCTCCATAGAGAGGAACCCTGCTTGTGACCTCCCTCCCTCCATAGAGAGGAACCCTGCTTATGACCTCCCTCCATCCTTAGAGAGGAACCCTGCTTGTGACCTCCCTCCCTCCATAGAGAGGAACCCTTCTTGTGACCTCCCTCCCTCCATAGAGAGGAACCCTGCTTATGACCTCCCTCCATCCATATAGAGGAACCCTGCTTATGACCTCCCTCCATCCATAGAGAAGAACCCTGCTTGTGACCTTTCTCCCTCCATAGAGAGGAACCCTGCTTATGACCTCCCTCCCTCCATAGAGAAGAACCCTGCTTGTGACCTTTCTCCCTCCATAGAGAGGAACCCTGCTTATGACCTCCCTCCCTCCATAGAGAAGAACCCTACTTATGACCTCCCTCCCTCCATGGAGAGGAACCCTGCTTATGACCTCCCTCCCTCCATAGAGAAGAACCCTGCTTGTGACCTTTCTCCCTCCATAGAGAGGAACCCTGCTTATGACCTCCCTCCCTCCATAGAGAGGAACCCTGCTTGTAACCTCCCTCCCTCCATAGAGAGGAACCCTGCTTATGACCTCCCTCCCTCCATAGAGAGGAACCCTGCTTGTGACCTCCCTCCCTCCATAGAGAGGAACCCTGCTTATGACCTTATGACAATACCCAGAAGAGCCGACTAGAAAATTTCATTTTTCAGATCACATAGCTCAATAATATAACGGTGGTTATATATATATATATATATATATATATATATATATATATATATATATATATATATATGTATATGTAAATAGATATATGTCTGTTCGCACTTCTGACAGGTGAAAGAATTTGATGAAATTTGGTGCTAAAATCTTTCGTCTAGCTTGAAAGGTCAAGTTTACTGACCAGCAGAATCTGTCCACCGAAATATTGCTTTTGGGGCGAAATTCGCGCGAAACAAATCGGAACGCTTACGTTGTCGAGTTCATATGCATGCAGGTACTCGTGTTATAAGTGTCCTAACGTATACAAACAAATGAAACAATTTTTAAAGCGATATCTGCAACCGCTTTTGAGAAACATTGAAACACCTACTTCTCCAAAGTAATTTTCAGTTTTAATATTCAGAAAAGATTAATTCAGTTGAAACTTGTTCCAGGCGTTTGATATTCATCTAATCCATGATTGATAAATTTTGGTTCCGTTTGGAGTCAAGGAAGTACTAGAAATAAAATATTTCATTAACAGGCCTGAAACGATTTGGGATTTTCGTATATTCTCTAAAATATCTTGAAAACGGTAGGTAAATCGTGGCAAGTGGAAGGCGCCCATTCGAAAACTTCCCTACAAAAAAGGTTCAAATGTAATTTTCGATGGGGCGATGTCAATCCGAGGAATAAGTGCTTGAAACTACCAAATTGTTAGTTTTGTTCTTTTCAACGGTGTTTTGTCACTGTTTACATAACGTTTTAATTGCTTATTGTTTTTAGTTAGTATTTTAATAAATTAAAGGATGAAAATGAGAAACGTACTGGTAATAGTGTGTTCCCATGGCGAACGTTGAGAAGGTGTGGGCATTTCCTCTTAGAATATCAGTTTCTGGTTTTGGCGCCTTAAATCTTCTTTCTCTTTGTGATATAATTTTATATTTTTCACGAAGGATCAAAACCTACCAATAACTGCTTCATGTTCTTTGTTAATGGCACCAGGGATATGAACGGAACCGCGCTAAGATGATGCAGTTCCTGCGTGTCGTATTTTTATTGACATTGGTTGTTTTTGTTTAAAATGCAGTCAGCAGTGAAAAGAGAATTTTAGTAAAACAAGGTAAGTAAATGTGAAACAGTTATCCTCGAGCGAACGTTAAGAAAGCGGTAGGCGTGATTTTCGCATGTGATACTACAAGTTTCTTGTTGTGGCGCCTCAAATCTTACTTTTCTTCGAGACTTACTTATATATTTTTCACGAAAGATCAAAATCGACTAAATAGCTGCGTCTCCTGAACTATTGGCACTAGGGATATGAACGGAAACGTGCTAAGATGACGCAGTTCCTGTGTGTCAGACTTTATTTTTATATAATGAAAAGTCTCCACCTCTAGTGAGAATCGAACTCTCATCCAGGGTGAGGATTGTTAATCTATATATAGAAAAATCACCTGTCTGTTTGTTCCTTATACAAATCCACACCGTTTGAAAGATTTTGACCAAACTTGGCATACAGACATTCAAAATTTGGTCAAAAGTTTTGTTGAAGAAAAATTCGCTACACACCATTCTGAAGATTCTGACAGCCATTTTGAATCGACAGCCATTTTGAGTAATGCCTAAAAATTTATTTTTTAATGTTCTTGATAATTAGAATTACTCGTTGATTGTTTTCTCAATTTTATATCAACAGTCACTGTCTAACTAAGGAGCGCTGGCCTTTCTTTGATAAGAGCTATCTACTCGCAGGCTCTGGTGCTGGCCTCTGTCGGCTGCTTTATGAATTACTTGACAGATATATATACAAATTCACACCGTTTGACCGATTTCGACGTAACTGGGTATACAGGTAGATCTTGATATGGGGAGTGTCATAGGCAGAAAGTAGGTGTAGCATGGCACACTGGGTAACAGCTAATATTTTAATACATTTAATAATGTCAATGGTGTAGCAAAAATAAATAAAATATGAAATTGGAAAACGTTTATTTATCAATACAGTACTAATAAAAAAAATTATTTCAATTTCTTTTTATGATTTTTTGTTGTTGTTTACAATTTGCTAGCTGCTTATCAATAATGGCCACCACCATATCCACCACCACCATGTTGACCACCTCCTCCACCATGTCCACCACCTCCTCCACCTTGTCCACCACCTCCTCCACCTTGTCCACCACCTCCTCCACCATAACCACCCCTAGCTTCTGGATCGGCGACGGGATCAGCCAAGGCCAGGCCCAGCATAGCCACCAGCACAATCACAAATATAGCCTGCAAAAAAAAAAAAAAAAAAAAAAAAAAAAAAAAAAATTATTAACTAAATAGCATTTCTTTACTTAATAATGGTACAATTAAAATTACTAATTTATCATGATGATTAGATAGTTAGCCGTCGAGGTGATAAGTAAAGATGGAATGGTTGGGATTCGGCTAAATAAACCTCAATATGATTTTGTTTTAAAAAATCTATATTTCGGTCGTTTCGGCTACCTCTTCCTGTTTTAATAGCATTGGTGTGATATGGAGTATAGTCATGCAGCCATTGTGGGAGTGTAACGTTATCATCCGTGAGCCAGGTTTCCACGAAACACAGTATTCAGCTGTTTCTTAATACTTCACATTCGTGATTCCTTAAATTATATAAATTTTTAAAACCATTTATATTGTAAAAAATAACTTTAAAGACCTGTTTCGTTAATGTATGTCCTTTTGGAGTGATAGCAGAAGTTGTAGTAGGTTTACGTCATGAAGATTTCCCAGGATTTGACGGAATTGATGAGCTTCTGGGACGAAACTTGAATTTATCGAGCTTATCTTCAATATCTTTGGACTCTGCTTGTGTAGGATCGGAAATAGGTGTATTGATTTCACATGCAAATTCTTTAATTATATCATCCACCTCGTTAAGTCTATAATGAGTACCTCTGATTTTGAACAGCCCGTTTTTGTATGTAACAGATTGATCTAAATTTTTTAGCTTGAGAATATATGAGTGTATTTTCCTTCCCTCTTCTCTATCCTCCGGGGTTTTATCGTGGCTGATAAAAATGTTTTTATTTTTCAAAGACAGCTTGTTTTTGAATATTTGCTCTTTAAATTTATAATTGTTTAAACAAACTAATATTGGTCCTTTACCTAGCCTGAAACTATTGTTTATTGCGTAATCGGGTATATCAATGTTTATTTCATTAAAGATTTCTTTTACTTTATCCAGGGTATTTTCATTTTCTGACAAAGGTACGTTATGGACGAGGAAATTGTTTTTCCTTAATTGCCTTTTTAGAAATTTTACTTCTTGTTGCAATCGGTTCGTTTTTTCCTCTAAGCAAACGCAAGAAAATAAAATAAATAAATAGGTTTAAAATTAACTTTTCTGAGAACAAAAAAAGAAATAATTTTTTGAAGTCCAACTTTTTGGCTTTCAATATGATTTTGACTATACAGTTCTTAATGTTATTTACTATCGATTGGTTCAACAGGTGTTAATTCTAATCAAAGCCCTAATAATATATTTCAGAAGGATATTTAATTAGAAAATAGATTCTATTGTGAACCAATTAATTTAATAACAATATGAAACGAAATATAATTAACGTAGTTCATTGAGAGGAGATGGTTGACCGTGGATGATGCAAGGTAGGGATTGTCGGGGTTATTGAGAGGAGATGGTTGACCGTGGATGATTCAAGGTAGGGATTGTCGGGGTTCGTGAGAGGAGATGGTTGACCGTGGATGATGCAAGGTAGGGATTGTCGGGGTTCGTGAGAGGAGACCGTTGACCGTAGATGATGCAAGGTAGGGATTGTCGGGGTTCGTGAGAGGAGATGGTTGACCGTGGATGATTCAAGGTAGGGATTGTCGGGGTTCGGTCACTGCTTCTTAATAAAACTACATTTTATCATAAAAATGGTTTTATTGTGCCGACATTTCGGCTTGAACTTCAAGCCTTCATCAGGGCTGTAAAGACAATCTGTCCTAATTGTTTTTACAGCCCTGATGAAGGCTTGAATCTCAAGCCGAAACGTCGGCACAATAAAACCATTTTCACGGTAAAACGTAGTTTTATTAAGTATCAGTGACCGAACCCCGACAATCCCTACCTTGCATCATCTACGGTCAACCATCTCCTCTTTTTGAATCCCTTGAGCCTGACTTATCTGGAGTAGATTGGTCACTCATTCATTCCTATCCCTCCATTGATGCCAAAGTCGATTTTCTAACCTCGAACCTCCTTGCCATCGTTGATAAACATGCTCCTGTAAAGACAATCCTCGCTCGCCGTCCCCCTGCTCCGTGGCTCACTCCCGAAATTAAAGAAATGATGAGAAGACGTAATGCTGCAAGACGACGATCAATCCGTACTGGACACCCAGAGGACCTGAAGACCTTCAAATCACTCCGTAACCTCTCTCAATCCACCCTTCGCCGCACTCGTTCCCAGTATTACCAGACCTCCCTCTCCTCAGCTTCCGACTCCCGCTCCCTCTGGAACACCCTTCGTAGCCTTTCCCTCGCAAAGACTAAACCCACTCCCACCATCCATGTTACACCCGACGAGCTGAATAACCATTTCAGTGCCGTCTCCTCCTCAACTACTCCTTCCACGCCCTTTGTTCCTTCTAATACCTTTAACTCTGATAATTTTTATTTCTTAGATATATCACCTTCAGAACTCCTCAAAGCTGTCATGAAATCACATTCTAAGTCCAAAGGTTCGGACAGTATACCCGTGGAGCTTATTAAACTTTCCCTTCCTGTTATCCTACCCCACCTACTCCACATATACAATTATTCTTTGCAAAACTCCGTCTTTCCCACATCATGGAAGAAAGCAATTGTTCATCCCTTAAACAAAATTTCCAATCCAATTGTTCCCACCGACTTCCGTCCTATTTCTATCCTTTCCAATCTTTCTAAACCACTTGAACGCCTCGTACAATCCCAAATATCCGCCTTTCTACAACCTCGCTTAAACTCCCACCAATCTGGCTTTCGTCCAGGGTACTCCACCCAATCCGCACTTCTAAAAATTACGCACGACCTCCAATCCGCTATTGATCTCAAAAGAATTTCCATCCTCATACTCCTAGATTTCAGTAAAGCGTTCGATACCATTGACCATGACATACTCCTTTCAAAACTCCAATCTTTTTCTTTCTCTAACAGTGCTCTGTCCTGGTTTCAATCCTTCATTTCTAACCGCTCCCAATCATTAGCCATTCCAAACAAACCCCAATCCTCCTCCCTTACACTAGACCGTGGTGTCGCACAGGGATCGTCTCTATCCCCAACACTGTTTGCAGCCTACATAAATGATCTCCCATCCTCTATCCTATTTTGCAGCTTCCACTTGTATGCCGATGATTCCCAAATCTACCTTTCCTTCCCCCCCCCCTCTGAGCTATTAGAAGCAGCAAGAAAAATTCAGGAAGACTTGGACAGGATCACAGCTTGGGCCAAGACCAACAAATTATTGTTGAATGCTGAAAAGTCCAAAGCGATAGTGATAGGCTCAGCTCCCCTCTTGAAATCTCTCCCTCCTATCCTCCCTTCCTTCACCATTGACTCCAGTCCTATTCAATATGTTTCCACTGCCAAGAACCTGGGCCTTGTTTTCGATCAAAACCTATCCTGGAAAAATCACTTATCCCTAATCACTCGTCGCTCCATAGCCACCCTTAAACTATTTAACCGTTCCCGTCACCTCCTCCCTACTACTACACGTCAGCTTCTTGTATCTTCTCTAGTATTCCCCCACTTCGACTATGGTTGCCTGGTGTATGGAGGGCTCACTGGGGAGCTTGAGGTTCGTCTTAAGCGATTAATGAACAGTTTTCTCAGATTTATCCTCGATACCCCCAGGGATGCCCATATTTCACACCGGTATTCCGAGTTGAAGTGGCTATTTCCATCAATTCGACGACAATATTTCCTAGGTTCCTTCCATTACCAAACCATTTCTTCCAAATCTCCTTCCTATATTTACAACCTCCTGCAGTTTAAATCTGCTGTCCATTCCCGTGGTACCCGCTCCCGTCCCTCCGATCTCTATCCTCCAACTCATAAAACAGCCTTCTTCGACCGTTCCTTCATCTCCCGAGCCTCCTCCTTCTGGAACTCTATCCCTCTTTCCATTCGACACTCTCCTTCCTTACCTGTCTTTAAATCCCGCCTCTTTGCTTTTCTCCTATCCTCCCAGGAAGACGCTTCTTAAAATTTCACCACAAGGAAGACCTGATTACCTTTGTAAATTATATTGCTGTTTTTTTCTCGTGTTTATGCATTTTCCTAGTTTATATCTTTTTATAGCCCCCATTCCTTTAATATTTATTCAACTTTTTAATATTTATTTGTTTATTTAAACTCTTTAATTTTATTCCCATCCCCCTCTGAACATTGTATCATCATTGCCCCATTCCAATGAATGTACATATTTACTTATATTTCATTTTATTATTTAAGGCTTCACATATAATATTTGTATTAGTTGCTTTCTTTGTTTTGTTCTTTTATACTTTTGTTTTTCTTTATTCATATTTATATTTTTAGGTTAATTTCTTTATTGTTTATTTTGTACTTATTTTTATTCTTATGGGACGAAGTCCCAGAATAAAGTTTTTTTTTCATTCATTCATTCATTCCTCTCACGAACCCCGACAATCCCTACCTTGTATAATTAACGTAGGTACTTTGTGTGTATAATTGCCCTCTTTATATATTGAATTCGCTGAAATGTTTAATTATAAAGATAAGAATAAATATTATAAAGCTTCTATTCTCATAAAAACGATGAAAAAAGTAAATTACATTTAAAAAAAAAAACTTAATAAACCTAAAACTATAAAACAATACTTAATAAATATAATATGAATTGACAATATTGTAAACCTTTTTATATATACATATGCCTATAATTTTATTTATGTATACATATATTTAGGGAAATAATGCTTTATATTTTGTCTACATATTTATAATTTTTGAAATGTTTCGTTAAGAGGCTCGACTACCGTAAGTGCTCATGCGTAATCCTTCGGAGCTTAAGGTTGTAGGTTTGATTCACGATAGGGGAGATGGTTGTTATTCCAAAGAAAAGAAATTACATATACCCTGGCTAGAAAAGGATGACAACCTGAAGATATTCCGTCCTGAAAATCTACACTTAGAGATGTGGGGTGGAACATTTTCCACGGAAAATTTACATATCCGTTTTTGTTTTTTTTTATTTATTTATATATATGAACCGAATTTGATGAAATTTGGTACAAGTATGTTTTTTCTAATTTAAAAGCTTAAGTTCGTTAACCGTTAGAATCCTTTGGACATATGCGTTTTGGAGCGAAATTCGCATGGAAAAATTCATAACACGGACGTTTTAGAGGTTATATGCTTGCAGGTATTCGTTTAATAGGTTCTCTAGTGTAGGAAAACAAATGAAACCATTTTTAAGGCGATATCTGTAACCGTTTTTGAGAAAAATGGAAACATAGTTTTTGTAACTCATTTTTGGTTTGGGTACTTAGAATTGTGAGGATCAGCTGAAATATTTATACGTATGGAGTTAATGACGTATTATTAATAGGGCAAATGTAGAGAATGCGGGGGAGTCATTTCCGCTTAGGATACTGTCAGTTTACAGTTGTGGTGCCTTGAACTTCCTCCTCTTGGAGATTCTTCCCTTTACTAATGATTCTATGGTATAAGAACAGAACCGGCCTAAGATGACACAGTTCCTGCGAGTTGGACTTTTTATGGTAATTCAGCTTTTTTATTAAATGTGTCAGTGTCATTAATACAAAAATTCCTTTTATGTTTTTGTAGAGAAGAGAAGTATGCAGTTACATTAAAATATATTTTGTTTCCATTTCGGATATTCATACATCAATTTAGCAAATAAAATATTTTGTCCAATATTGTATTTTTTAACTAATTACTGAAATATTATATATGCATAAGAGTTTTTAAAGAGTTATTATTTTTTAACTTTTCACCTATGTATATGATTAAAAACTTATAAATCACATTTCTATCCTTTGTTCATTATAATTTTGCTAATAATTTTTGTTGGAAGGGGGAAACTCAAAAGGGTATCCTATCCACAATATAATATAGTTGATAACAATACTCCAGTGTTGCTTACTCCTAGTCTCTAGCAATAAAAGTTTATTTTACAGTACTGCGAACATTTAGTGGCTAGGAAAATTTTCCGGAAAACCCACATCTCTATCCACGCTATTAATAATTTAACGTTGGAATGAATATGAAAAATGTCTTCGACTACTTCCATGTTGGTTATCTACCCGGTCATCCATCCTTACTCACATATATAACTTAATATAGGTTTGAAAAATGTTTATCATTTTTTTTTGTTAATTTCATATGTTACTATTAACTTCTGCATGATTACAATGAGTTGTTGATAAATGAATCGATCCATGCAAAAAGAACTTCAGTCCATTTTTTCCCAATATGAGTTCGGATAATATTTTCGTTAGTATGAGTGATGAATTCTTTGTATCTAAAGGTAACTTCACATTTCTATGCTAGAAGGACTTCAGTACAATACATAGTTATCATAGAAACATAGTCCTAATCTTATTATTCCATGTAGAAAGAACTTCAGTCCATTTTTTCCCAATATGAGTTCGGATAATATTTTCGTTAGTATGAGTGATGAATTCTTTGTATCTAAAGGTAACTTCACATTTCTATGCTAGAAGGACTTCAGTACAATACATAGTTATCATAGAAACATAGTCCTAATCTTATTATTCCATGTAGAAAGAACTTCAGTCCATTTTTTCCCAATATGAGTTCGGATAATATTTTCGTTGGTATGAGTGATGAATTCTTTGTATCTAAAGGTAACTTCACATTTCTATGTTAGAAGGACTTCAGTACAATACATAGTTATCATAGAAACATAGTCCTAATCTTATTATTCCATGTAGAAAGAACTTCAGTCCATTTTTTCCCAATATGAGTTCGGATAATATTTTCGTTAGTATGAGTGATGAATTCTTTGTATCTAAAGGTAACTTCACATTTCTATGCTAGAAGGACTTCAGTACAATACATAGTTATCATAGAAACATAGTCCTAATCTTATTATTCCATGTAGAAAGAACTTCAGTCCATTTTTTCCCAATATGAGTTCGGATAATATTTTCGTTGGTATGAGTGATGAATTCTTTGTATCTAAAGGTAACTTCACATTTCTATGTTAGAAGGACTTCAGTACAATACATAGTTATCATAGAAACATAGTCCTAATCTTATTATTCCATGTAGAAAGAACTTCAGTCCATTTTTTCCCAATATGAGTTCGGATAATATTTTCTTTGGTATGAGTGATGAATTCTTTGTATCTAAAGGTAACTTCACATTTCTATGTTAGAAGGACTTCAGTACAATGCATAGTTATCATAGAAACATAGTCCTAATCTTATTATTCCATGTAGAAAGAACTTCAGTCTAGTTTTCTCAAAACTACAGATTTTGGACTGAAGCTCTTTTTGCATGGATCGATTCAATTGTCGTGTTGATTTTTAGTATTTATTTAATATTTGTTACATTGTGAGTGTTATTATTGCAAGATATACATATCTATATGTGAATGTGATTCGGCTGTTTGTGACCTATACAGAACCTTCCAAAGACTAGGTACTTCATACTCAATTAATTGTGATTTTAGGTTATTTAATTAATAACATTTTGATTAAAATGTTTGTTTGTTTTATATATATATATATATATACATATGTGTGTGTAAAAGTGAACTATATGAGTTATTCAAATAGTCATCTCCACTAGTGCAAGATAAAATTTCTCTCTTGGAGTGATTTTAAAAATTAAATAAAGAAATACATATCGATAATAGGTAGGTACACTAATGGAAGAAAAAAAAATATAAATAACAGATATGAGTAAACTGTATATATATATATATATATATATATATATACATATATATATATATATATATATATATATATATATATATATAAACATATATATAAGTATCTCCTAATAAAGAAAAATAAAAAATTATATATATATATATATATATATATATATATATATATATATATATATATATATATATATATAACTAGATATGGAAAAATGATAATAGCGATATATTATTACAATGTAATTATTTTATTTTATGACATTAATGTGGAGATATTTTTATAAAAATAATTTGACAATGGCCACAAATGCTCTGAGTATGAAGCATTGGCTTAGAAAGAACTAGCAGTAATAATATTATGCTAAAAGGATATATATATAACTTAAAATTCACATATAGTTATTATATATTGTTAATTCTTTAAATTTATTAATTATTGTAAAATATATCAAATTGACTACTCACAAGACTCAAGTATCTGACCATGTTGTTTAGAGTTGGAAGAACGTTTAGTTGCAAGGAGATAGGACACCCTTTTTATATTGCTGCCTCTCTGGGAGTTGTGACGTCACTATTAGCAGAGCCTATGAGGAAAAGAGAGGAGGTGACCATGTTTGCGCATGCGATTTGGCCCTTCGGGGGGGGGGGGGTGTCTCACCCCGTCATACCAGATGTTCTTCTCGGGAATCCCGCCAGATCTCAAGGGCAGGGCAGACTTTCCTGTTTACTTTATAAAGGAGGACAGCAAAACACTTATGGAGATTTTCTCTTGTTTTCTATTTATTTATTTTTTTGCACTCTTTCTCAGAACGTAAACTTTCGTGTTGTGTCACTTTTGTTTTGATTCAACAAAATATTAGGAATAACGCATGAAAAATTAATGTATTTTCTAAAAAATACAGCGACATATCACACTAGTATTTATAAAGTGACACAACTCAAAATTCGGTGTTTTTCAGTTATAACTATGAAAAAAAAAATCAGTCCCATAACAGGCCACGAGGGCCCTGAGGGGCAGATACTGTAGAGGTGTCTGATTCCTGACCATACGGCTCACACGGACAATTATACGTGGCATGTTCTCGCTCGGCTAAACCATCCGGTTTGTTTATGTTGCCCAAAGATGGAGTAACCAAAAATATCGTACACTCCATTGCACTAAGAAATTGATTTGTTTTTTTTTCTGTCTATTGTCATAATTCGTGATGGACATATAATTTTAAATATATGAATCAAGATAATAAAGTAAAATGAGATATAAAAGTCCGACTCGCAGGAACTGCGTCATCTTAGCGCGGTTCCGTATATCTCGAAGAAATGGAATAGATTAGGCATGACAAATAACAGGAAACTGACAGTAGCCAACTTACACAGAAGCGGATAATTCTTAATCCTCATTCTTGAGGAAGGCTGAATAAGTCAATACAATTATGTACTGAAAACGTACTTATTCTTCGACTACTGCTCAGCAGAATCTATTCCAAACAACCGAAAATTCGTTGTCATTTTAAGTTCCTTGTTTTACTAGCAAATTCGTTTCACTGTAATAATCAACTGTAAATATGTGCTTCATGGCAAATAAAAGTTCATTCTCTCGTGGGTTAAATCTTTCTATAAAATAAGAAATAATGATAACTTCAGTTGTAGCAGGAGGAAGGTTATATAGATAGGAGAATTCAACACAAACCTATGTATACGCCATCATGGTTAGCCACAGCCATCTTGATTTCCACAGCTATACCTTTTACCGTTTCTTAGCTTATTTTACTACAATACTAATTTTACTGATAAATGCAATTTAAAAAAAAACAACAACCAATTAAAAAGTGAGATAAAGAAATTGAAAACCCCTTTCACAACAAGACTAGAGCGAACAGTCAACAAAATCAGTGCTAAAAAGTCAAAAGTGTTGATCTCGTACCTTTGAAAGGTATTTGTCTATGTTTTAGCGCGGTTCCTTTATCCCTCCCTCCATAGAGAGGAACCCTGCTGACCTCCCTCCCTCCCTCCATAGAGAGGAACCCTACTTATGACCTCCCTCCATCCATAGAGAGGATCCCTGCTTATGACCTCCCTCCATCCATAGAGAGGAACCCTGCTTGTGACCTCCCTCCATCCATAGAGCGGAACCCTGCTTGTGACCTCCCTCCATCCATAGAGAGGAACCCTGCTTGTGACCTCCCTCCATCCATAGAGAGGAACCCTGCTTGTGACCTCCCTCCCTCCATAGAGAGGAACCCTGCTTATGACCTTATGACAATACCCAGAAGAGCCGACTAGAAAATTTCATGTTTCAGATCACATAGCTCAATAATATAACGGTGGTTAAATAAATATATATATATATATATATATATATATATATATATATATATATATATGTATATATATATGTCTGTTCGCACTGCTGAGAGCTCAAAGAATTTGATTAAATTTGGTACTAAAATCTTTCGTCTAGCTTGAAAGGTCAAGTTTACTGACCAGCAGAATCTGTCCTCCGAAATATGGCTTTTGAGAAACATTGAATCGCCTACTTCTCCAAACTAATTTTCAGGTTTAATATTCAGAAAAGATTAATTCAGTTGAATCTTGTTCCAGGCGTTTGATATTCATCTAATCCATGATTGATAAATTTTGGTTCCGTTTGGAGTTAAGGAAGTACTAGAAATAAAATATTTCATTAACAGGCCTGAAACGATTTGGGATTTTCGTATATTCTCTAAAATATCTTGAAAACGGTAGGTAAATCGTGGCAAGTGGAAGGCGCCCATTCCAAAACTTCCCTACAAAAAAGGTTCAAATGTAATTTTCGATGGGGCGATGTCAATCCGAGGAATAAGTGCTTGAAACTACCAAATTGTTAGTTTGGTTCTTTTCAACGGTGTTTTGTCACTGTTTACATAACGTTTTAATTGCTTATTGTTTTTAGTTAGTATTTTAATAAATTAAAGGATGAAAATGAGAAACGTACTGGTAATAGTGTGTTCCCATGGCGAACGTTGAGAAGGTGGGGGCATTTCCTCTTAGAATATCAGTTTCTGGTTTTGGCGCCTTAAATCTTCCTTCTCTTTGAGATATCATTCTATATTTTTCACGAAAGATCAAAACCTACCAATAATTGCTTCATGTCCTTTGCTAATGACACCAGGGATATGAACGGAACCGCGCTAAGATGATGCAGTTCCTGCGTGTCGTATTTTTATTGACATTGGTTGTTTTTGTTTAAAATGCAGTCAGCAGTGAAAAGAGAATTTTAGTAAAACAAGGTCAGAAAATGTGAAACAGTTATCCTCGAGCGAACGTTAAGAAAGCGGTAGGAGTCATTTTAGCATCTGATACTACAAGTTTCTTGTTTGGCGCCTCAAATCTTACTTTTCTTCGAGACTTACTTATATATTTTTCACGAAAGATCAAAATCGACTAAATAGCTGCGTCTCCTGAACTATTGGCACTAGGGATATGAACGGAAACGTGCTAAGATGATGCAGTTCCTGCGTGTCGTATTTTTATTGATATTGGTTGTTTTTGTTTAAAATGCAGTCAGCAGTGAAAAGAGAATTTTAGTAAAACAAGGTCAGAAAATGTGAAACACTTATCCTCGAGCGAACTAAATAACTTCGTCTCCTGAACTATTAAGCTGTGTGTCAGACTTTTTTTTTATAATGAAAAGCCTCCACCTCTAGTGGGAATCGAACTCTCGTCCAGGGTGAGGATTGTTAATCTATATATAGAAAAATCACCTGTCTGTTTGTTCATTATACAAATCCACACCGTTTGAAAGATTTTGACCAAACTTGGCATACAGACATTCAAAATTTGGTCAAAAGTTTTGTTGAAGAAAAATTCGCTACACTTAACCATTCTGAAGATTCTGACAGCCATTTTGAATCGACAGCCATTTTGAGTAATGTCTAAAAATTTATTTTTTAATGTTCTTGATAATTAGAATAACTCGCTGATTGTTTTTTCAATTTTATATCAACAGTCACTGTCTAACTAAGGGGCGCTGGCCTTTCTTTGATAAGAGCTATCTACTCGCAGGCTCTGGTGCTGGCCTCTGTCGGCTGTTTTATGAACTGTTGTGGTGCTGGCCTCTGTCGGTTGTTTTATGAATTACTTGACAGATATATACAAATTCACACCGTTTGACCGATTTCTACCTAACTGGGTATACAGGTAGATCTTGATACGGGGAGTGTTATAGGCAGAAAGTAGGTGTAGCATGGCACACTGGGTAACAGCTAATATTTAAATACATTTAATAATGTCAATGGTGTAGCAAAAATAAATAAAATATGAAATTGGAAATCGTTTATTTATCAATACAGTACTAATAACAAAATTATTTCAATTTCTTTTTATGATTTTTTGTTGTTGTTTACAATTAGCTAGCTGCTTATCAATAATGGCCACCACCACCATGTTGACCACCTACTCCGCCATGTTGACCACCTCCACCACCCAGTTGACCACCTCCTTCATGTTGACCACCTCCTTCATGTTGACCACCTCCTTCATGTTGACCACCTCCTTCATGTTGACCACCTCCTTCATGTTGACCACCTCCTTCATGTTTACCACCTCCTTCATGTTTACCACCTTCTCCACCATGTTTACCATCTCCACCACCCTCTTGACCACCTCCACCACCCTGTTTACCACCTCCTCCACCATATCCACCCCCAGCTTCTGGATCGGCGGCGGGATCAGCCAAGGCTTGGCCCAGCATAGCCACCAGCACAATCACAAATATAGCCTGCAAAAAAAAAAAAAAAAAAAAAATATTAACTAAATAGCATTTTTTTACTTAACAATGGTACAATTAAAATTACTAATTTATGTTATGATATTGTGTTTTCGCCAATGGCCGTACCATGTTGAATACAAGGATTCTTGTCCGATAACCGAATTTCGGTTCTGGTCTCATGGCCTGGAAACTCAGCCGCGCACTGAGAGAGTTCATCTTCTAGTGGCGTCGTTTGATGGTCGGAAACGGGGAAAAAGACCGAACCTATCGCCCTAATGTGCAGTATGGTCAAGAATAAGAAACCTCCGGACCTTCGCGGCTCGTCAATATTTTGTATTGTTGGTTTATTTAATAATGATGAAAACATTTAGAAAGTATAAACTAAAACTATCCATACATATTGGGTTTATTTTTAACTAACAAATTACAGAAGTGTGAAGAAAGTTACTCACTTTTATAGTTTTTTAATACTTAATTTGACCAATAATCGATAAAAGTTATAATCAATACGGAATTCTTAAAATATAACTACATATGCATAACCATATATAAAGGTACATGCATTTCTGTTATTTATACATATAAGTACGGAGGCCCGGTGGCCGTGAGCGTTAAGGCGTGAACACTTAACACTCCGTGCCAAAGGGTCGTGAGTTCGATTCCCACTAGGGGTGGTGGTTTTTCTTCAGAAAAAGAGAAGGAGGCATCAGCCCTATTCTGGCTAGAAAAGGGTGGGAACCTGTAGATAACCCGTCCTGAAATTCGTAGTTAATAATAAATGAACGTTAAAATTTAATAATAATATATATAAGTATGGTACTTGAATAAACTAAACAATCGGAAATATCAATATGGCGAAATCACTGATATATTTATATTTTTATTATTATGAGTGTTATAAATTTAAAATTAACTTTATCTGAGAACAAAAAAAAATAATTTTTTGAAGTCCAACTTTTTGGCTTTCAATATGATTTTGACTATACAGTTCTTTAAGTTATTTACTATCGATTGGTTCAACAGGTGTTAATTCTAAGCGAAGCCCTAATAATATATTTCAGAAGGATATTTAGTTAGAAAATAGATTCTATTTTGAATCAATTAATTTAATAACACTATGAAACGAAATATAATTAACGTAGGTACTTTGTGTTTGTAATTGCACTCTTTATATATTGAACTCGCTGAAATGTTTAATTATAAAGATAAGAATCAATATTATAAAGCTTCTATTCTCATAAAAACGATGAAAAAAGTAAATTACATTTAAAAAAAAAATTAATAAACCTAAAACTATAAAACAATACTTAATAAATATAATATGAATTGACAATATTGTAAACCTTTTTATATATACATATGCCTATAATTTTATTTATATATTTAGGGAAATAATGCTTTATATTTTGTCTACATATTTATAATTTTTGAAATGTTTCGTTAAGAGGCTCGACTACCGTAAGTGCTCATGCGTAATCCTTCGGAGCTTAAGGTTGTAGGTTTGATTCACGTTAGGGGAGATGGTTTTTATTCCATAGAAAAGAAATTACATATACCCTGACTAGAAAAGGATGACAACCTGAAGATATTCCGTCCCGAAAATCTACGCTATTAATAATGTAACGTTGGAACGAAAATGAAAAATGTCTTGGACTTCTTCCATGTTCTACCCGGTCATTCATCCTTACTCACATATGTAACTTAATAGAGTAGAACTTGGATAATTCGAACCCCTAGGGGCCGATAAAAAAGTTCTAATTATCCCAAATTCGAGTTACAAAAGTTTTTGAAAATAAAGGGGTAAAAAATCGAACCTCATATCTTCACGTATTTTAATTTTAAGTAATACATACATTTTATTTAAACAATAACGAACATTTCATAAATTGATGATTACGTACATAAGTAATAAATAATTTATCAAAAAAATAAAAATAAAAGTCTATTGTTTTGAAAAAAGTCATTTTCATGGGCAAGAATTTTTTCTTTATTTTTCAGGTAAGTTGGTAAAGTGTTAGGAGGAATTCCAAAGTCCTTGGCAATTTCAGATTTTTTCTTTATTTTTCAGGTAAGTTGGTAAAGTGTTAGGAGGAATTCCAAAGTCCGTGGCAATTTCAGATTTTTTCTTTATTTTTCAGGTAAGTTGGTAAAGTGTTAGGAGGAATTCCAAAGTCCGTGGCAATTTCAGATTTTTTCTTTATTTTTCAGGTAAGTTGGTAAAGTGTTAGGAGGAATTCCAAAGTCCGTGGCAATTTCAGATTTTTTCTTTATTTTTCAGGTAAACTGATAAAGTGTTAGGAGGAATTCCAAAGTCCTTGGCAATTTCAGATTTTTTCTTTATTTTTCAGGTAAGTTGGTAAAGTGTTAGGAGGAATTCCAAAGTCCGTGGCAATTTCAGATTTTTTCTTTATTTTTCAGGTAAGTTGGTAAAGTGTTAGGAGGAATTCCAAAGTCCGTGGCAATTTCAGATTTTTTCTTTATTTTTCAGGTAAACTGATAAAGTGTTAGGAGGAATTCCAAAGTCCTTGGCAATTTCAGATTTTTTCTTTATTTTTCAGGTAAGTTGGTAAAGTGTTAGGAGGAATTCCAAAGTCCGTGGCAATTTCAGATTTTTTCTTTATTCCTTTTACAACTTCTTTAATTGCAGCTATTTTCTCTGGCAACGTTAAAGTTTTACAACTTCTAGGCTTCGACATCTTAAATCAACAACTCCACTGTACACCAGAAATTCAAGGCACAAACAATACAACAGATCTAGGCGCTGACTGACTGATAACTGAATAAGAAATGCAGATGGGAGGAAATTCTAGGATAAAATGACAGGATGATGTATGTAACTACAACCCCTGGAAGGGAGGAAGCGCGACCCACCACTTTCCAGAACTCCTAGACTCCAAGAACTAGACTATGAGACCGCCGCGCTTCTTGTCCCGGAACCCCTACATCCGTATCTTACTATCCTTCTTACCCGAGGGGAGAATATTTTCACAAGATTTAAGATCGACCGCCTCTCTGTCCACTTCCCAGTGGAGGCACAGACTCGTAAAAACTTCGAATTATCAAAAATTTTATTCGAATTAACCACGATGTTTTTACATTGTTTATGCCCTAAATTCTAGGGACCGAAAGAAATATTCGAATTAACCACGATTTCGAAGTTGGAATTATCCATGTTCCACTGTATAGGTTTGAAAAATTGTTATCGTTTTTTTGTGTTAATTTTATGTGTGACTATTAACTTCTGCATGATTATAATGAGTTGTTGATAAATGTCGTGTTGATTTTTAGTATTTATTTAATATTTGTTACATTGTGAGTGTTATTATTGCAAGATATACATATCTATATGTGAATGTGATTCGGCTGATTGTGACCTATACAGAACCTTCCAAAGACTAGATAATTCATGCTCAATTAATTGTGATTTTAGGTTATTTAATTAATAAAATTTTGATTAAAATGTATATATATAATATATATATATATATATATTATATATATATATATATATATATATATATATAAAAGTGAACTATATGAGTTATTCAAATAGTCATCTCCACTAGTACAAGATAAAATTTCTCTCTTGGAGTGATTTTAAAAAGTAAATAAAGAAATACATATCGATACTAGGTAGGTACACTAATGGAAGAAAAAAAATATAAATAACAGATATGAGTAAACTGTATATATATATATATATATATATATATATATATATATATATATAAACATATACATAAGTATCTCCTAATAAAGAAAAATAAAAAATTATATATATATATATATATATATATATATATATATATATTGATATATATACAGTTTACTCATATCTGTTATTTATATTTTTTTTCTATATATATGGAAAAATGATAATAGCGATATATTATTACAATGTAATTATTTTATTTTATGACATTAATGTGGAGATATTTTTATAAAAATAATTTGACAATGGCCACAAATGCTCTGAGTATGAAGCATTGGCTTAGAAAGAGCTAGCAGTAATAATATTATATATATAATTTTAAGATATATATATATATATATATATATATATATATATATATATATATATATATATATATATATATATATATATAAATTCACATATAGTTATTATATATTGTTAATTCTTTAAATTTATTAATTTTTATAAAATATATCAAATTGACTACTCACAAGACTCAAGTATCTGACCATGTTGTTTAAAGTTGGAAGAACGTTTAGTTGCAAGGAGATAGGACGCCCTTTTTATATTGCTGCCTCTCTGGGAGTTGTGACGTCACTATTAGCAGAGCCTATGAGGAAAAGAGAGGAGGCGGCCATGTTTGCGCATGCGATTTGCCCCTTCGGGGGGGGGGGGGGGTGTCTCACCCCGTCATAACAGATGTTCTTCTCGGGAATCCCGCCAGATCTCAAGGGCAGGGAAGAACTTTCCTGTATACTTAATAAAGGAGGACAGCAAAACAATTATGGAGATTTTCTCTTTTTTTCTATTTATTTATTTTTTTGCACTCTTTCTCAGAAAGTAAACTTTTGTGTTGTGTCACTTTTGTTTTGATTCAACAAAATATTAGGAATAACGCATGAAAAATTAATGTATTTTCTAAAAAATACAGCGACATATCACACTAGTATTTCTAAAGTGACACAACTCAAAATTCGGTGTTTTTCAGTTACAACTGAAAAAAAAAAAAAAAAAAAAAAAAATCAGTCCCATAATAGGCCACGAGGGCCCTGAGGTGCAGATTCTGTAGAGGTATCTGATTCCTCTAGGAACTACACTAGGGAGACAGTGTGGTCAGTACTATGCTCCGGCCGCCTGATTTTCCCCTTGCTGCTTCGACTGCTAGAGTCATTAGCACCCAAGGTACCCATTAATAAATTAATTAAAGGCTGGGTTGGCCTAGGGAAGGTCAGGGAGGCCGAATCCAACCCATGAACGAAGACACTTGAAGAAAAAGTTTAAGTGCTTTATCGGGATTTGAACTCAGGTCCTCCAGCATATGAGTTCAGTGCTCTACCACTGAGCTTACCTCGCCCCCCTATGACTATGAAAGCCATGGTAAATATCTCTTTATGAACCATCAAAACTGTATGCACCTAGCTTCAGTGCTTCTACACCAGAGGGAACTTGTATCACTCTTCCTGTCTTAATGCTATTCCATCTACAAAGGCAAGAGTTTATGTACCTAGCTTCAGAGCTTCTACACCAGAGGGAACTTGTGTCACTCTTCCTGTCTCAATGCTATTCAATCTACATAGGCAAGAGTGTATGTACCTAGCTAGAGAGCTTCTACACCAGAGGGAACTTGTGTCACTCTTCCTGTCTTAATGCTATTCCATCTACATAGGCAAGAGTGTATGTACCTAGCTACAGAGCTTCTACACTAGAGGGTACTTGTATCACTCTTTCTGTCTTAATGCTATTCCATCTACATAGGCAAGAGTGTATGTACCTAGCTAGAGAGCTTCTACACCAGAGGGAACTTGTGTCACTCTTCCTGTCTTAATGCTATTCCATCTACATAGGCAAGAGTGTATGTACCTAGCTACAGAGCTTCTACACCAGAGGGAACTTGTGTCACTCTTCCTGTCTTAATGCTATTCCATCTACATAGGCAAGAGCGTATGTACCTAGCTTCAGAGCTTCTACACCATAGGGAACTTGTGTCACTCTTCCTGTCTTAATGCTATTCCATCTACATAGGCAAGACTGTATGTACCTAGCTTCAGAGCTTCTACACCAGAGGGAACTTGTGTCACTCTTCCTGTTTTAATGCTATTCCATCTACATAGGCAAGAGTGTATGTACCTAGCTTCAGAGCTTCTACACCAGAGGGAACTTGTGTCTCTCTTCCTGTCTTAATGGTATTCCATCTACATAGGCAAGAGTGTATGTACCTAGCTACAGAGCTTCTACACCAGAGGGAACTTGTGTCTCTCTTCCTGTCTTAATGGTATTCCATCTACATAGGCAAGAGTGTATGTACCTAGCTTCAGAGCTTCTACACCAGAGGACACTTGTATCACTCTTCCTGTCTAAATGCTATTCCGTTTACATAGGCAAGAGTGTATGTACCTAGCTTCAGAGCTTCTACACCAGAGGGAACTTGTGTCACTCTTCCTGTCTTAATGCTATTCCATCTACATATGCAAGAGTGTATGTACCTAGCTAAAGAGCTTCTACACCAGAGGGAACTTGTGTCACTCTTCCTGTCTTAATGCTTTTCCGTTTACATAGGCAAGAGTGTATGTACCTAGCTTCAGAGCTTCTACACCAGAGGGAACTTGTGTCACTCTTCCTGTCTTAATGCTTTTCCGTTTACATAGGCAAGAGTGTATGTACCTAGCTTCAGAGCTTCTACACCAGAGGGAACTTGTGTCACTCTTCCTGTCTTAATGCTATTCCATCTACATAGGCAAGACTGTATGTACCTAGCTTCAGAGCTTCTACACCAGAGGGAACTTGTGTCACTCTTCCTGTCTTAATGCTATTCCATCTACATAGGCAAGAGTGTATGTACCTAGCTTCAGAGCTTCTACACCAGAGGGCACTTGTATCACTCTTCCTGTCTTAATGCTATTCCATCTACATAGGCAAGAGTGTATGTACCTAGCTTCAGAGCTTCTACACCAGAGGGAACTTGTGTCACTCTTCCTGTCATAATGCTATCCCCTCTACATAGTCAAGAGTGTATGTACCTAGCTTCAGAGCTTCTACACCAGAGGGCACTTGTATCACTCTTCCTGTCTTAATGCTATTCCATCTACATAGGCAAGAGTGTATGTACCTAGCTTCAGAGCTTCTACACCATAGGGAACTTGTGTCACTCTTCCTGTCTTAATGCTATTCCATCTACATAGGCAAGACTGTATGTACCTAGCTTCAGAGCTTCTACACCAGAGGGAACTTGTGTCACTCTTCCTGTCTTAATGCTATTCCATCTACATAGGCAAGACTGTATGTACCTAGCTTCAGAGCTTCTACACCAGAGGGAACTTGTATCACTCTTCCTGTCTAAATGCTATTCCATCTACATAGGCAAGAGTGTATGTACCTAGCTTCAGAGCTTCTACACCAGAGGGTACTTGTGTCACTCTTCCTGTCTTAATGCTATTCCCTCTACATAGGCAAGAGTGTATGTACCTAGCTTCAGAGCTTCTACACCAGAGGGCACTTGTATCACTCTTCCTGTCTAAATGCTATTCCATCTACATAGGCAAGAGTGACACATTTTCAGTTGAGTTTTATTTTGAGTTGTATCACTTTAGAAATACTAGTGCAAATTGTGGTCTGTAGACAGGAAGATGGAAACAATCGGTAAAATATTGAAAATAAGCTATCTTATGGCTATATTTTGTTATATATATATATATATATATATATATATATATATATATATATATATATATATATATATATATATATTATGGCACCCAAGCTTATTTAAATTATAATTAGTTGAACCTCCATGAGTCTGATCCGACTGCTGTCGATGGTGTAGGAATCGCTTTCCTGGGCCGAAATTATATGTGAGTTCTTATAATTGTTTTTGTGTTCAAAATTTGCAAAAATATCATATTAATTTGTTAAAGGACGATTTTTATGAAAAAATCCGTATTTATTAATAACGTTTGTCTAATGAAATTATTTAATAAAATAAATAGGAGCTTGAAGTAATTGTGGAAATAGTAATAAGGAAAACTTGTCTAAAATAAAAGCTAATACTATAAGGAAAAGAAGCCTACAACAATTAGGTTTATAAATACATGGAATAATATACGGCAGGGAATGGATTGAATCTAAATACAGCTATTAGTCAATCATTCAGCCATTGATTGATTTTAATAACGGGGGGGATTATGAATTTATGAACAACAAATTGTAACAGGAAGAGGGCAGTAGTTAGTGCTATTTGTTCAAGGTTAATGCCAAGTAAGTGCATAAAACTTAGAAGTTTGATAAACGATAATTGATTTCGTTTTTTTGAACTGTTCTTTTTGTCTGTTTTTATTTCTTGTTATTTTTTTTATTGCTTCTAGTAGGAGGATGTATTTCTCAATAAAACAGGAGAATAAATACAAATTCTCTGCTGTACAGGAATAAAAACTGAAACGTAAATATTCCCCGTGTAGAGTCAGACATCTGCTAGGGTCAGGAACTAGGCAGGCTTCAGGTAGGCTTTTATTGTACGTCCTAAATCAAGATGCATCCTAGGACAGCTGACAGCTATTTTATCTGTGGAAAATCACTCAGCCAAATGCTGTAGTAGAAATATAATTATATTTTGTGGTTCTATGTGGCCGTAGTTGATTAAAAAATAACACTACTTTCTCATTTTCTAGTACAATTTTATTTTGTTTAATTGCATTTAAAAGTAAAATGGATATGTATGTAATGCAAGTTAAGTAAATTAGAAACATATTCGTAGTACACGGAGAAAAAAAACAGGCTGCCGGCAGCCTGGAAACTGTGACTCAGTGCCAGTATTTTGAAATAGGACATTTTAGTCTAAAATAGGATTCCACTTATTTCAGCCTAAAATAGGATTCCACTAGTCAGAGTGCCCGCACTTTATAATAGAGTGCTGGAATGCTAATTCTGCATCCTATAGTAGAGTTCTCACACCCAAAGCTAGCATCCAACAATAGAGTGCCCAGCACTCTACTTTCGAGTGCGTACCCCTAGACTTTAGATTGCTGGCACTCTGATACTGGGTTCTAGCAGCCTACCCATATAGGCAGCGAGCATCCTGATGTTTGCTTCCTGTATCCTACCCATATAGGCTGCTAGAATCCTATTCAGGATGGGTTACATTGACCCCATCCATATAGGATGCAAGCAGCCTACAGAGAGATGACTTTATTATGTGGATAAAAAAGAACAAAGGTAAATTCAGAGTAATAATAATGAGACTTTATTAGGGTGTAATTTGCATATACACTTCTTAACAAGTAGATATTTACAAGTAGGTATGAGGTATACACTTTTTAACAAATACAGATATTTACAAGTATCAGGTATTAGGTACAATGCACTTATGAACAATATTGAACAAGTAGGCGTAGAAATAAAACATTTTTTTGTTTTCATGACACTTATAGCCGTATTCATAAAGCCGAAGACAGTTGATTTCAGCATCTGTTCAAACAGAAACAAAAAGAAATTTTTATTAATAATAAAAGAAAAGTTGTTGTTGTTGTGTTTTATATAATTAAAAAGTCCGACTCGCAGGAACTGCGTCATCTTAGCGCGGTTACGTACATCTCGAAGAAATGGAATAGATTAGCATCACAAATCACAGGAAACTTACAGTTGCCAACTTACACAGAAGCGGATAATTCTTAATCTGTATAAGTCAATACAATTACGTACTGAAAACGTACTTACTCTTCGACTACAGCTGAGAAGGCTCTATTCTAAACAACCAAAAATTCGTTGTCATGTTTAGTATCTTGTTTTACTAGCAAATTCGTTTTACTGTTATAATCAACTGTAAATATGTGCTTCATGTCGAATAAAATTCAATTCTGTCGTGGGTTAAATCTTTCTACAAAATAAGAAATAACGATAACTTCAGTTGGATGCTATGAGGAAGGTTATATAGATAGGAGAATTCAAAACAAACTATGCTTACGTCATCATGATTAGCCACTGTCATCTTGATTACCACAGCCACTCCAAACTTATTACCAATACCTTTCACCGTTTCTTAGCTTATTTTACTACAACACTAATTTTACTGATAAATCCAATTTAAAACAAGAAACAACCAATTAAAAAGTGAGATAAACAAAGAGAGAAATCCTTTCAAAACAACAAAACAAACACTTTTTAAGTTTTAAGCGCTTATATCTCTGATTGACGTTGCCCCATCGAATATTGCTTTAGAACCTTTTTTGTCGAGAATTTAGTAAGCATTCGAATTGTTACCTTCTATTTACCATGATTTCCCAACCCTTATCAAGATATTTACGAAAAATGTATGAAGATCCGAAAACTTTTCATGTCTATTAATAAAATAATTTGTTTCGCGTATTTCCATAACTCCAACTATAACCAAAATTTAAACAACTTAATTGGGATAATTTCAAAGATGGAGAAAATATTTCAATTGAATTCCGCGATTCTAAGTACCCACAAAAAAAATAATGACTTACAAAAACATTAATTCCACTTTTCTCTGGAACGGATAGAGATATCGCCTTGAAAATGGTTTCAATCGTTTTCCTATGTTAAGAAACATATAAAAAAAAGTACCTGCAAGCATATGAACTCAAAAACGTAAGCGCGAATTTCGCCCCAAAAACTATCTTCCAGTGGGCGGATTCTGCTGGTTTCAAATTAGACGACAGATTTTTGTACCAAATATCATCAAAATCGGACCATTTTTGAGCCGTCAGGAGCGCGAACAGACAAGCATATATATAAATATATATATATATATATATATATATATATATATATATATATTTATATATATATATATGTGTGTGTGTGTGTGTATATATATATGTATATATATATATATATATATATATATATATATATATATATATATACAGATATACAAATTTGAACCACCTATATTTCCGTGATCTATGGGGTCTGAAACGAGAAAGTTTCTAGTCGGCACTTCCGGATTGCGTCATGAGGTCAACCTCATAAGCGGGTTCTCCCTATGGAGATAGGGAGTAACCTTCATTTATGATCATATCCAGAGACAAAAACCTTATTTTATATTTATTTTGTAATTCCCTGGCAGCTTTGAATTTACTGCGAAATTTTAAACTAGAAAAAATTCCTATTTATCTTTCTTTTTAATTGTATAAAACACAACAACAACAACTTTTCTTTTATTATTAATAAAAATTTCTTTTTGTTTCTGTTTGAACAGATCAACTGTCTTCGGCTTTATGAATACGGCTATAAGTGTCATGAAAACAAAAAAAATGTTTTATTTCTACGCCTACTTGTTCAATATTGTTCATAAGTACATTGTACCTAATACCTAATACTTGTAAATATCTATATTTGTTAAAAAGTGTATACCTAATACCTAATGCCTAAATATCTACTTGTTAAGAAGTGTATATGTAAATTACACCCAAATAAAGTCTCATTATTATTACTCTGAATTTACCTTTGTTCTTTTTTTATCCAGATAATAAAGTCATCTCTCTGTAGGCTGCTTGCATCCTATATGGATGGGGTCAATGTAACCCATCCTGAATAGGATTCTAGCAGCCTATATGGGTAGGATACAGGAAGCAAACATCAGGATGCTCGCTGCCTATATGGGTAGGCTGCTAGAACCCAGTATCAGAGTGCCAGCAATCTAAAGTCTAGGGGTACGCACTCGAAAGTAGAGTGCTGGGCACTCTATTGTTGGATGCTAGCTTTGGGTGTGAGAACTCTACTATAGGATGCAGAATTAGCATTCCAGCACTCTATTATAAAGTGCGGGCACTCTGACTAGTGGAATCCTATTTTAGGCTGAAATAAGTGGAATCCTATTTTAGACTAAAATGTCCTATTTCAAAATACTGGCACTGAGTCACAGTTTTCAGGCTGCTGTCAGCCTGTTTTTTTTTCTCCGTGTAGAGTCTTCGTAGAGCAAAACTTGGGACGGCGGAAAGGGTAATTTCCGCTTAGGATAGTTTCTTGTGCCTTGCCGACATACTTGCTTTTCTTTGGAATATGTGTTTACATTAAGAATGATCTAAACAAAGTAATAACTGTTTCTATTCTAAGTCTACAAAATGACATTAGGGATATGAATGGAACCGCGCTAAGATGACGCAGTTCCTGCGAGTCGGACTTTCTACTATATATTTGTCAAATATCATTCACTCACTCACTCGCTCACTCACTGACCTATCATCGCCCAGCCCAAACCACTCACTCACTGACCTATCATCGCCCAGCCCAAACCACTCACTCACTGACCTATCATCGCCCAGCCAAACCACTCACTCGCTGACCTATCATCGCCCAGCCCAAACCACTCACTCACTGACCTATCATCGCCCAGCCCAAACCACTCACTCACTGACCTATCATCGCCCAGCCCAAACCACTCACTCACTGACCTATCATCGCCCAGCCCAAACCACTCACTCACTGACCTATCATAGCCCAGCCCAAACCACTCACTCACTGACCTATCATCGCCCAGCCCAAACCACTCACTCACTGACCTATCATCGCCCAGCCCAAACCACTCACTCACTGACCTATCATCGCCCAGCCCAAACCACTCACTCACTGACCGATCATCGCCCAGCCCAAACCACTCACTCACTGACCTAACATCGCCCAGCCCAAACCACTCACTCACTGACCTATCATCGCCCAGCCCAAACCACTCACTCACTGACCTATCATCGCCCAGCCCAAACCACTCACTCACTGACCTATCATCGCCCAGCCCAAACCACTCAGTCACTGACCTATCATCGCCCAGCCCAAACCACTTGACAGAAAAATTTCAAATTTAGCATGGACACTCCCTTAAGGATGTAAACACTCTCTGAAAAAGGTTTCTTTATATTCAAATTTTTAACTATATTTAAAGGGGTTTGATTTTTTTTTATAAAAGAGGGCACGCACGTTGCTAGGACGATAACAGGTCAGCTGTTACCGTACTGTATCTATTTCATAGTATTATTTTTATTTGCGGTTAATTTGAACTATGGCAGACCATGAATTACTAGTGATAAACTCTGATTTTGTCCCTCATAGAGAGCAAAAAAATACACTCGTTAATTTTCATGATACTTTATTATGTGTATATATATATATATATATATATATGTATATATATATATATATATATATATATATATATATATAATATTTATAATTCACAGGGTAAAGATAGTGCTATGTGGACTGAATAATGGATAAGATACGATATTACGGAATGTATGATGAATCACTAGCTATAATGATAACAACATTTGCATCGCATATTCTAAAGCTAGGGATTGTTTCCTGGACAATTGTGTTTTATTTTCTAATTATTATGTTTGCCGGCTCACGACGTATTTCTTCAGGATATTTCTAAAAGGATACATCCCATTATCCTTAGTAATCGTTACGGAAATTTCCTTAAGAAATTCACACTTGATATGCAACACTGTTTGCCATTTTTATCAGACATTTCGCTCCTGCGCATCATATAATGAAGCACTTGGATTTGAGGGGCAAGTCTATGTGTATGCATATATATATATATATATATATATATCACGTGTCTGTCTGTTTTTCTGTTTGTCTGTTTGTTCCTTATACAAATCCACACTGTTTGACCGATTTTGACCAAACTTGGAATAATGGTAGGTCTTGATACGACAAATCTCCTAGGCTAGGTCAAAAAAATCTACCAGCTGTCTGTCTGTATGTTTGTTTCTTGTACAAATCCACACCATTCGTCCGATTTTGACTAAACTCGGTACACATGTAGATATTAATCTGGGGAGTGTCGTAGGCTAAGTCAAAAACGTCTACCAGCTGTCTGTCTATATGTTTGTCCCTTAGACAAATCCACACCGTTCGTCCGATTTTGACTAAACTCGGTACACAGGTAGATCCTAATCTGGAGAGTGCCGTAGGCTAGGTCAAAAACCTCTACCAGCTTTCTGTCTGTATGTTTGTTCCCTATAAAAATCCACACCGTTTGACAGATTTTGATCAAACTTGGGACACAGTTTAGTCTTGATCAGGGGATTGTCATAGGCCACGTAAAAACGTCTACCAGCTGCTGTCTGTATGTTTTTTTTTTTTTTTTTTTTTAATAAAACTCCACTCCGTTAGACCGATTTTTACCAAACTTGGCATACATGTATGTCTTGATACGGGGGGTGTTATAGGTTAGGTCAAAGTCGTCTAGGACTCACAGTTGGGAGGCCACGGGTTCATAACAGTTACAGATTCGTGTTATTAGATTTTAATAATACTTATTTGGTTTATAACTTATTTAGGCTTTTCTATATGCTGAAAGTAGGTGTCGCATGGCGCACCGGGTAACAGCTAGTATAAAATATAAATCATGTGTCTGTCTGTATGTTTGTTCCTTGTACAAAACCACGCCGTTTGACTGGTTTTCACCAAACATGGAACACTGGTAGGTCGTGATCCGGGAGGTCTCGTAGGCTAAGTCAAAAACATCTACCAGCAGTCTGTCTGTATGTTTGTTCCTTATACAAATCCACACCGTTTGACCGGTTTTCACCAAACATGGAACACTGGTAGGTCGTGATCCGGGAGGTCTCGTAGGCTAAGTCAAAAACATCTACCAGCAGTCTGTCTGTATGTTTGTTCCTTATACAAATCCACACCGTTTGACTGGTTTTCACCAAACATGGAACACTGGTAGGTCGTGATCCGGGAGGTCTCGTAGGCTAAGTCAAAAACATCTACCAGCAGTCTGTCTGTATGTTTGTTCCTTATACAAATCCACACCGTTTGACCGGTTTTCACCAAACATGGAACACTGGTAGGTCGTGATCCGGGAGGTCTCGTAGGCTAAGTCAAAAACATCTACCAGCAGTCTGTCTGTATGTTTGTTCCTTATACAAATCCACACCGTTTGACCGGTTTCACCAAACATGGAACACTGGTAGGTCGTGATCCGGGAGGTCTCGTAGGCTAAGTCAAAAACATCTACCAGCAGTCTGTCTGTATGTTTGTTCCTTATACAAATCCACACTGTTTGACCGGTTTTCACCAAACATGGAACACTGGTAGGTCGTGATCCGGGAGGTCTCGTAGGCTAAGTCAAAAACATCTACCAGCAGTCTGTCTGTATGTTTGTTCCTTATACAAATCCACACCGTTTGACCGGTTTTCACCAAACATGGAACACTGGTAGGTCGTGATCCGGGAGGTCTCGTAGGCTAAGTCAAAAACATCTACCAGCAGTCTGTCTGTATGTTTGTTCCTTATACAAATCCACACCGTTTGACCGGCCTTCACCAAACATGGAACACTGGTAGGTCGTGATCCGGGAGGTCTCGTAGGCTAAGTCAAAAACATCTACCAGCAGTCTGTCTGTATGTTTGTTCCTTAACGAATCGACACCGTTTGACCGATTTTGACAAAACTTGGCACAAATGTAGGTATTGATCTGGGGAGTGTCACAGGCTAGGTTAAAATCGCCTAGAACCCACAGTTTGGAGGTCGCGGGTTTGAACCTTTTACAGATTTGCGTCATAGGATTTTTATATTACTTATTTGGTTTCTAATGTATTTTTGCTTTTATAGATTCAGATAGTAGGTACGCTGGCCAACAGCTAGTTAATAAATAAAACGTTAAGTCATAGTTTCATATCATGACGAAATTATGTAAAATAATAATCTTCATGTAATATAATCTGATTTACAAGAAAGGAAGACCTATTATATTAGCGAATGTATCAACTCAACAACTTTGCGACCAATATTCCTTTTTTTTCGGTAGATTTTGAAGCATAAATCATCAATATGCCTCATATGGACGATTTTTCCATTTTCCTGAGGTTGGTGCAATGAATAATCAGCTGATAGTGAGAAGCTGTGAACGGACAACAATGTTGAAACCATTATCAACCATGGTCCCCATCAGGAATGTTGTATACCTACCATGAAGGAGGTTCATGTTTGCTCAGAAGAAATTCGACTTACCCCATATTGTATGCAGGATAATGCGCAACATCTTTACAACCAACATTGCTTACCACGTTGTTGCCAACAATGTTGTATACCTACCATGAAGGAGGTTCATGTTTGCTCAGAACAAATTCGACTTACCCCACATTGTATGCAGAGAAATATCCAACAACGTTCCAACCAACATTGCTTACCATGTCATTGCCAACATTAATAGTCGCTTTTCAGCTCTCCTTCAGCACAGGCACGTTATTTTGCTGTAATTATATGGCTTTTATGCATATATAAAACTCAACTAAACTATTTTCCATGAAAAAAAAAATAAATAAAAATCTAGCAGATTCAGAATATTTTATGCCCTACTGAAAAATTGTGTTTTTGTGGGTTTCAACGTTGTTGAGGCGACCCTTTCAATTATTCTTTGGTATTTGACTTATGCATATTTTCACACTAGAAAAAAAACGCCATTTCCTTAGACCTGCAACCCCAATCTATTATCACTAGAAAATAAACCAGGTTCAGAATATCTAATTAAAAAAAAGATATTCTCCTCATTCTCAGACTAAGCCCTGATGAAGCTGGCAGTATGACTAGCGAAACGTCGGTAAAGAACTTTGTGACACGGTCAATACCAGATGACTAGAATATTTACGATGACTCGGACCGTGGAAGCCTACGAGTTAAAAAATATATTTTTCTTTTACATTAAAAATTTAAAGGAAGAATAAGGGTTGTTAGTATAGAGAGTCTAGTATCGATTATAGAGTGTCTAGTATCGAGTATCGAGTGTCTAGTATCGAGTATCGATTATCGAGTATTATTTAGTATTGAGTAACGTTGAAAAGTTTCTAGCATTATTGAGAAAATGGAAAATATTATGTGTACAACATGGAATTATATTTACATCAAAACACTAATAATAATATGAAAACATTTTAATTTGCAATAACTTCTCGACGAGAAGTTTTTTTGGTTAGTCGAGGAACCAACAGAGGTTAACTCAGGATGGAGATGAAACATTAATTAAAAATACTATGTTATTGAGGTTTTTAGATTAGGTCATCAGTAAACTCCAGTTCACCTGAGAAAGGTATAACCTATGTACTTAATTTTTTTTTTTTTTTTTTTTTTTTTTTTACGGCGCTTCGACAACTAGGCCATTAGCGCCGACATCCAAGGTGCAGCCAGGAATTTTCCCAACGAGCCGTGGGATGAAAAAATTCCTGCCGGCGCTCAGTGGGACGAATGAGCAATCTAGGAGGTAAAAAGTCTGTCTTACATAAATGGAGACTGCAACTAGATTCAAATGAACAATAACAACTTAAGATGAACTTATAACATGTTTCAAGGCGCTCTGCAATCAATTCTTAATAAATACACATATTAACAAATCAGCAGCTACATCTTGGTCTTTGTTAAAATATACAAAGATATAGCTTGAAAAGATAGACTTGAAATAAAAACACTCAACAGACCTGATCCAGGCATGTAAAGGCAATGTATCAAATTTATAATATTCCTTTAGCGCGGTTCCTCCCTCCCCCTATGGGGAGAAACACCGCTTATAAGGTTGACCTCATGACACTATCCAGAAATGACAACTAGAAAGATTTACGTTTCACAACCTATAGAACTAAAAAATAATGGTGGTTCAAATTTATATATATATATATATATATATATATATATATATATATATATATATATATTGAGATTTTTTCTACATGTTTTAATTTTATCTAAACTAAGATATTTTAAGTTTTGTTACTTTTGGAGTTAAGGAAGTATTGGAGTAAAAAATGTTTTTTTAATAGGCATGATAAGTTTTGTATCTTTTCGTAAATATTTTGAAAACGGTTGAAAAGTAGTGGTAAGTGGAAGGTGACCATTCGAAACCTTACTAAATCTATATATATAAAAATCACGTGTCTGTTTGTTTGTTCCTTATACAAATCCACATCGTTTGACTGATATTGACCAAACTTCGCACATAGATACGTCTTGATCCGGGAAATCTCGTAGTCTAGCTCAAAATCTTCTAGGATTCATAGTTTGGAAGTAACGAGTTCGAAACTGTCATATACAGAAGAGTTTATAGTCAGAAATCGGCATTTTCTTTCCAGTGTTGCCCCTCCTTCTAAGAAGAAGTGCAATACAAAACCTTTGTTTGTTTATCTAAATAGTTGGTTTACATTCTCAGAGTTTGGACAAATATCATATAAGATATCATATAATAAAATATCATATTTTTTAAGATTAATTTTCTTAATATCAGATCAGTTTTCTTCATATTAAATCAATTTTGATTTGATTGCCTAGGGCAACACTGCTCTAACCAGAATATAGACTAATATCGTATAAATAAGTATATCATAAAAATGTTCTGTGTTTATCTAATCATAATTTGGACTAATATAATATAATTAAGTGTTCATGTTTCTATTCAGAACTTTAATAATTTCAATACTTTTGTTGAGAGAGTTTTTTTATCTCTTTAGTAAAGGAAGGTTGCAATGTCGGTTATAGTATTCGGTATCCCTCAATCGCTTTTCTGTTTAATGAATAAATGAATATGTACTGGTATTTGATGGAGAGGGTTTTAGTATGTGGAAAAACACTTAACTTTTTTATTGAAACTGATGAAGTGTGTAAATAACAATAAGAACAAGGCTAAAAGTATTTTGGAATTGTTTACACTGATGTGGACCTTTTTTTAACTATGAGTCTCAAAGGTGAAAAATATTTTGTTTCATTTATAGATGATTATAGTAAGATTGCTCTCATGTTAATTTCTTCATAATTGTTCAGTATTGTTTATTGTTATTTAAGTGTTTAGTGATGAATTCCCTTTGTCGCGGTCTCACTCAAATAAATATTTGAGTATATATTTAAACTATTAAACCTAAAACAGAAGTTTTTCATTCCTTTGTTCAATAAGTAAATGAGGTTGAAAACTTAGGAAATAAGAGAATTGGTATTGTGAGATATGACATTGGTAAGGAATATTTAAATAGTAAGAATTATGACTACCAAAAAAAAAAAGGGTATCATAATTAATCCCTGTCCCTCATATGTTCATGAATTAAATGGTGTGATTTACTAGAACAATTATGAATATATCTCATTGTTTACTGGCAGAAGCTATTGTAGAAAAAAATGTTGGCCAGAAATGGTCTGTGCAGCAACTTATTTGAAAAATCTCTCTTTAGCTAACACCATTGACAATAAAATACCCTATGAAAACTGTTTTGGAAAGAAACCAGATGTTTCTAACTTTAATTTATATGGTAGTAAAAATTTTGTTAGGAAACCAGAACAAATAATAACTTCTAAATGGGATTTTGTAAAGGACTTAAATTTATGAACTTTAAATTAATTCTCTCACATACATATGCAAATATTATTAAAATATTATATTAAATGTTGTTATATTTAACTTATTTTTGTATTCGCATATAGATAGATGTACATAATAAATTACATAAATGTTTATAATCATACAAATGAATGTATATAAATGAATTAATTTTCACCACGTTTTGAAACATTATTTTATTGTTACAAGAGCTGTATGGTTTAGCAACCCTATTAATTTGGGCAGCCTCACTTTAATTTTTTTTTAATAAAGTTATTCTTAATGCATGCTATTTTTTTTTGCAGATAAATTAATGTATTAAAATATTATTTTTATAAGAAGAGGAAGTCACGTGAATTGTGGTGTTCTAATAAATGAATAAGTAATTAAATTTTCCATGCAATTTCTTATTAATTTAATATCCATAATAATTTAATCATTATATTCTGACATATGCTTTCTTTTGTCTGAGATAGTTATATCCTCTGACTGTCAACATTTAGTCGGAGAGCTGGTAACGCACATTTCATGAAGTGTTTTATGCACCTTGGAATTTTGGTGTATTGCATGTCGTGGATATGTAAGGCATATATGTGTATGGACATACCTTGGAACACCAGGTACTGCACATAGGGGAAAGGTGTTAAAAAAATATGTCACTAAAATGGTATTTTATTCAGAAGCCAACAAGCTTTAATGTATAATTAAGGCAAGTTGCTTTATTTCTAGAACAGCCACAACTGTCCTGTCCAGATGATTGGTGCTCTCACTCACTCTTACGGTTACACACAGTGTATTGCAGTCTATCATCGGCTGAATTTATTTTCATGTTTGCTGATTACTAAACCTCACAAAAAGTGTCTGCCCTTTTGTAATTATTTTCAATTATGGTGTTTAAATAGCAGTGTGAAGAAGAGACTTCATTTAATATTACAAAAAACCCACTTCGGTTTTTTTTTTTTTTTTTTTTTTTATATGTATCCCACTTAAAAGTGTCTGCCTTATATATTATTCATTATAGCATTGCCTTAATTTTACATTGAACACTTATGGCTTCTGAATAAAACACTATTTTTGGCCCATAGTTTGTTACTGATTACCATGCGCAGTACCTGGTGTTTCAAGGTATGTCCAGCAACCATATACTTAACTTTTTATCTACACTAGAGACCCACTATACGACAATTTCAAGGCACATAAAACACTTGAAAAGTGTGTTACCAGCTCTTGGACTAAATGTTTAAATACGGTTGCAATTCTGGTAAAAATATTGTTGCTCGCCAAGTCAATGTCGTTATTGAAATTCCCAATTACCTTTAATTCATTGTTGTCCATAACTGCAAGAAAAATATCTTAAATTTGTTTTTATTCTTAGAGGCCCCTATTTCCTATGATAGAAGGACTATCCTTATAGAAGAGTGCATGAACCATAAAATTTGAAACAGAAGCTTTAATAGAAAGGAAAAAAAAGTGAACGAAAATATGTGAAAGTATATTTGAAACAACAAACTATGTTTTTAAAACTTTCCTTTTGGCATACATAACATAAACCCTGCACGACTTACCTACTTTTTCATTCATAAAAAAAACTCAGTTACGGATTATTACATGAACAGGTAAACAATATAACATATTAATATTATATTTGCGCAAGGTTGAGGTTTTAGCTTTAGATGCGAAGCCCTTAAAATAAATATTATATTTAAAAAAAAATCAATGAAAATAAAGAATATAGTTTCAGTTGTAGGTTATTACAACTTATAACTAATCATAACCTTAATTAAATGCCTCATTTGTATTGCTATTTTTTATGAATATTTATTTATGGACCACATATTTTTTTTTTCTTTAAAAAAATTAAACACAGGGAGTTTGGTTTGGATTTTCTTTAAAACGGTATTGCAATTAAATTATTTGGAATCACTTAATTGTAATACCATTTTAAAAGTAAGGGTACTTTTTAAAAAATAAGGATCAATTTAATTTCCACCCCACTTTCTCTAAAAAAAAATGGAAAATAACTTTTTCAGCCGAGCTCTCAATTTTTTATCTTATATTCTCATAATTTGGACCAATATAATATAATCATTCATTTTTTTAAATATATAATATAAAGTAGGCGTACCATGGAGGCTGGGTTACAACTATTTAATATGAAGCATGTGTAGCATGGTAAGCCCGGCTACAGATATTTAATATAAAGTAGGTGTAGCATTGCACACCGGGTAACAGCTAGTGTTCTATAAAAAAATATTCTGTAGCAATTTTCGAGTCGGACATTTTTAATTGAAGACAAGAGAGGAAGATGGTTCATAGATATCTGAGTAGCTCTACAAGGTTTTGAATAATTCCTTTATGAGCTGAAACAAGTCTCTGAGTTTTGAGGCTTACAATACTCTGGAGGTTTATGGGTTCGAATAATTCCTTTATGAGCTGAAACAAGTCTCTGAGTTTTGAGGCTTACAATACTCTGGAGGTTTATGGGTTCGAATAATTCCTTTATGAGCTGAAACAAGTCTCTGAGTTTTGAGGCTTACAATGCTCTGGAGGTTTATGGGTTCGAATAATTCCTTTATGAGCTGAAACAAGTCTCTGAGTTTTGAGGCTTACAATACTCTGGAGGTTTATGGGTTCGAATAATTCCTTTATGAGCTGAAACAAGTCTCTGAGTTTTGAGGCTTACAATGCTCTGGAGGTTTATGGGTTCGAATAATTCCTTTATGAGCTGAAACAAGTCTCTGAGTTTTGAGGCTTACAATACTCTGGAGGTTTATGGGTTCGAATAATTCCTTTATGAGCTGAAACAAGTCTCTGAGTTTTGAGGCTTACAATGCTCTGGAGGTTTATGGGTTCGAATAATTCCTTTATGAGCTGAAACAAGTCTCTGAGTTTTGAGGCTTACAATACTCTGGAGGTTTATGGTTTCAAATAATTCCTTTATGAGCTGAAACAAGTCTCTGAGTTTTGAGGCTTACAATACTCCGGAGGTTTATGGTTTCGAATAATTCCTTTATGAGCTGAAACAAGTCTCTGAGTTTTGAGGCTTACAATACTCTGGAGGTTTATGGTTTCGAATGTTTCAGTAACGGACATATCACACGATGAAGGATGACAATTGCCCTTGGGTTTAGATTCTTGGGGGGAGGGGCGGATGATTGGTAAATACAATGGCCTTTTCTTAGAGCTAGCTTTCGAGCTTTAATATAAGTATGCTTTGTTAATTTGTAGTCTACCATCAAAGCAAGAACCTCCTCATTAGGAAAAAGTCCGTCACGCAGGAGCTGCATAACTAAGCACTTTCCTCAGAACTTTTGTAGTGTAGACTACATTACTAAATAATTTGCTGTAAATAACCTATATAAATAAAATAAAAACGTGAATAGTTCTGCTCATTTACATTTCTTATGAGAACTGTTCAATTATTAATTTTGTAAATAATTTGCTTCCAGAGTTATGTTAATACATGATACTGTACTACTTAATAAATACACAAAAACTTCATTTTCCGTCTTTTGATCTGACGCAGGAACAGGATACAGTAACCCTAGTGGGAGATAGCGCTCCTCGCGGCGGCTTTGGGAACCTACGTCTGTCTGGGTAATTGTAATGAAACAGAGTTTAAAGTAACCCCTCCTTTCCAATAGTCCGATTTAGTTCATTTTTACAACACTTCATTCTCATGAGATACCCATGACGTATACCGCGTTTCGTTACAATACAGCAGAAATTACGACCGGTTTGAGTATATTAGTATTTCAGATCCGGAGTAAACCCCCCCTCCAAATAACCCGATTTAGTTTATTTTTACAACCCATTTTTCTCTGTTGATTACCACCACGAATACCAAGTTTCGTTGAAATTTAACAAAAATTTCCGGCTGGCAGTGGCAAATTGCTATTGTGGGTTCGGAGTAAACCCCCCCTTCTAATGAACCGATTTAGTTTATTTTTACAACGTATTTCTCACTTTAGATCAAAATAAGGAATACCGAGTTTCGTTGAAATATAACAAAAACTACGGCTGGTATGGTCAAATTAGTGTTTTGGGTCCGGGGTAAACCCCCCTCCCGCTGGACCGATTTTGTTGGTTAACGAACTCGTTCAATTGTTTGCTACTTGAACGCTATATACCACGTTTCGTGAAGAAAAAACAACAAGAATGTATACATATATATATATATATATATATATATATATATATATATATATAGAGAGAGAGAGAGAGAGAGAGAGAGAGAGAGAGAGAGATATAGATAGATAGATAGATAGATAGATAGATATACATTTTAACAGGGGTCATTTTCGGTGTCTACTAGGTAGGATCGATAAAGATTCGAAGAAATTTTTCAAAAATTCCGTCATGAGTGCGACCTCAATAGCTACTTTCCTTCGGAGGAAAGTGCTAAAAGACACATATGATTATTTTCCCTAAATCATTATTTTCATTTGAGTTACAAATTCTGAGGGAGATTGAACTATTTGTCTGATAAGATTTAGCATCGAAACTTCACCGAATTCCTAACAGATTCTTCTATGGCGAATGCTAATTTTTTCGTACTGCGTGACTTTATAATAACTTTAACTTTATTTAACTTTTTCCGGAAAAAGCAGTCATCGAATCGTTTAATAGAGCGACCGAAATCGACAGACAAGTAGATGGGAAAACGTCTTGAAACAAGTATTCGAACAAGAGCATACTGTCTAGCCAATCATGGTTTTCAATTATAAATCCCTCCAGCCTCGAGCTATTTCATTTTCATTTTCGCAATTTTTAATTTTAAATGAGTCTTTAATGTAGCTGAAAACGTTGGAATAATATTTACTATCTCAAACCTTTCCAAATATGGCAATATATATTGAATCTACATCCTTACAATTTCACCAAATACTAAATACCTTCCTACGCGGAAATGGAATTTATTTTCCACAAAACACATAAGCAGACGAAAGCAGCTAAATGTTTCAATTTTCTCTCATATACCTTCTAAGTAACCTGTACCATAAATTTCACAGAGGTACTTTTTAGTAAAAGTCCTTTTAAGTTTTAAAAATGCCTTATTTTAAAGCATGTTAAAAAAAATTACATAATGGGTCAAATTATAAACTAATTATTTGGAGAATCACTTGATTGAATAACAGTAGTATATATTCACTATTAAAAAATAAAAAATGAAAAAAATATCAGTACGATGATGTACGGAGCTCAATTGAAAGATTGAATAGTTTAAACCAAAATTAACCCGTCGAATCAAATACTATTTACAGTGTTGTGTTTACTTAGGAATTCGCCTGCTAAAATCAAAACAACCTCGAATATGGTACCAAGAACTACTTCCCTATACACTAAATACAACAGTTTCATCAATTTCCAACATGACTTTTTTCCACCTAGATTGGTCATTCGTCCCACTGTGCGGCGACGGGTTTTGGAATTAAAGCGTGAGATGAGAACAGCCAGTGAATCGACGAGTAATTAATTTCTTTCATTCCTATGAAGCTTTTTAATTGGTCGATCTTCCAGCCATCTCCCCCCGTGCAGTCCAATCTGTAATTGGAATCACCTACCAATATGCAGTCAGCATCACGGTGTAATCTCTGATTATGATGGCGATGTGGAATGGTTTTACACCAGGATTCACCCTTTCTTAAGGATTGGCTTGTTGAACTAAATAGCCAATTTGTCGGAATTGTCTTTCTCTCAGGAGCCGTGTAAATTAAACGCATTCCCTAGCAATACAATACAAAGTTTAGTTACCTTAAGCTTTAGTGCGGTTCCTCCCTCCCTCCATAGGAAGGAAACCCGAAAATGAAGCAGTTCTTATGAGGTAATCCAGGGATACGGATGAAGTATGTTCACAATGCAGATCTTATAGACCACGAAAATACCGATGGTTCTAATGTTTATGTGTATGTATCAGGTTCACCTTTTTTTTAAAAAAAATTATTTCAACTGGTATTTTTCGACTTAAAAAATAAAAGTTTTAAAGTAATTGTTATTAAAATACTTAATAGGGAGACGTTTAAAGAATTAAATTGAAGCTACTAATGTTTATTTTTATCAACAAATATATTTAGTAAATAAACATAAATAGGTTTTTAGACAGAGAACATTTCCACTTCCGTATACTAGGTATGGAAGTGTGTATTTCCACTTCCATATACTAGGTAGGGAAGTGTGTATTTCCACTTCCATATACTAGGTATGGAAGTGTGTATTTCCACTTCCATATACTAGGTATGGAAGTGTGTATTTCCACTTCCATATACTAGGTATGGAAGTGTGTATTTCCACTTCCATATACTAGGTAGGGAAGTGTGTATTTCCACTTCCATATACTAGGTATGGAAGTGTGTATTTCCACTTCCATATACTAGATATGGAAGTGTGTATTTCCACTTCCATATACTAGGTAGGGAAGTGTGTATTTCCACTTCCATATACTAGGTATGGAAGTGTGTATTTCCACTTCCATATACTAGGTATGGAAGTGTGTATTTCCACTTCCATATACTAGGTATGGAAGTGTGTATTTCCACTTCCATATACTAGGTATGGAAGTGTGTATTTCCACTTCCATATACTAGGTATGGAAGTGTGTATTTCCACTTCCATATACTAGGTATGGAAGTGTGTATTTCCACTTCCATATACTAGGTATGGAAGTGTGTATTTCCACTTCCATGTACTAGGTATGGAAGTGTGTATTTCCACTTCCATATACTAGGTATGGAAGTGTGTATTTCCACTTCCATATACTAGGTAGGGAAGTGTGTATTTCCACTTCCATATACTAGATATGGAAGTGTGTATTTCCACTTCCATATACTAGGTAGGGAAGTGTGTATTTCCACTTCCATATACTAGGTATGGAAGTGTGTATTTCCACTTCCATATACTAGGTATGGAAGAGTGTATTTTCTTTCTTCTCAGTGTTTCAGGTATTATAAACCAACGAAACCAGAAAATTCTTTATTAAAATACTTAAAACTTATATTTCACATTGAAAAAAAATAAAAGTATTACATTAACTTTTATTTCCATGTACCTAATTTTAGAAGTTCCTAATTGATGGGCTCAGTGCCAAAGGTGACTAACCCACAATTAGAACAAACTGAGAAAATTGAGGTTAGAGTTTAGAAGATTTTGGAAAAATTAGTGTTGGTGACGGAAATGATGTTAATTGGTCTTTATTCATTAGATACACAAAATTCTTATGAATACACCATAATGATAAAACATGTATAGTTAGACATGATAATGATAAAACATGTATAGTTAGACATGATAATGATAAAACATGTATAGTTAGACATGATAATGAAAAACAAGAAGTATAGTCATGTTTGGCTCTTACATGAATAAAAGATAACGCGCACTTAAAGAATCGTGGTCACATATTCGGAGATTAATAATTAATGAAAAATTATTTTTTCTTTATTTTTCTTATTATGTAACAATAATTTAACAAAAAAATTATTTCCAGATTAGGTGAGTTCTGTAGTATGTCGGACTGGAACAGTGCAATCTTAATATTGCGGTTTTGTCCTCCACAAGCGTCTTTCTTGAACATTCCTTGGTGGTTCATAGACAGGCATGGGCGTATATAGAAAATAATTTCGGGAGGGGCTGGGAAAATTTCGGGGAGGGGGGGCTGAGACCATTTCCGGGATATGGAATACTAAAAATCTTGAGCTTGGAATAGTTTTAGGTAACTAAAACGCTATTACGCGTAAAATAAAATATTTTGTATTAACTAAGTGATCTTATTTAATTCATTTTTAAGGATATTACGACAAGTTTTTACCATCAAATCACAATTTCGGGGGGGGGGGGCATGTAGACAGGAACTTCCACAGAGCCATCAGAAGCTTCAACTATATCACCCATGTTGCTGCTCACCATTAACAAAGCCATACCTAGTGTGGGTTGGTCAAGTCTGCCTCTCACATGATTTAGCTTTGCATTAAGTTCCAGAACAAACTAACAGAAGTCAGTGCTAGTCAGTGTGGTTGGTCTATTCTTATTTTTCCTTTATGATGATTAGATAGTTAGCCGTCGAGGTGATAAGTAAATATGGAATGGTTGGGATTCGGCTAAAAAAACCTCAATACGACTTTTGTTTAAAAAAATCTATATTTTGGACGTTTCGGCTACTCATTGGTAGCCTTCGTCAGCTATGGAAATGCCGGGAGGCAGAGGAAGACCAAAGTTAACAGTTAAGTAACCATTGTGGAAGTGTCCATTGTGGAAATACAGTTTATATCGCCTCCTTATTACTCACATACAAATACAGTTTATATCGCCTCCTTATTACTAACATACAAATAGAGTTTATATCGCGTCCTTATTACTAACATACAAATACAGTTTATATCGCCTCCTTATTACTCACATACAAATAGAGTTTATATCGCCTCCTTATTACTCACATACAAATACAGTTTATATCGCCTCCTTATTACTAACATACAAATAGAGTTTATATCGCGTCCTTATTACTAACATACAAATACAGTTTATATCGCCTCCTTATTACTCACATACAAATAGAGTTTATATCGCCTCCTTATTACTCACATACAAATAGAGTTTATATCGCGTCCTTATTACTAACATACAAATACAGTTTATATCGCCTCCTTATTACTCACATACAAATAGAGTTTATATCGCCTCCTTATTACTCACATACAAATACAGTTTATATCGCCTCCTTAATACTCACATACAAATACAGTTTATATCGCTTCCTTATTACTCACATACAAATACAGTTTACATCGCCTCCTTATTACTCACATACAAATACAGTTTATATCGCCTCCTTATTACTCACCTACAAATACAGTTTATATCGCCTCCTTATTATTAACATACAAATACAGTTTATATCGCCTCCTTATTATTAACATACAAATACAGTTTATATCGCCTCCTTATTACTCACATACAAATAGAGTTTATATCGCCTCCTTATTACTCACATACAAATACAGTTTATATCGCCTCCTTATTACTCACATACAAATACAGTTTATATCGCCTCCTTATTACTCACATACAAATAGAGTTTATATCGCCTCCTTATTACTCACATACAAATACAGTTTATATCGCCTCCTTATTACTCACATACAAATACAGTTTATATCGCCTCCTTATTACTCACATACAAATAGAGTTTATATCGCCTCCTTATTACTCTCATACAAATACAGTTTATATCGCCTCCTTATTACTCACATACAAATAGAGTTTATATCGCCTCCTTATTACTCTCATACAAATACAGTTTATATCGCCTCCTTATTACTCTCATACAAATACAGTTTATATCGCCTCCTTATTACTCACATACAAATAGAGTTTATATCGCCTCCTTATTACTCTCATACAAATACAGTTTATATCGCCTCCTTATTACTCACATACAAATAGAGTTTATATCGCCTCCTTATTACTCTCATACAAATACAGTTTATATCGCCTCCTTATTACTCTCATACAAATACAGTTTATATCGCCTCCTTATTACTCACATACAAATAGAGTTTATATCGCCTCCTTATTACTCTCATACAAATACAGTTTATATCGCCTCCTTATTACTCACATACAAATAGAGTTTATATCGCCTCCTTATTACTCTCATACAAATACAGTTTATATCGCCTCCTTATTACTCTCATACAAATACAGTTTATATCGCCTCCTTATTACTCACATACAAATAGAGTTTATATCGCCTCCTTATTACTCTCATACAAATACAGTTTATATCGCCTCCTTATAGTTACTTTCTACTTTAAAATGTTGCTATTTATTTACTAGTTGTCAGGGGGTTTACTGCGCGACAATTAAAGCTTTATCATCAGCAATAAAGTTGCTCAAAACACTTTTAGTCTATTTATTTATATTTTTTTAATACATTCATAAACAGGCTGGGGTTTAAACGTTTCACGAAATATCAAAATAAAATATTATCTGTTTCTATTTCAAGCTTTTCAAATGACACAAAAGATAAGCATGAAAAAGCGCTTTGATAAAGAAGAAAAACCATCGTTAAAAAAATTACTAGAATTGTATGTATCTGCCCAAGTTGAAATTGCACAAATAATAGAGAGGGTATTATTAGGCTCTTGACAAGGTATTACCAGCCTAGGACTTGGTACAATACTATGATATCATAACTTTCATAGGCAAACTGTTTTTGGGAGGGGCCTAGAACTTGGCTTCCATTTTTTCAATGTTAGTTTTTTGGGATGATTCTTTTCAATATAGTATTTTCTCTATTCTCTCCGCTGTCATAGATAAAGCAAAACGCACACCATTGGTTTATGAAAGAAGCCTTAGAGGATCCGAAAGCTTTGAGTATTCGCCGTGTTTACGAGGCGTATGAATAAAACATAACCTTCCTTGGAAATGTCGAGAGGTTTGGAGGTTTGGTATCTTACAGGATACAGGATATTTAGGTTCGAACCTTCATCCAACCATCACTGGTGGTTTAGAGGTTTTTAAAACCTATTTCCACGTAGGATTAACTTCTTCAAACTAAAGCACTAGGATTACTAATATGTCTATCCAATAAAAACTCAGAAAATGCAATGAATAATTCATCAATGCAAGAATTATATTTTCGAACTCCAAACTCAAATACATTCTCGTACTGCACGAGTCGTGTACGAGTCGTACACACATACCTACTACAGGAAAAACTACTAACAGGAAAAACTACAAAAAACAGCCATAGCTACGTTAAATTTGGTACAAAAATATGTCGCCTAATTTGAAAAGTCAAGTTCGTTAACCAGCAAAATCCTCCCACTTGAAGATGGTTTTATTGGACGAAATTGGCACAAAACAAAGCGTAGGATCTAAGTGTTCGTGTTAATATGTTTACAGGTACTCTTGTTAAAAGTTCTCTATCGTAATAATACGAATGAAACAATTTTCAAGGTGATATAGTGGTCAGTGGAAGTTAACCATTCTAAAGCATACTAAATTCAAGGTGATATAGTGGTCAGTGGAAGTTAACCATTCTAAAGCATACTAAATTTTGTACAAACAAGGTTGTGAAGCAATTTTCGATGGAGTGGTGTCATTCGAAGAAATAAATAGATAAATAATTTTGAAAGTGTTAGTTTTTTTTTTTTTTTTTTTGGTGTTTAACGGCGTATCAACTATTGGGCTATTAACGCCGGGCTATCTACAGGTTGCCACCCCTTTATAATACCAACAGCGCATGGTTGAAAGTGTTAGTTTTGTTCTTTTAAATGGGTTTTGTCTATGTTTGCGTCATTTTCGATTTTTTTTCTTTTTAAATTGCATTTAATAATAAAATAATTATTTGGGTCTTTTTGCGAAGACCACATCCAGTTACTTTTGAAGTAGCAGTAGTGATTTATAACAGTTACTCGTACTCGCTGATAAGCTTACTGATTAGCTTATAGGTTCTTTGCTGGTTATCTACTACTTCTTGACTCGTTATCTACGGTTATAATTCATATTAGATAATGGCAAGCAATATTTATTAATAAAAAAGTTAATATGATCAAAATCAATTCTCTCAACTATGAAATAAGTTATTAAGCTTTAAAGTTGACTGTTTTGCAGGTTATGAAGGATAACAAACAACGTTATTTGTAAACAAACATATTTTATTCCTTTTCTCTCTCTCTTTTTTGGATATTTTACATTTATTAGGCATTACATGCTATGCGTTTCCGCTCGCTCAAGAAAATATCAAAACCCTAGTCAATCCAACTCCCAATTAATAGAATTATATTAATTTAAGCGACTCTAGTCTATCCAACTCGCTAAAATTAATAGGATTCCATTAATTTTTCCCAGTAAGAAACCAATCCCTTTTACTTTGTCAGGAACATCGCGAACTAATTGTAAAAGACTCATTTTTCACACAAACATAAGCAGAGCTTTTTCATAAACAAAAGCTAATTCACTGTTGAAGGTTACTTTACTCCCAGCAAGAACGAATGCAATTGGTCATCCAATCCTCCAATAGGAAGGCAAAGGAGTTATGCGCATGCGCTAAATCACTGATACAATCACTACTGCTACTTCAAAAGTAACTGGATGTGGTCTTCGCAAAAAGACCCAATTATTTTAGTAAAAGAAAGTAAGAAAATGAGAAAGGTATCGGCTATAGTGTTTCGGCAATAGAGCTAATATTGAGAAAGTGGATGGAATAGTTTTGGCTTAGGGCACTGTCAGTTACCTGTTATGGCGCTTAAAATATTACTTCTCTTTGATGTTTCATTTTTTATTTTTACAAAAGATCAAATCTACTAATAAATTTTGCTATTTCTTTGCTAATGACACTATATGAACATAAACGCTATTAGATGGCGCATTTTCTGCGATTCGGACTTTTTAATATTCAAGTGACTACGTCAATAGGATGCCCTTTTGGTAGTTTTCTTTAATCTGATCCTTTAGGTGACCATACATAAAGTAAGCATACACCCTGGAGGCAAACTTTTCAACTGATTGACACAGTACCTGACGTATCCTGATGATTAGAGCCCGGAAGATAGGCATTTATTTTTCCTTAAAATAGGCAGGCAAAAAGGCACTTGAAATACTGAAAATAGGCAGTGTTGTAATTAAAATAGGCATTTATTAGGAGTGAAGGCAAAGAGGAATCTCACTCATTATTAATGAAAATATGTATTTTAAATACTCATTCATTTCTTTATTACCAATTTATCACAGAATTAGTGTACTTACTCTTACTTTCCCTTGTTACAAGCAACAACAAGATGCTTTTTCAAAGTACCTTCTAAGAAAAAATGTTTTTCATTATATAAAAACTTCCTCTGCATTATCTTATCATTTCTAAATCCGGAATACCAGGTAATTACACCATTGTCACAGCAAAAGGGGTGTGAGGAAGGAGACTTACTTCTCTCATCCTCTCTCTTTCCTGCTATTCATTATGCCTGTACATTCCTTCTACTAAGGAAGGCTCGGTTATTTACTGAGGGTCAATCCACGGGTTGGGAAAATAAGCTTTCGAATTGACATTTGTGACGGCAAAATGTAATTTAATTTGTGAAAGCTTTTTGTCTTCGACGAACTGAAATTCGAAATTCGTTATGTGCTTTTTAAAATGTTTAAATCGCAGAATAAAATTGCATAATGAGCAAAAAAGGCTTTAAATCTTAAAATAGCCAAAATAGGCAAAATAAAAATTGTCTCTACACTTCCTAAATGCACGGAAACATTTTTATTTCTATCTGATTCTTCAATATATCCATTCAGATAAAAAAAAGGCATTTTGCCTAACTTCCAGGCTCTAATAATGATGTATTTATTTCATATATAATATAATTATTTACTATATAATTAAATATATTTTAAGGAATATCTATATAAATTATTTGATCGCCATGTTAAATCAGTAGAATACATCCTACTTACATAGTTACATAATACATTGTCTGATAATTCATAACCAATATTTTATTAAATATGTACAATTACTGAATATATTAAATTTTAAGAATTAAGTATAAGAATTTGGAAGGTTCTATTCACCTTTAAATTCTGTGCTACTTAAATAACTTTATTCAAGACGAAATCAGGATAAAACCATAGCACAGATTTAATAGAATCAAACCATATTTAAAGCATTTTCTTAAGTTACTTATGGAGTTCAGAACATCCTAGGTACTCATATTTATGTTAATGTTTCTAGCCTTTTTTTTTTTTTTTTTTTTTTTTTGTCCTTACCATTGTTATACCATATATGTTTTTACAGCCCTGAAGATGGCTTGTATAGCAAGCCGAAACGTTGGCGGCAATAAATATACATTTTAGCAAATAAAATGTGTTTTATTGAATAAGAACACTGACCGAAACCCCGACGATCAACCTTTCCTACTTCCGAACGGTCGACCATATCTTCTCAAATAACCAATATTTTATTAAATATGTACAATTACTGAATATATTAAATTTTAAGAATTAAATATAAGAATTTGGAAGGTTCTATTCACCTTTAAATTCTGTGCTACTTAAATAACTTTATTCAAGACGAAATCAGGATAAAACCATAGCACAGATTTAATAGAATCAAACCATATTTAAAGCATTTTCTTAAGTTACTTATGGAGTTCAGAACATCCTAAATTACACTATTTTTTTTTTTTTTAATTTTACAAAATATATTTTGTTTGTTTCAGCGGACATATACGACGAGACGGTCCAAAAACTAAACAGCCTTAAACTTGATTCTGAGTGCATCGGTGGAGGTCGGATCCAACACGACCCGCAGCAGAAGAAAATCAAAGTCTACGGATATTCTCAGGTCAATTTCATTCATAGTTCTAGTAAATACATTTTTAAACATATTTAACACTTTGTATTTTTTTTTTTCATTATCCTTTTTTCGCCCCCATAAAGAAAGAAAGAATTCTGCGGTCAGTCTAATTTAAAAGCACGATTGGTTTGATCCATTCCTCAAACCTTAATAAGACCTTTATTTATATATTCATTTTACAACTTTTCAATATCTTATTTCTAGGAGCCTCTTTTTTAAAACCTTTTAAGTTTTAGGCCTTGTCATCCTGGCAATTCTTCTCATAAAAATTTAGATTTTATAGGTATACAGTAGAACTTGGATAATTCGAACCCCTAGGGACCGATAAAAAACTTCTAGACTTCAACATCTTAAATCAACAACTCACTGAACTGCACTGTACACCAGAAATTCAAGGCACAAACAACAACAAGAGAATACAACAGATCTAGGCGCTGACTGATTTTTAACTGAATATCGGAAGGAATGGCGTGAGGGAATTCTAGGATAAAACGACAGGATGTAACTATAACAACCCCTGGAAGGAAGGAAGCGCGACCCACCACTTTGCAGAACTCCTAGAGTCCAAGAACTAGACTATGAGACCGCCGCGCATCCGTATCTTATCATCCGCTTTTCCCGAAGGGAGAATATTTTGACAAGATTTAAGATCGACCGCCTCTCTGTCCACTTCCCATTCGAGGTACAGACTGGTCAAAAATTCGAATTATCCAAAATTGTATTCGAATTAACCAAGATTTTTTTACATTGTTTATGCCCTAAATTCTAGGGACCGAGAGAAATATTCGAATTAACCAAGATTTTTTTTACATTGTTTATGCCCTAAATTCTAGGAGCCGAGAGAAATATTCGAATTAACCACGATTTTTTTACATTGTTTATGCCCTAAATTCTAGGAGCCGAGAGAAATATTCGAATTAACCAAGATTTTTTTACATTGTTTATGCCCTAAATTCTAGGAGCCGAGAGAAATATTCGAATTAACCACGATTTTTTTACATTGTTTATGCCCTAAATTCTAGGAGCCGAGAGAAATATTCGAATTAACCAAGATTTTTTTACATTGTTTATGCCCTAAATTCTAGGAGCCGAGAGAAATATTCGAATTAACCAAGATTTTTTTACATTGTTTATGCCCTAAATTCTAGGAGCCGAGAGAAATATTCGAATTAACCAAGATTTTTTTACATTGTTTATGCCCTAAATTCTAGGAGCCGAGAGAAATATTCGAATTAACCAAGATTTCGAATTATCCATGTTCCACTGTATTCCAAATTTTAATCACCATTTTCTTTTACATCCCCCACATTGCCAAGATACCTATAAAATTTGAATTTTTATGAGAAGATTTGCCAGGATGACAAGGCCTAAACTTAAAAGGTTTTAAAGAAAGAGGCTGCTAGAAATAAGATATTGAAAATGGCCTGAAGGCCGAAACTTTGTAGAATGAATATATAAATAAAGGATATATTAAGGTCTGAGGAATGGATCAAACCAACATTTAACACTTGTTGTTTAGAAATACTTCAGCATCGGGTCCATTTTTTCTTTGAACTTTTCATGTACACATTTTTTTTTCATGAAAAATTCATAGGAAATCTGTCAGTCAGGCTATTTGAAAACTGACAACACTGTTGTAAAGCCCAAACAATACTGAAGGCAACTGTCTTTACCTGGAGCTGTAAAAGTGAATCCACTCCATTTACTAGCCTTTTGAATCTAAAGGGAAAAGTAATGAAGGAGTGTCCTTCCGAAGGTACAGTAGTAAGCGGGTAGGATCGCTAGTGTCCTTCCGAAGGTACACTCGTAAGCGGGTAGGATCGCTAGTGTCCTTCCGAAGGTACAGTAGTAAGCGGGTAGGATCGCTAGTGTCCTTCCGAAGGTACACTCGTAAGCGGGTAGGATCGCTAGTGTCCTTCCGAAGGTACACTCGTAAGCGGGTAGGATCGCTAGTGTCCTTCCGAAGGTACAGTAGTAAGCGGGTAGGATCGCTAGTGTCCTTCCGAAGGTACACTCGTAAGCGGGTAGGATCGCTAGTGTCCTTCCGTAATCACACCCGCAGCCAAAGTGTTAACTTCAAAGGTCCAATGCCGTCATCGAATCCTGTTTCTCTAGTTTTTTGCTTCGTGGTCCTTGGCGTATTACTATATGACAGGCAAGCAACAGGGGAAGTTTGAGAGGTCAGATAAGGCAGATAGTGTTTAATATATTATCAATACTTAGCCAAAGCTAAGGCTGAAAACAATTTAGCCTATAGCCTGTTCAAATAGATGGTTTAGTTGGAGGGAAAAGGGCGTGGGAAAAAAACTTTATTCCCGGTGCAGAAAATTCTCTCTCTTATAATCTTTTAGCGCGGTCCCACACTCCCTCCGTATGGAGGAACCGCGATTATAAGGTTACCTCTTGTCTGTTCACGCTCTCCTCGGCTCAAAAATGGTTTGATTTTGATGAAATTTGGTACAAACCTTTTTCGTCTAATTTTTAAGGTCAGTGTCAATAACCACTAGAATCTGTCCACCGGAACATGCTTTTGGAGCGACATTCGCTCGAAAAGAAATCTTTTCTCTTACATCATATGCTTGCAAGTACTCGTTTTATAGGTTTATTGGCCTAGAAAAACGAATGAAACCATTTTCGAGACGACAGCTTTAACTGTTTTTGAGAAAAGAGGAAAAATAGTTTTCGAATAAAGTTTTTGGTTAAGGTACTTAGAATCATCGGATTAAGTCAAAATATTTTTGTCGAACTTTTTACTAGGAGGCTTAAAACGTTTTCAGCCTGAGCTTTGGCTAAGTATTGATAAATATTAAACACTTTCCTAATCCCTCAAAGCCTTCCCTATTTTTAAAAGAGTCATAGTTGTTTGATTTCAAAGGACAAGTTCCTTAACCAGCAGAATTTGTTCACGGAAACATGTTTATTTTTTTGGCGAATTTCCGTCCGTAGTCCGTCCAGTAATTACCTTATCACTCAACACTTATTGGGCTGTTTACTCGATGTGCTTAGTAAAATGGTGGTGGAATAGGTTACTTGTCGCTTAGTAAATAGAATCCATTCTTATTAACTTTTAATTGCCGTGTTTACTAATACTTGTCAGTAAAAAAAAAAAAAAAAAAAAAAAAAACTCTTCAAACCTAGATTCACGATCTTACGTGACAGTGTTTTAATCAAGGTTATCATAAAATTTCATAAGTATATGCTGTATGTGCTGTCAACAATTTTCAGCCTTAAAAGATGATTCTGTCTAGTTATTAAGCTGTTTACTCATTCCTTCGTCGTTGGCGGCATCCTCTCTTCTACTCCATCATCCTAATTGGTGTAGAAAAGTGGAATTGAATAACCGACAATGAGTACTTCCTCGCTGTGTAATGGAAGGCAGTAATGCTGAATCCTCTACGGCATAGAGGTAGGAAGGACGTTATCATTCCTACCTCTAAGGAAGTGCTTCGACACTTGACAAGGAGGTTGGTCTTATATCTATATACAGCTAGTGTAAAAAGTATTGGAGCACCCATGGTTTTACTTTTTTAACATTTGCGATTAAAATAATGGTGCTTTAGGTAAATAAAAGGCATCAATAACACGGTGATAAGCTATATTTTAAACAGTCCCTGAAAATCAACATAAAAAAAATGGTATTTGTGTTATTTTTTAACATGTTAACAATAAAATGCAATATTCTATGCGTAAAAAGTATTGGAACAGCTGATTTCTTGACAATCGCAGCTGGACTTTGGACGGGATTAATTCCATTTGATCGGCGAACTTTGTCCTTGCAGGGTGAATTGTTTTAGTACAATTTTTGTTAAATTGGACATAGAGGAAAATAAACTTCTGTTAAAATGCAAAAACTTATCATTGCGATTCATAATGAGCGCAAATGTTTGCGAGAAATTGGCAAAATTGTAAACCTTAGTTATGTCTCCTTATCAAATATTTAAAATCGGTATAGAAGAACCAACTCTTAGGCAGCAAAACATCATAACAGGAGACCGAAGAGTCTCAATGTATGTGATGAAAGATCAATTTTAAAAAAATCACAGGGAAAACGATGGCTGATTGCGCCAAAACTTGTAACTGAAATCTCGAGGATCATCTGACAGGACATAAGTAGCAGTATAGTAGGAAATGATCTCAGGAAAAATGGATTACGCGGGCGAACAGCCCCAAGCCCTTACTCATATTCGACTGTAGTCACCAAGCCTCGAGATTACACGGGCGAACAGCCCCAAGCCCTTACTCATATTCGACTGTAGTCACCAAGCCTCGAGATTACGCGGGCGAACAGCCCCAAGCCCTTACTCATATTCGACTGTAGTCACCAAGCCTCGAGATTACGCGGGCGAACAGCCCCAAGCCCTTACTCATATTCGACTGTAGTCACCAAGCCTCGAGATTACGCGGGCGAACAGCCCCAAGCCCTTACTCATATTCGACTGTAGTCACCAAGCCTCGAGATTACGCGGGCGAACAGCCCCAAGCCCTTACTCATATTCGACTGTAGTCACCAAGCCTCGAGATTACGCGGGCGAACAGCCCCAAGCCCTTACTCATATTCGACTGTAGTCACCAAGCCTCGAGATTACGCGGGCGAACAGCCCCAAGCCCTTACTCATATTCGACTGTAGTCACCAAGCCTCGAGATTACGCGGGCGAACAGCCCCAAGCCCTTACTCATATTCGACTGTAGTCACCAAGCCTCGAGATTACGCGGGCGAACAGCCCCAAGCCCTTACTCATATTCGACTGTAGTCACCAAGCCTCGAGATTACGCGGGCGAACAGCCCCAAGCCCTTACTCATATTCGACTGTAGTCACCAAGCCTCGAGATTACGCGGGCGAACAGCCCCAAGCCCTTACTCATATTCGACTGTAGTCACTAAGCCTCGAGATTACGCGGGCGAACAGTACCAAGCCCTTACTGATATTCGACTGTAGTCACCAAGCCTCGAGATTACGCGGGCAAACAGCCCCAAGCCCTTACTCATATTCGACTGTAGTCACCAAGCCCCGAGATTTGAGCTCTTCATTCGCTCTCCTCCACACATTTTGTCAACTTCTTTAGCTAAAAAGTTCTATTTTGTACTCAAGAACACTTCCAATCCACTTCCAGTACTCAGCAAGATGGTTAACACTTTATTTTGCATATCAAAGTACTTTCTATTTGTTAACTTTACTTACACAAAAGTTCTTCGGTACTGTTCGCCCGCGTAATTAATTTTTCCTGAGATCATTTCTTACTATGCTGCTACTTATGTCCCGTCAGATGATCCTCGAGATTTCAGTCACAAGTTTTGCAATCAGCCGTGGTTTTATTATAATTCATCTTTCATCACATACAGTGAGACTCGTTGGACTCCTGATGCGATGTTTTGCTGCCTAAGGGTACGTTCATGGTGAGGATTCATTCTGCGATGCTACGATAGCTACTCCCATGAGCGCTGCCCCCATGTATTCTACATCGATGGAGGGCGTTCATGCTGACTCACCATTGTATTGGTTCTTTCTGGGAGTAAAGTAACCTTCAACAGTGAATTAGCTTATGTTTATGAAAAAGCTCTGCTTATGTTAGTGAGAAAAAATGAGCCTTTACAATTAGTTCGCGATGTTCCTGACAAAGAAAAAGGGATTGGTTTCTTACTTGGAAAAATTAATGGAATCCTATTAATTTTAGCGAGTTGGATTGACTAGAGTCGCTTAAATTAATATAATTCTATTAATTGCGAGTTGGATTGGCTAGAGTTTTCTTATATCTTCTAGTAGCGTAGCGATCGGAAACGCATATCATGTATTGCTTAATAAATGTAAAAGATCCAAAAAAGAGAGAGAGAAAAGGAATAAAATATGTTTGTTTACAAATATCGTTGTTTGTTATCCTTCATAACCTGCAAAACAGTCAACTTTAATGCTTAATAACTTTTTTCATAGTTGAGAGAATTGATTTTGATCATATTAACCTTTTTATTAATAAATATTACTTGCCATTATCTAATATGCATTATAACCGTAGATAACGAGTCAAGTAGTAAAAGATAACCAGCAAAGAACCTGTAAGCTAATCAGTAAGCTTATCAGCGAGTACGAGTAACTGTTATAAATCACTTAACTAAATAAATACTTCAAAAGTAACTGGATGTAGTCTTCGCAAAAAGACCCAATTTTCTTTCATCTCGACAACGAAATAACCAAAAAAGAATAATCACACAAGATGAAGTAATGAGAGAGGGTAGGTGACCTGCGCACTAGAGTCCTTTTGAAGGAACCAATCACAGTCAGGCCCACATCGCGGCTTCCCTCCTCACTGCGAGGAGAAAACAAAATAAATTCTTCCCCGCGGTCACTGCGCGGGTGCGAGAATAGCATCGGGAGTAAGGATCCTCACTATGAACACTCCCACCTAAATACATGTGTTTGTTTTACATCGGGGCAGCGCTCATCGGAGTAGCTATCGTAGCATCGCAGAATCAATCCTCACCATGAACGTACCCTAAGAGTTGGTTGTAATATACCGATTTAATATATTTGATAAGGAGACATGGCTTAGGTTTAAAATTTTTCAAATTCCTCGCAAGCATTTGCGCTCATTATGAAGCGTAATTATAATTGTTTGCATTCCATCAGAGATTTGTCTTCCTTTCTGGCCAATGTAAAATAACTGAACTAAAACGATCTGATTGAAACACATAAGATACCAAGTCACCCTACAAGGACAAAGTCCACCGAAAAAATTGAGTTAATCCCTTCCGAAGTCTAGCTGCAGTAGTAAAGAAATCAGCTGTTCCAATACTTCTTACGCATAGGATATTGCATTTTATTGTTAACATGTTAATAAAAAACACAAATACCATTGTTTGATGTGGATTGTCAGGGAATATTTAAAATATAGCTTATCACTGTGTTATTGATGCCTTCTATTTACCTAAAGCACCATTATTTTAATCGAAAATGTTAAAAAAGTAGAATATTCATGGGTGCTCCAATACTTTTTACAATAGCTGTAGCCAACGGCCATAGCCACGTTGAGTGCACCGGTTCCCGTAGATCACCGAAGTTAAGCAACGTCGGGCGTGGTCGGTACCCGAATGGGTGACCGACAGCGTGCTGTTGGCATTAGAAAAGGGTGGTAACCTGTAGACAGCCCGGCGCTAATGACCAAGTTCTAGATGCGCCGTAAAAAAAAAATAAATAAAAAAAAAATAGCTGTATATGTTACTGGCCAAGTATAGAATCCAAGCATTATATATAATGCATAGGCATTCTATATAATGCCTAAGCAGTTTAGGCAAAGTATAGAAGGTATTAGTTTTTACAAGATATTACAGACATTACCTAGGTATTGTATAAAATGCCTAGGTATTCTATAGAATGCCTGTTCCTTATTAGGCATTGTATAAAATTAAATAGGTTTTGAGTTTACTCTATACACTTTAACCTAGATAGTTTGAATAACTTTAAAAATTGGTTAAGAACAAGCTCTTTTCGTACGGCAAACCATTTATTTAAAACAATATATTAAGTGAGATTGTTATTTACATATTTAGAGCTACTTGTTGGAGCAGGGCTGAGTATTGTCACACTTAGAATTACATTTTCTTAGCTCTTCAACACATTTACATTTACATGAAGGAACCCGCCGTCCGCCGGTAGTTACTCCTACAAGCTACAAATCCTGTCTTTCATGCTTTACCTAAAGCACAGTAGGCATTCTATATAATCTCTAGGGAAAGTATGAAATACGTTCTATTTCATACATTGCCTAGGGAGAGTATGAAATACGTTCTATTTCATACATTGCCTAGGGAGAGTATGAAATACGTTCTATTTCATACATTGCCTAGGGAGAGTATGAAATACGTTCTATTTCATACATTGCCTAGGGAGAGTATGAAATACGCTCTATTTCATACATTGCCTAGGGAGAGTATGAAATACGCTCTATTTCATACATTGCCTAGGGAGAGTATGAAATACGCTCTATTTCATACATTGCCTAGGGAGAGTATGAAATACGTTCTATTTCATACATTGCCTAGGGAAAGTATGAAATACGCTCTATTTCATACATTGCCTAGGGAGAGTATGAAATACGCTCTATTTCATACATTGCCTAGGGAGAGTATGAAATACGCTCTATTTCATACATTGCCTAGGGAGAGTATGAAATACGCTCTATTTCATACATTGCCTAGGGTGAGTATGAAATACGCTCTATTTCATACATTGCCTAGGGAGATTATGAAATACGCTCTATTTCATACATTGCCTAGGGAGAGTATGAAATACGCTCTATTTCATACATTGCCTAGGGAGAGTATGAAATACGCTCTATTTCATACATTGCCTAGGGAGAGTATGAAATACGCTCTATTTCATACATTGCCTAGGGAGAGTATGAAATACGCTCTATTTCATACATTGCCTAGGGAGAGTATGAAATACGCTCTATTTCATACATTGCCTAGGGAGAGTATGAAATACGCTCTATTTCATACATTGCCTAGGGAGAGTATGAAATACGCTCTATTTCATACATTGCCTAGGGAGAGTATGAAATACGCTCTATTTCATACATTGCCTAGGGAGAGTATGAAATACGCTCTATTTCATACATTGCCTAGGGAGAGTATGAAATACGCTCTATTTCATACATTGCCTAGGGAGAGTATGAAATACGCTCTATTTCATACATTGCCTAGGGACAGTATGAAATACGCTCTATTTCATACATTGCCTAGGGAGAGTATGAAATACGCTCTATTTCATACATTGCCTAGGGAGAGTATGAAATACGCTCTATTTCATACATTGCCTAGGGAGAGTATGAAATACGCTCTATTTCATACATTGCCTAGGGAGAGTATGAAATACGCTCTATTTCATACATTGCCTAGGGAGAGTATGAAATACGCTCTATTTCATACATTGCCTAGGGAGAGTATGAAATACGCTCTATTTCATACATTGCCTAGGGAGAGTATGAAATACGCTCTATTTCATACATTGCCTAGGGAGAGTATGAAATACGCTCTATTTCATACATTGCCTAGGGAGAGTATGAAATACGCTCTATTTCATACATTGCCTAGGGAGAGTATGAAATACGCTCTATTTCATACATTGCCTAGGGAGAGTATGAAATACGCTCTATTTCATACATTGCCTAGGGAGAGTATGAAATACGCTCTATTTCATACATTGCCTAGGGAGAGTATGAAATACGCTCTATTTCATACATTGCCTAGGGAGAGTATGAAATACGCTCTATTTCATACATTGCCTAGGGAGAGTATGAAATACGCTCTATTTCATACATTGCCTAGGGAAAGTATGAAATACGCTCTATTTCATACATTGCCGGCTGGATTTAGGCATTCTATTGAATGCATGATTTTATGCTTTGCCGGGAGCATATATAAAAATCACGTGTCTGTCTGTTTGTTTCTTATATAAATCCACACCGTTTGACCAAACTTGGCACACAGGTAGCTCTTGATCCGGGAAGTATCGTAGGCTAGGTCAAAACGGCTATCAGCTGTCTGTCTGTATGTTTGTTTCTTATACAAATCCACACCGTTTGACCGATTTTGACCAAACTTGGCACACAGGTAGCTCTTGATCCGGGAAGTATCGTAGGCTAGGTCAAAACGGCTATCAGCTGTCTGTCTGTATGTTTGTTTCTTATATAAATCCACACCGTTTGACCGATTTTGACCAAACTTGGCACACAGGTAGCTCTTGATCCGGGAAGTATCGTAGGCTAGGTCAAAACGGCTATCGGCTGTCTGTCTGTATGTTTGTTTCTTATATAAATCCACACCGTTTCACCGATTTTGACCAAACTTGGTACACAGGTAGCTCTTGATCCGGGAAGTATCGTAGGCTAGGTCAAAACGGCTATCAGCTGTCTGTCTGTATGTTTGTTTCTTATATAAATCCACACCGTTTGACCGATTTTGACCAAACTTGGCACACAGGTAGCTCTTGATCCGGGAAGTATCGTAGGCTAGGTCAAAACGGCTATCAGCTGTCTGTCTGTATGTTTGTTTCTTATACAAATCCAAATCGTTCGACCTATGTTTACCAACCTTGGCTCATATGTAGATCTTGATCCGAGGAGTGTCGTAGGCTAAGTCAAAACGTCTACCAGCTATGTTTGTTTCTTATACAAATCCAAACCGTATGACTGATTTTGACCAAACTGGGCGTACAGCTTGGTCTTGATGCGGGGAGTGTCAAAGCTAGGTCAAAAACGTCTAGGACTTATAGTTCAGAGGTCACGGGTTTGAAACTGCGAATCCGAAAAGTAACAGATTTGCGTTATTATATTTTAATATTACTTATTTGATTTCTAATTTTTTTTATTATTTTTTTTTATTTTATGCCAAAAGTAGGTGTAGCATCGCACGCCGGGTAACAGATAGTTATAAATAAATTAGCCTATAGAACGTTCAGTTAGTCGGAAAAGTTCAAAATTGCGCGAAATTCTGAGTCAAATTTTACCGACGGTTTCACCATTTGCATTAACATTTCAAAGGGTTTTTTTTTTTTTTTTTTTTTTTTTTTTTTTGCGGCGCATCGACAAATCTTGGCCATTAGCGCCGACATCCAGGGTGTAGCCAGGAATTTTCTCAGCGAGCCCTGAGATGAGAAAATTTCTGGCACTGGTGGGGATCGAACCCACCATCTCCCGCTTATGAATTTAGCGCGCTAGCCACTAGACCACGGGAGACCCCTTCAAAGGTGTTGTTCGAAAAATCTATACTGCCTCTTATGTCTCGTTTAGAAGAGGCTAGACCAGGGAGATAGTGTTTAATATTTATCAATACTTAGCCAAAGCTAAGACTGAAAACAATTTAGACTATAGCCTGTTAAATTTATTTTAATTTTAACGTCCGTTTATTATTAACTAAACGGACTGTTAAAATAGATCGTTTAGTTGGAGGGAAAAGGGCGTGGCTTATATTGCCGCTGTAGAAAATTGGCAGTAAAACATCTCTCTGTTATAACCTTATAACCTGAAAACACATTTTTAGGACGGGTTTTCTACTGGTTACCATCCTTTTCTAGCGAGGATAGGGCTAAAGTCTTTTAATTTTTGACATTAAAATGTCATACGGCTGGGGTCATCAAATTTTGCGTCACGGCCTTCAAGCCTTTGACAGAATATTAACTAATCGAAATAGAAATAATTTTGTAGAACATGAAATCATATGGCCTACAGGCATTTTCTACTATGAATTTGAAAAATTAAAAAAATTTATTAAAAAGTCACTAAATTTTAGTAATCAGTATTCCATCGGTTCGATCAGTCTCTTTATCAAATAATATTTTAAGACGCTTAAGACGAAGAATGCATCTTGAAAGTGGAGATTACTTCGATACTGGTAACGATTCTGATTTGCAAACTGCAGTTCTGCGCCTTCAGTCTTATGCGCAGACTCTTCGAAGCAAACTGGAAGCGGAGAAGTCTTGGCTGGCGAGTCTGAGGTCGGAAACTCAGCTGTTGTTGGCTCAGAAGGGCTCGCCTTTTCCAGAAGGGCGTCACTTGCCGCAGTGTCCCATGTCGAAGCAGGCGTCTTGTTGCAGCATCAATCACCAGCAGAGAATCCTAACAAGTCACGAAGTATCGTCTTCCAGCTTGCAACATCAGCAGAGGATGGCATCAACTCTTCAGTGCAACCAGGCGCATGCAACGCAACATCAGCAGAGGATGGCATCAACCCTTCAGTGCAACCAGGCGCATGCAAAGCAACTTCAGCAGGAGTACATCATGCAAGAGGGGTATGCCGCATCTCCTAACATGCATCAAGAAGGATTCAATGCGCCAAATTTCTCTCAACCTTTCGTCCAAAACGTCTACGACCAGTCGTATCTCCAATCGCTCCCCGACGAAGACATCCAGAAACTCTCAGAGAGGGAAAACTATTTACAAAAACTCGCTACGCTGGACAACATGTGCAAACAAGAAATGATCCGGATTAGTCAAGTGGGTTATGAGTTGGAACCTCTCAATCAACTCGCGAGTGATTGGAACTTCCAATCAGAGTTGTCCAATCCTAAAACATCTGTCAAAGAGTACATCGCCATGGCAATGGCTGATAAAAAGCCGCCAAATCAGAGCTCTGAGGGCCGCTTGTTTTTCCAGGCCTCTTTCAACGGAGAGAAAACAGAAACAGACTTACGCCATTTCCAAACAGCTCCTTACGGTGACCAAATAATTCCAAATAATCATGAGGAAATAAAAAAAATGTTAAATTCTACTTCTGATAAGACGAAGCCGAATTTTATTCAGAAATCCAACAAACGTGAGTTCGATTTGCACAAAGAGTCGCTTGCACATAAGCAAGACCTAAATCCAAGACCTCCTGCTGATAAGATTATAAGATCTGCTCCTGACAGGGAAACCAATCGAGGGAAGGTTACCTTGAGGAAAGGAATAACCTTCCTGCCCCACCCAGACAGCCCAGAACCACCCCAATCTCCATCTAAAACCCCTACGGTTAAAGTACAGTCTTCGAAGAAAATGAACCCCAAGAGTAAATCCCAAACAGCACACAACAACGAGGTAGCACCAATCGTTTGGGGTCGCCTCGCTGTCGACAAGAAAAAGAAGAAACTGGAACACTCTTCGAACCGGGATTCTGAAAGCCACGAAGGTCTGAAGGAAGGTGTTACGAGCGAAGAGAGTGCTTCTAGCGAAGATGACGCAGACTCTGGAGATAACCACTTCACCAATGCTATCGAACGCGAGTTCCTCAGGAAGTACATGTCATCGGACAGCAATTACGTTTACTCACCTCTCTTCATTAGCGACTCGGAGGAAAGCACTTGAATCTTCTGATGGTTGTTTGCTGTTGTCCCTAATAATCCACTGTACTTTGTTCTTATATTATTCTATAAATAAACGCATTGTCTTTAGCGTAATTGGTTTCAAAATTATTTTAAATCCTAGGAAAATGTTTGTTATGGAGGGAAGGCAGTCATATAAAATATTGGATAATAAAGTTTTGGACAAGTGAGGCGTTGACTTTCAAAATAGGATATATCCAAATCGTAAAACTACTCAAGAGACACAAAAAACTTATAAGCTAGTATAATTTCATTAGGAAATTAATATTAATGAGGTCACACTTATTCATTTCCTTGTGTTTAATGAGATTTAATGAATTCCCCCCCCCCCCCAAAAAAATATGTTTGCAGTGTGGAAAAAAACAAATTTTTGAGAAAAACAAATTATTTTGATGAAAAAGTGGTTTTAACCCATGTTGATAGTCATCACCTCAAGTTTTCCAATCATAAAAGCCTGACTCGCAAGAACTGCAGTATCTTATCCCTAGCGTCACTTGCAATGCTTAGAATATCAACATTTAATGTGGTCAGAGGCCCGGTGGCCGTGAGTGTTAAGGTGTGAGCACTTAACACTCCGTGCCAAGGGTCGTGGGTTCGATTCCCACTATGGGGTGGTGGATTTTCTATAGAAAAAATAAAAGGCATCAGCCCTATCCTGGCTAGAAAAGGATTCTATAGATAACCTGTCCTGAAATTTTAGGTCAATAATAAATGCACGTTAAAATTGAAATAAATAAATAATGAGATTTAATAAACTTAAAAAAAAAAAAAAACGTTTTGCTGAGTGGAAAGAAAAAACAATTTAAAAAAAAATTATTTTGATGAAAAAGTGGATTTAACCCATTTTGAAAGTTATCGGCTCAAGTTTTCCAATCATTTATTATTTATTTATGCCCCTTCAGAAGCACCAAAAATAGAGAATAGAGAAGAAAGTTGTGTAGTTAATAAAATTTCACCTTCTGTCACATTAAATGCATTATTATTATTTAGGAAGTGAAGAGAAAATTGTTTAAATTGTTCTTTTTATAAACAAAAATTCCATATTATGTTCATGTAAATTTTATTTAGATAGAAGCTAAATCCATAATAAACATCAACCAGATATGAGTCTGGATTTATATTTAACATTCATCAATTTAAAACAGAAAATGGATTATGAACTTTTAAGAAATATATATTTTAATTTAACCATAATATTTATCTGTTAATATAAAATGTATTAATTCAGTTTGTTTGTTCCACAGGGTTTTGGAAAAGCAGATCATGAAGTTTCCGTTGGCCTCCTGAAAGAAGTCTACGCTGATTATGAAATTACTTGGTCGGATGACGGATACTAATGTTCAACCAATCTTCGATCAACATACTTGCTCATTTTTCAAATGCAATAAATCATCATTTCGGAATAAATAAAAATGAATATTAGCGCCTTCTTTTCAAATATTCTTACTACTTTAATGTTTTCTTTGTTTGTTCTTTTGTAATTTCATCAAAATACAGTTTAGATTCTTAATAAATTCAATACAATATTGAAAATAAAACTCGAGGGCTTCTAGTTGTGCTTCTGTTTTTAAATAGAAAGATATTAGTATTATAACTTGTGTTAATAAAGCAAATTTCCCAAATTCATATTCTCACTCTCTATAGATATAGTTTCATAATTACTACATACTTTTCAAGATAATAATTAGAACCAAAAAGTTATGCTCTTTTGGGGAATTTAATGACTTATTAAAGTCATTTAAATTCCCCAAAAAATATTTAATGAAGTACATTTTTTCAAATTTTTCTTATAAACCTTCATCTTCGGAAAAGGACTGAAATTTAATATCTTTACTCGTGTTAAGTTCCATCACCTAAGATGCAGGACTGTCTCAAACAATAAGTAAATAATAAAAATCCATTCATTTAATAATGTTTACAATAACTTAGAAAAAATAAATATTAATATCCTTCCATAGCAGTATGCTTTCTCGCATAAACGTCTTCTTCCTGAAATATTTGTTTCTCCTAAAACATTGTGTCTTTTCATTAAATATAATTTCTTTATTAAAAAAAATGAAAAGAAGTTTTTCTTTAGACTTTCATTGGGAAATGAACTAGGGATAATAATCAATATCTCTACTTTTTTCTTTTTTTGTGTGTGTGGGCGGGCGGTCAATAAATAAAGGTGAATTTATTAAAATAGCTCTACTTTTTTGGCATCCCAAGATGGATTTTGAAGAGCCTAAATATAAGTACAGCATAAAAGAACATTGTAGAACCTTTAATTGCAAATGTATCTTCATAACTGATATGAGATGGCCGTTGTAACGGAAAGTTCTCCTACGTTCCATTAAGCTATACATATTTCTAGACTCCTCAGCGGCAGCTAGAGGTGTGACAATGTTTAGAGCCAGTACAATAAATTGACTAGTGTGTTAATTTTAACATTTATTTATTAATCTTCTGCCAAGAAAAAAAAAGCGATAATAACGTTTAGTGAATAGTTAGTTTAGTTATTTTTGTGTTTTCCTATATTCCTACATTCTTTATTGAAAATTTCTAAAATAATCAAAACCTATTTAATAATAAACAATAAAGAAATAAAAAGAAAACTTTTCTCTAAAAACTTTGAAGGCAGAAGAATTTAAAAATGTGAATGGATAAAATGATATTTTATATAACCTACAGATATTTGTATTTTTACAATTACATTTCTAAGCTTGCTCGAATGTCAGAAGATTGTTCTAGATGTTTTTGCTTATTTTATGAAGGTGTATTTGTGCTTGTAATTGTTATCAGTAAATTTCTAAAAATGAAGATAAAGATTCAACCATTTGTGTGTATCTACCTTCTTATGGTTAAATCTAGTTGTGTTATTTATGATGGACTGTATTTGAGAACTTGAAATAAAAGGTTTAATGTCAGTACTTCACTCTTCTTCCTACTCAATTCCCGGAATATTTAAAGCAGAAATTAGCCATTAACCTTTTACCACTTTCCAGCTATTCAGGTTGCACTCTTGAAACTTTTCAACAAATCTTCATCGATCCAACCTACTAGATACCAAAAATGACCCTTGTTAAAGTGTGTTTATTTATATAAATAATAAAATATAAGAAGATGGTGGAAAGATGTATTTATATAAGATGGGTAGAATTGGAAAGATGAGTAGAGCGTTCCGTATTTTATAGTTAATTTTTCCTACAATGTTTCGGGGCCTTTTCTAGAAGAGGGCCACCACACATTTTCTAGCTGAAGGTTGAGATTAGGTTAGGTTATTTACAATTATATGCAAAATGTATACAGACGGTTAACTGTAATACACTTCCATTTTCAGACACGTGCCTTTCTTTAATTCTAAATTACTAAGCACTGAAGCAGTAGACATCGCCAGAGATCCTTCCTTTCCACAGTACCTATACTGTTTACCTTATTTTTTTTATTTATTTTTTTTTTAATTTATTTAATTTATAGTTCCGCAACTAGATGACAAACTCCTTATATGTCAATGTTAATCGTGAAAATATGAAAAGAAAAGCAAAGTGGAAGTAAACTAATGACTGTAACTAAGGAAACAATTTTTTTAAAAAAATAAGAAATAAATTAATAAACAATAGAAAGAAAAAATTATAAATTTGAATAAAAATGAAGAGAGTTATGGTACGGAATGCATAATAAAACAGTGACATTAAAATAAAGAAGTTCAGTTAATGAAAAAATCGAATAGGTGAAATTTTGGAGTATAAGTGTGTGCTTTTTAAATTTAGTTTACCTCTGTGTGGCTGTACTGTTTATGTTTAGTTTTAATAATGTATGTAGTAAAATCGTGGGTTACATTTCTTCCCTTGAATATCGTCTTCATGATTTCCCTCTGCTACGCCTGTCTTCTGCTCGCTTTGCACTTGACCAGAAGAGATGAATACAACACTACTTTGACCATCTAGCATTTGCTCTGATAGAAAACATAACTTCCTATGGAATAATATGAAGCACGGTAGGCTATTTGGTTAAGGCACCTGTATGGAGGCGGATCACCTCTATTTGAAATGGCTGCAGGATCCCAGTCAGATCAGCTCATTTTTCTAAAGTTTAAGATTTGAAAATGAAATCACTGACGGTTGCCACTCCGTTTAAAATACAATGATTAATCTTTTTTTTCTTTTTTTTTTTCATTTTATACGTTCAGGGCAATGAAATGTCCACTTAATAAATTCTGTATTTCAAATAGGGGATATTATTTGTCTTCCTTCTGTTCATCAGACAAACTACCTACCTCGAGTTCATTTTGTTTTCTGCCGCATATATTGAGCTCCAGTATTAGCCCTTGTAATTGGTTGATCCTGTAACACATTAGATCAATCATCAAAATAACTGAATTATAATAATGCATTCTGGTTAAGAACAATTTTCTTAATTTATGTTGAAGAGGAAGGAGCAACACTGCGTGCAGTTTAGCTCCTAGATGGCATTGTTATTTTTTCCCAACAGAACTTTACACAGTTTTAAGCATGGTGTGGTTCTCTCAACTTATAGCCTTATATTCTCAGATTGTGACTAATATAAAGTTAATTTTGACAGAATTTTTGTATAATATAGAGTAGGTGTAGTATGGCAGGCCAGGTAACAGGTATTTTATATAAAGTATGTGTAGCATGGCATGCCGGGTAGCAGGGTGTAGCACGGCAGGCCGGGTAGCAGGGTGTAGCACGGCAGGCCGGGTAGCAGGGTGTAGCACGGCAGGCCGGGTAGCAGGGTGTAGCACGGCAGGCCGGGTAGCAGGGTGTAGCACGGCAGGCCGGGTAGCAGGGTTTTATTATATATATAAAGACTTTTAATTATTTATTTTATTTTTATGGAGCATCTCCTTCTAGGACCATTACTGTTTTCTTATGTTTCTTTTTTTCGGGGGGGGGGGGGATTTTTTGTAGTAATTGTTGTATATTTGTACTTGATTGACTTCATGATTTGTGTAAAATTGATTCAAATCAAATAAGTATGGAGAATTAGAACCACTCTACCTCTCTTGTATGCTAGTAGTAGAATTGGATTACACTTATGAAATTCAAAGTGTAATCAATGAAATATTCTTAAAAAATTAATTAAAACAATTAGAGAGAAGTTGATGTATTGTAAGTAGTCATAACTACTTCAACTTACCTATAAGTATTAATGAACTGAGGTGTAGATTATGAGCGGACATTCTTCACTCAATTCACATTTTATTTCATCCACTTTGAAACACAGAAATCCTGCCCAAGATAAAGAGAAGACCATACTATTACATTTAATCCTAATATGCAAATCATTCGTTGAAAAGAATAAAACACAATTATTTAACCCTTAAGTAGAGAGGTGGTTTACCCTAACGTAAGTAGGGAGGTGGGGTACTCACAACACCCCTATGACAAAAATTCCCCCCACCAAAGGGGGTTTTAGAATTAGCAACTTCTTTATTATTTTACTTTTTTAAACCTATTATCAATGTTATATAACCAAATAATTAATTAAAATGCTCAAATATGGTATTTTTTTAAATAATAAAATTTTAATCGTTTTTCTTCATTTGTAATTTTGTTTTTATACAGTTATCAAAAATATGGCTTTGTTGAATAATGAAAAATTCTTAATCAAGTTAAAATTGATTATTAAGACATAGAAGAAGACAAATCAAGTACTTATTTTAAAAAATATTTTTGCAAAGTATACAAATTTAATCTGTAAAATGCTTCATATCATTAACTCTAAACCTCCACAATAAATTTGTTTCATGTCATTCATATGCATAAATGTTTTACAAAAACAAAAAAAAAAACCGTTGTTTTATTATCTAAACTTTTCTTTCCCTGTGTCTAGACCAAACGGCACATCAACCAGAACGTCTATTCTCCGTTTTTTGTGCTGGTTCTGGTCATCTTCCCATGACCGGTCATCCGATCATTTTGGCCGCATGATGTATTTTGAAATCTAAGATTCTGTTGATTTCTTTTCAATTTGTGGTTGTCAGTTTAAACCCAATATCTCTTAAGAACTCGACCCTCACCAGCGTTCGTAGTAGGATTATTTGCTACATATATTGCCTGAGAGTTAATGCCAGCTATGTGGAGGATTCTAAAGAAGACAGTTAGATGTAATCACCTTTCGGTGGATTATAAAATATTATTATTTCTAGCTTCTCATCTCAGCCTGCTATGTTGATTCTTCGTCTGACTGTTCACTTTATGTTTCATGCAATGATTTTTCAGAAATATCTCTTCTGTCCGAATCAATAAACTCAACTTCTCCATCCTCTTCATAAACTTACTAAAAAAGCCTCTTCATTCTGTCTTGATTCTCTTCACATAAAAAGTCAAACGGGGGTCGAAACAAAAAATTATATTGTAAATTTTTGTTACGCAAGTAGGGAGGTGGGGTGCTGTGAGCACCCCAAGCCAATAAAAGACCCAAAAAAACAAACAAATAATGTTTTTTCTGATGCGAATCCAACCTTAATGTGAAAAAAAACTACTATTTAGGAAGGCACCAAAGAGATGAAAAGGATTGAAAATCTTTAAATTGAAAATATAGAGGTAATTAAGTCATGGGGTGCTTAGAACACCCCGTCTCCCTACTTAAAGGTTAATAATTCACTTCTGGAGGAAGGAATCAGGCTTGTTTTATTTTTCATGACGGAGATAGTTGGGATTCGGTCAAAAGCTAATAAAACTATTGTTTCAAATAAAAAAAGTTTTATTTCCAATGTTTCTGCTTGAATTTCAAGCCTACATCAGCGCTATAAAACAAAAAGTCCGAAAGGAGGAACTGCGTCAGAGGAACTGCATCATCCCAGTGCGGTTCCATTCATATCCGTAGTGCCATTAGTATAGGAATAGAGAAGCAGTTATTCGTTGGTTTTCATCTTTCATGAAAAATATAAAATTACTTCAGGTGCGACAACAGGAAACTGGGAGTATCCTAAGCGGAAATTACTCCATCTTCTTTCTCAAAGTTCAAAATACTATTACCAATACGTTTCTCATTTTCTTACCTTTACAATACTCATTTTACTGTTAAATCCAATTAAAACAAAATTAAATTAAATTAAAAAGTGAGATCAACACAGGCAGTAGAACTCAATTAAATACTAACTATTGTGCGGGACGAGCATGTCCACACAGATGTGAAGGGTGGGCTAGATCTACCCCCCCCCCCCCTCTTTAGCTGTGAGATGAGAGCCCTCATCGTTCCTTCTATACTATTTTTCCTTTCTTTTAGTTGTTTAAAAATAACGTTTTCCTCTTTTTGTATGCCCCTTCGACTAATGGCCGATTTTGGAGGGAAGGAATATGAAAAATTATGAGTCAAGTCAATCCAGGCGAAAGCTGAACCCAGAAAGCATATATGCGTCTAGAGTCGTGTGGACACTGCTTTTCAAGCCCACATATATACATCTAGAGCTCATGTACTAAGAAAAACTTTTCAAGTCTATTAATAAAATATTTGTCTTCTAATCCTTCCTTAACTCTAAACGAGACCAAAATTTAAACATCTCAGTTTGGATGAATTTCGAAGTTGTAGAAAAGGTTTCAACTAAATCCCAAGATTCTATTAATAACAAATGAATAAAATGATAAATATGAATAACAATCAGTGAATAAAAGTCCGACTCGCAGGAACTGCATCATCTTAGCTGATCAAGTTGTGGTATCAAGGAGTTCCATAATTTGATTAAACTATCATTGATAAGAGATAACAGCTATTAAACTGTTTAATAGAATTATTACCTCAAACTCTAGTTGCTCTCCTGCAATCTCACAAGGAGACTTGAATTTCTTGTTCAGCTTAACTTTACCCGTTCCAAGATCTATCAATTTCTGGCATCCTCCTTGTCTATCTTTCAACTTTGCCGACAGATCACATGCTGTAATGAAAATAGTTATAATAAAATATTATTAAATATTTGTAAGGTTTCTTCTTGGTTTGTTATAATTTTTTACATTAAATTCATTATGCATTACAAAATGTTTACAGCCACAATCCAATGGTTATACAAATCCTGGAACAAATAAAAACGTGAACAAATAAATCACTATACACTGGCTTCCAGTACATGTAGACATTTATTAAAGCACTGCAGTTGAGACCCATGCAAAAAAAAAAAGTCCATAACAGGCCAGAAGGGCAGATAGTGTAGAGGTATCTGATTCATGACCATACGACACACTAGGGAGATAGTGTGGTCAGTACTATGCTTCCTTTGGAGGTGCCTATTAATAAATTAATTAAAGGTTGGGTGAACCTAGAGACGGTCTGGGACCCCCTGAATCCAACCCTCGAATGACGACACTAGAAGATAAACATCTTTAGTGTACGCTCGGGTTTTGAACTCAGGTCCTCCAGTTTATTAGTTGGGAGCTCTACCACTGAGCTAACCTCGCCCCCTTGTTTATTTTGTATTTATATAGATCAGTTTAAGCGGATTCTTACGAAATGCAAGGTAAACCACCTTGCTGAGTAATTAGCTTACAGTGTGAGAGATATAACTTGTCACTTGGCTGGGGAAGATTGGGGCACCGCTAACCAATGACAGCCTTGCTGGGTTGCCACTCCTCCCTCTCCAGATGAGGGGGGTTGTAGAGCTGGTAACATTGTGCCCTTTCTATGCTTTCCCCAAGTTACAAGTTATATCTCTCAATTATAGTTATGCAGATTCTGCATGCAAATATTTCTTTCTCACTTATAAATTTTTTCATATTGTTTTGATGAAACTTGTTAATCTTGATTTTCGAAACTGCAATTCTTTTTTATTTATTTGTTTTTGACTTTAGACAAATAATTCTAAAAAAAATATGAATGAAAATGATGAGAAGATCACCTTTGACCATGGCAATTTTCTGCTCCTGATCTATCCTTCTAGCCTGAGAGGCAAGTCCTGCTAACGCATTATTCCCCCGGGCACAGCAAATCTCACATCTTCTAATCAAGCTATCAGTTGCCGAGGTCACTTCCTGGTGTACTTGTGCCAGTTCAGGCAAATCGCATTCCTTTAAGGCAGAGGAATTGAGTAAAGTGATTTTTGTTTTTGTATTTACAGATAATGTTTTCTGCAATTGTCAAAATAGGTAGAAAGTTGGTAACCTTTCACTTCATACTTTTTTAACATTCAATAATCTCTATGTAATAGAAAAAATAAAAACTTCAAGTTGTTATAAAAGGAAATACTAATGACCAATACCACCCAGGTCAATACCAGGAATATACCAGGCCAATGATGATGAACCTTTTCGCTGAAAATTCCTTATTATGTTCTTTAAGGTTCTGGATCTAAATATTATAATTACAAAGATTTTACACCTACTGTTCCATTAAATTTTACAGTTAAATTTATTAAATTTAGTAATTTGTTGTTTTTTTAAACTGGGAGTTTTTAAAAACTGGTGAGAAGAACATTCTACACAAAAACCTTGTAGATCCAGAAAATGTGCTCCTTCCACCTCTACACATAAAGTTAGGCCTCATGAAACAGTTTGTAAAGGCTTTGCCTAAAAATACATTATGTGTCAATTATCTCTGCCAAACGTTTCCAAATTTCAGAAGATAAACTAAAAGAAGGCCTCTTTGTCGGACCTGACATTAGAATAATGATCTTTGACATTGATTTTGACTCCACAATTAACTTAAATGGAAAACAAGGTTATCATTCAAGGAAGTTATTGAAATAATGGGGGAATATTGTTGGTAATTTCAAGAAGAGGTTCAGCAAGATACTCATCGGAGCAAAGCTACACAAGAAGCTTCAAAGAAAAAAGGAAAAAAGTCCGACTCGCAGGAACTGCAGCATCTTAGCGCGGTTCCGTTCATGTCCCTAGTGCCATTTGATAAGCTTAGAAAAGAAATAAACTTATTTTTTTTATATATCTCGTGAAAATTGTCAAAATCCTCTCGAACATCTCGAATAAAAGTGATATTAAGGCGTCAGGGACACCGACAGTAGCTAACTTTTACACAGAAGCGGAAATTACATAATCTGGCTCTCATTCTAAAGCAAAGCTCTATAAATCAATACAAAATATGCCTAATAAAGCCTTTTTAGTGGATACAGAAGCATGGGCGTATATGAGGGGGGCTGAGGGGGCTGCAGCCCCTCCCGAAATTTTGAATTGATGATAAAAACTTCTCGTAAAACCCTTAAAAATAAATTAAATAAGATCACTTAGTTCATAAAACATATTTTATTTTACGTGCAATAGCGTTTTAGTTGCCTAAAACTATTCCAAGCTCTAAATATTTAGTATTCCATACCCTGGAAATGGTCTCAGCCCCCCCCCCCCCCCCCCCGAAATGTTTTTTATATACGCCCATGTACAGAAGGATCAAGAAGAAGTACACAAGATTGACTAGAATACCCTGCCTAATATAGCCTATATAGAATAATATGCCGAATAAAACGTATCTAGTAAATACACAAGGACAAATAAAAGTCTTGACGAATAACAAGTCAAAAAAAAAACTTTATTTAACAAAATAAAACAAAGTTTAGTTGCCCAACTACAATAGAATAATATACCTAATTAAGTCTACGGAGTAGACACAAATGGACCAAAAACAAGTCTTGTGGAATATTGATTTTTTTCTAATTAAATACTTTTTATCAATATTTAGTATATAACCTTTGTTGAAAATTATTGATTGCTAATTGATGAATCGGTTTACAACTAAGTAGTCTTTATGAATATATAGTATATAACCTATTTTTGGATCTGTGTTTTTGGGGTGCTCTCCGCCTAGGCTTTGTATTTGTGTCGGCAGATACCTGGGGTATATTTACAGCTCTTGAGGATTAACTCTTAGCAGGTAAATTTCCTGCGGCCCCATTGTGTTCTACGGGCATTGAACCGCCATATACGCTCATAGTATCTAACCGTTGTGAAGTTTATTTTTTGGATTTAGGACTTAATATACATATGTAGACTAAATCATAGCAAGAAGTAATCCTCCGTCGTCGGTTCTTAACTATGTAGACTCGCTAATGTTATCCAATCTTAGATACATCGTATTTAAAATCCACAGCAAAAACACGACATTTCATCAGAATCCCCTGCTGAATAAAACTTATATAGAATAATATGCAAAATAAAGCCTATCTAGTGGATAAAAATAGAGGAAAAAAGCCTCAGAAATCTCCGAAATATTGTCACTAATTTTACGTATTTTATAGCCAAATAGATTTATATTCTATAATCAATAAGAAAAACCTACTAACAATAAAAAACTATGGGTAAGAGATGAAAATAGGGAATACCAAGAATAATTCTAAAGAACAAAATCAACACCAGTACTGTAATCTAGATATTCATACGGCATCATCGAATTCTAACAAACAAAATATTGATTCTAATTATACGTATCCTGTTTTATTGACAAATACATTTGACTACTATAAGCAATTAAAAACACTAGGGAATATGCCAAAGAACTCAGAGTAGGAGCCTCGACAGTTTCAAGACATTTGAAGGAAATCGACAAATCCAAAGCTGACATTACTTCGCTTATTCAAAACTTTCTTTAGAACCTTTCTTGTAGACCATTTAGTAAGCTTTCGAATGGTAACCTTTCGCTTCCCAAGATTTTCAACCGTTTTCGAGATATTAAGAAATTATACGAAGTTCCCAAAACTTTTCATTATTTCTGACAACAGAAAATTGGTCTCATTTTACCTATCCTGTTTTACACACACATACATTTTCCTTACAAATACAACATAAGAAATTAAAGAAATAAAAAGCAATAAAAAACCAAGGGAAAGAGACAAAAATTACAAAAAGAACGACAAAAACCCGTTCATAAGAACAAAACAGACGTATTTGAAGTTTTAAGCATTTATTTCTCCGATTGACATAACCTAATCAAAAATAGTTTTAGAATCATTTTTGTAGAGAATTTAGTAAGCTTTCAAATAGTTTCAATCCACTTACCACGATTTCCCAACCGTGTTCGAGATATTAATGAAAGTATACGAAGTTTCCAAAACTTTTCATATCTGTTCATAAAATATTTTATTCTAACCCTTCCTTAACTCCAAACGTAACATAACTTTCAACATATTAGTTTTAATGAAAGTAGAACATGCACATAATGTTTCAACTGAATCCCGTTATTCTAAGTACCCAAACCAAAAACGGTATTCAAAAACTATTTTTCCAATTTTCTCGACAACGGTTAAAGCTATCGCCTTGAAAATGGTTTCATTCGTTTTTCTAGCCCAAGAAGCCTATAAAACGAGTACTTACAAGCTTATGAACTCAAAAACGTAAGCGTTACGATTTTTTCTGCGCGAATTTCGCCCCAAACGCCATCTTCCAGTGGGCGGATTTTGCTGGTTAACGAACTTGACCTTTCAAATTGGACGACAGATTTTTGTACCAAATTTCATCAAAATCGGACCATTCGTCTTCTATTTAGAGAGCGAACAGACAAATATATATATATATATATATATATATATATATATATATATATATATAAATAAATATATACATATATATATATATACAAATTTGAACCACCGTTATTTTCAGTTTCTAGGGGTTCTGAAACGCAAAATTTTCTAGTCGGCACTTCCGGATTGTTTCATTGTATCAACCTTATAAGCGGGGTTCCTCCCTATGGGGGAGGGAGGAACCGCGCTAAAAGAGAGGATAAACCAATTCCAGCTAACTAATTAAACCTGTATTATATCACTGTTTTAAGTAGTCTACCATAAAGGGGTTTTATACTGTATAATAAAAAATCCAACTCGCAGGAACTATGTTATCTTAATGCACTTCCGTTCATATCCCTAGATAAGGAAAGAAGCAGTTATTGGTGGATTTTCAACTTCATCATAAGCAGAAATGACTACCCCGCCTTCTCAACGTTCGCTCTGGGAAAACACAATTAAAAATACGTTTCTCATTTTCTTACCTTATTTTACTAAAAATAGAACAAAACTAACACTTTTATTTCTCCGATTGACCTCGCACCATCAATAATTCCTTTAGAACCTTTTTTGCAGAGAATTTAGTAAACTTCCTATTGGACACGTTCCACTTACTACAATTTTCTAACCATTCTCGAGATATTTAAGAAAATATATGAATTTCAAAACTTTTCATTTCTATTAATATAATTTTAGTTCCTTAACCCCAAAAAATAAATATCTTAGTTTAGATGAATTTCAAGCAAGTAGAAAATATTTGAATTTAATCCAACAATTCTAAGTACCCTAACCAAAAATTAGTTAATATATATATATATATATATATATATATATATATATATATATAGTAATGATCTATAAGGGTGTGCCCTAGAAAGTGTCAGTTTCTGGCATAGCGAAGAGTAGCATTCCTAAACAATACAATAAGTCCATCACAGATATTATTTTTGTCAAACAACAAAATAATTAAACGGATAAAAGCGGTTATAATAAAAGGTTTAGCAATTGGCAGTGCTTAGCTTGGCAGTATTTATTTTTTTAAAAAGGCAGTGTGAATTAAAAAAGGATTCAAAATGCCTGGGCTAGGAGTGATAAGGCATAGAGAGGTACAAGTTTCCCAGGAAGATAAGAAGAGAGGTGCTTCGAAAAGTGCCCTTTGGACATCCATGAATCGGGCTCGGCACCCGGGAGTCCTTGGTATGGTGGGAGTAACGTCTATAAGAAGAACCTCCCCCCACCACTCGATCTCATTGCAGAATCAGCAAACGAGCGGAGTACTCGCTTCATCTTCACTCTATGATCTAGCAGGCGACCATCATTCTCCTCAGCATGCCGATATAACTACTACAAGGGGTCTTCCATGGTCTAGTGGCTAGCGCCTTGGACTCATAAGCGGGAGATGGTGGGTTTGATTCCCATCTGGCGGCAGGAATTTTCAGTGGATAACCCGTCCTAAAAATGTGTTTTCAGGTTATAAGGTTACAAAAGAGAGATGTTTTACTGCCAATTTTCTACAGCGGGAATATAAGCCACGCCCTTTTCCCTCCAACTAAACCATCTATTTTAACAGTCCGTTTAGTTAATAATAAACGGATGTTAAAATTAAAATAAATTTAACAGGCTATAGTTTAAATTGTTTTCAGCCTTAGCTTTGGCTAAGTATTGATAAATATTAAACACTATCTCCCTTGTCTAGCCTCTTCTAAACGAGACATAAGAGGTAGTATAGATTTTTCGAACAACACCTTTGAAGGGGTCTCCCGTGGTCTAGTGGCTAGCACGCTAAATTCATAAGCGGGAGATGGTGGGTTCGATCCCCACCAGTGCCAGAAATTTTCTCATCCCACGGCTCGTTGGGAAAATTCCTTGCTGCACCCTAGATGTCGGCGCTAATGGCCTAGATGTTGATGTGCCATAAAAAAAAAAAAAAAAAAAACTACAAGTCTGCCTCCTCACTTCTTTTAGTTTATTTCCAGAACACCATCCAGATCATAAGCTGGGTATAACGCAATAATAAAATAACTGCCAATGCATAAGTAAACTCAATATAAAGTATAAAAGCTAGTAAAGATTAAATAATGGCCAATAATTTATTTTTATTATATAAGTTCAATATTTTAATTATGTGCCAATTTTTCTTTAATACCCCAACATTGATACAATTGTGTGAGTCAAGCACCTTTTCTTTCATACATTTAATGTATTTAATTTAGTATCACAACCATGCCAAAAACATATAAATTATATATTATTTCAATATAAGTCAATTGTTTCCAACTCTATTTTATTTACTACTAGCTGTTACCCGGCGTGCCATGCTACACCTATTTTCTGCATATAGAAAAGCCTAAATAAATTAGAAACCAAATAAGTATTATTAAAATCTAATAACACGAATCTGTAACTGTTTCGAACCCGTGACCTCTGAACTGTGAGTCCTAGACGACTTTGACCTAACCTATAACACCCCCCATATCAAGACATACATGTATGCCAAACTTACGATTTTTACCAAACTTGGGTTTGGTAAAAATCGATCTAACGGTGTGGTTTTTTATTAAAAAAAAACATACAGACAGCAGCTGGTACACGTTTTTGACCTGGCCTATGCCAATCCCCTGATCAAGACCAACCTGTGTGCCCAGTTTGATCAAAATCTGTCAAACGGTGTGGGTTTGTATAAAGAACAAACATACAGACAGATGGTAGCCGTTTTGACCTAGCCTATGGCAATCGCCGTATCAAGGTCTACCTGTGTTCCAACTTTGGTCAAAATCGGTCGAACGGTGTGGATTTTTATAGGGAACAAACATACAGACAGACAGCTGGTAGACGTTTTTTACTTAGCCTACGACACTACCCAGATTAAGATACACATATGTACCGAGTTTAGTCAAAATCGGACGACAGTGTGGATTTGTATAAGGGACGAACATACAGACAGACAGCTGGTAGATTTTTTTGACCTAGCCTAGGAGATTTCTCGTATCAAGACCTACCATTATTCCAAGTTCGGTCAAAATCGGTCAAACGGCGTGGATTTGTATAAGGAACAAACAGACAGACACGTGATTTTTATATATATAGATGAACTTTTCTCCTGGTATATAATATGGTCTCAACACAATGAAAGGACAGATGGTAAGAAGTGGTTCTAATTTAACATTTCTCATGCCTTTTCTTTCAGGAAATGTTATTAAATTAAAGTAATTATTCACATTAAATAAATAATAGTTTTATTCACAAATCTGTATGTGTTGAATTTGGTAATATTTAAATGAACCGTGAGATATAATTAAAATCTAATAAGAACTCTTTTGGTCAATTTTTTTTTTTTTTTAATTTTGAAATATAATTCATTTTCCTTTTCTTTTAAATCTTATCACACCAGAAACACCACAATATATATATATATATATATATATATATATTTATATATAAAAGGTCCAGTGGCTGTTAAAGCATGAGTACTTAACACTCCGTGCTAAAGGGTCGTGGTTTCGATTACCACTAGGGGTGGTGGCTTTTCTTTAGAAAAAAGAAAAGGCATCAACCCTATTCTGGCTAGAAAAGACCCTATCCTGGCTATAGATAACCCGTCCTAAAATTGGTAGTTAATAATAAATGGACGTTAAAATTTATTAAAAATATATATATATTTATACATACAATGAGAAAAAATATGATTGCTTGCCTTTATCAACGCTATAGTACTTATCAACAATGATTTTTTGCCCATGGTCAGTAGACAAAAAGATATTTTTGTTCAATGTGTGTTTTTGTGTTTACTAATATAGAATAGTTACCTCCCAGCCAGCCTTCATGATCTTCATTAATATTCGATTTGTCTTTGTGTCCGGAGGTTCCATGCCTAAAACATTAGGGGATATGGAATTAGTTGGATTGTTATACACATTTTTATTTTTTTAAACAGGGATTTATTGATTTTTTTTTTTTTTTTTTTTTTTTATCTTTACTTTTATTAAAATATGAAAGCTACCGTGATTTCAGCTCTAAATGAATGAAATGACTTAATAGAAAATCAACAAAATATTTTATTTCAATAAATAGAGAATAAATGTGAAAACATAAAGGAAGATGAGAAAGGTGCCCTAAAATGGAGTGCATCGAAGAGGAGTGGCTAATTTTGTTATTATTGTAGTAATGAACAATGGAACTGTGCAGCCATTCATCTTTTATGTTCCCTTCTAGGAGTATTATTTATTTTTGTCTTCAATTTTGCTTGGGAGCAACAATTTTGCTGGTCATATAACACATTGTATTCTGATTATTCCCAGCCTCTACCTCTATTAATATGAATGTAGAGTTTTCAAAATTAAAGATTTTCAATTATACTTTTTGATCAGATTTGTCTTTTTACAGAGATTTAAAATCAGTTATTAATATAAATTAAAACTACAATAACAAAAGTGTTTACAGATTTTTTGAATCAACAAGAATTTAAATGCCATAACATCTTTTTGCTTGTATGATAATAATCTTTTGAATGTAATGAAGATGGGGCTGGTGGGTGATATTAAGACAAAATAAATATACATGGGGACCAGATGTTCTGGCAACGTATCCTAGCCAGTGTTTCAGAGGGTTCACTTATTGGCCCACTTTGATGCCGACTTCAATGCAAAAAATAAAATATTGAATGAAATTGAAAATCTTTGTATATTCAGCAAATCTAAAAGAGTATAAACTCTGTTGGTTATTGAACTTAACTTGAATACGGGAACAGCCAGACTGGCATTCAAGGCCTGAGTAGGAGGATGAAGGTGACATGGAAGACAGAGGAAAACTTTACAGGAAGGAGTGAAGGAGGCTTTCCAATCACGCAGCATGGACAGGATCAGGAGGAGAGCTTACTCCAGATGGAGCAGAATGGTCTAGACGAGTCATACCCCAAAGTGGTCTGTATGAACCCCCATTTTGGCGTTTGTAATATTAGATATCATTTAAAGTGCTTATGATTAAAGTAGAACTTAAGGAGTAGAGTTTAATATGCAGGGAGGAACGAACCCCGCTAAAAATGGACAGCAAGTTATTAATTTCCTTTCTATTCACATCCCTCATAGAAAAAGGTTTCCAATCTTCTAAGAATAAGCAGAAACAAACTGGACATCACTATCCGAGGAAATTTAAGATGAAACCTAACTTAATTTATGCCAAATATTGAAAATTTATTATCAAAGCATGAGGTTCAGCTATCCAAATAAAAAGGGTTTATTTTTAGCTTAGAGATTTTATGTAATACATATAAAATTGTATTTTGAGTATTTTTAATTTCAGTTTCATAATTAAATGTATGGAACTTTGTTTTATTTATTATTTTTTATTTTTTCACTTCACACCTCACTACAATTACAAACCAATCAAAAACAAATTAGAATTTTCAAAAATGCAAATTTGGCTAAAGAAGAGGTCTACCCAAAGCCGGTAAATATGGCAAGTGGTCTACGAGATATAAACATTAGAGGACCACCGGTCTAGACTCTAGAAGCAGCTCTCTCATACTGCGTAAGGGGTATTGGTGGATCAACAACCAACGAAAGGATGTATGTAAGCTATTCTTAAACTATCTTTCTTTTTTAAGGAAATCAAAATTTTGTAGATTGAAACACCAATTCAAACTTGCCGGAAATAAATTATGTCTTTTTGCTATTCTAGCATTTGGATATGTTTTCTAGTCCTTCGTAACTGTGCAGATGTCCAAAGCTAATTGGTAACTCCTGAGTTTACATTACTTTGTTTAAACGTATGTACCTACAACCAAAAAAATATCTTTATTATGTATATATTTGAAAAATGATAATAATAATGGAGAAATACCGTTAATAAATTCAATTAATTATTTATATCATTTACATTGTGATATTTTTATTTTATTTTAATATGTATATATATTTAATTCCCTATTTTTAAGTTTGTATGGAAATTGTCTCATGGGCGTATATAGAAAATAATTTCGGAGGGGGCTGGGAAAATTTCAAGGGGGGGGGGGGGGGGCTGAGTCCATTTCCGGTATATGGAATACTAACAATTTAGATCTTGTAAGAGTTTTAACCAACTTAAATGCTATTACACCCAAAAAAGAATATGTTTTATGAACTAAATGATCTTATTTAATTTATTTTTAAGGGTTTTATGAAATATTTACCGATCAAATCAACATTTCGGGGGGGGGGGGCTGCAGCCCCCCCTCCTTATACACACCCATGAATTGTCTAAAAGATAAAATCGCCATTTGTAGTTTAAATAAATCATAATGAAAATAAGGTTGAGCCAAATTAAAATTGTTTAAAGTGTTAGAGAGGATTTGAGCGAAAGGTATTGAAATATTATTTGTGGAAGTTTTGAGAGTCCTATTTCTACGCTTTTTACTATAATTTAATTCTTTAATAGCTAAAAAGAAAAATGCAATAATACATTTAGAAATAAATTCAAAATAAGGTTTGTTATTATAATTTTTAAGGTAATTTATTTTTAGTAAATATTTTATTCACTCCATAAATGGAATAATGTTTTATTAATTCTTCTTGAAATTATTATTGCACACATTTTTCTTCCTTTCATCTATATATATATATATATATATATATATATATATATATATATATATATATATATATATATATATATATTAAAGATGTTTACTACTTAATTACTCTGAATGAAATTGCAAAGATTATTTCTTGAACAAACTATAACAGCACCTGCTCTAGTGGTCACACCCTTCCCAAAAAAAACGTCAAATTGATGCTAGGGACTAAAATATGTGTGTGCGTTTGTTCGCGTATGTATATGAAGATAAACTTATGAAATTTTATACAGGTATTATACTAATAGGTGTGGGTAACATTGAAAAGTTTCATAATTTTACATTGAAGTGTTTCTGACTAATAACTAACCAAAGTGACCAAGTTCCAGGCCCATCCCAAAAACAGTTTGCCTATGAAAATTATGGTATCATAGTACTGGGTCAAGTTTTAGACCCTTAATACATCGTCAAGAACCCAATACATAATAATCTCTCAGTTATTTCTACCTTTCTAACATTTTTGGGGGGGATCCAGTTTACTTTAGGTTGTAAAATTTGCTTTAAAAATAGCTGTTTGAAATTCCTGAAAAGTGCAAAAACAGAAACTAAAAGCACACTTCCTCCTTCCTAAAAGCAGAAATAGGAAGCATGCTAAAATCAAAAACTCTTGAACACTGTTTCATTGACCACAACAACTTAGTAAGAATTCTAACAAGATAATCCGTATCAATCACAAAAATATGATTAGTGCCAATCACAATATAACTAGTGGGAAGAGAGGAAAAATAACAGCTGGAATTTCGGCAGATGCCAGGAGCTATAAACAGGGTTGTCTGGTAAAGATCTGCTTGGAAAATGTGAAATTGGATAGCTTCCAGAATGCGCCTAGGAATATGGATACATTTTTATATATATAAATGTTTGATAATATGAATACAGTTGTTATTACTTTTCATTGTTTCGAGGATTTGCCTGAGCCTACAAAGCTGCCTCCTATACAGGCTGGCTTCCTCCTCCATGTAGCTTATCTTGCAGCAATATGTCTTCATGTGGTACTTTAGTTCTTTTATAAGCTGATTTAATTTAACTATTTCTGATTCGTTGTCTCTGCTGTTGTTTTCGAGTTCTCGCAACTTTTGTTCCAATGTTGTCTTCAGGTTCTTTAAACTCTGTATTTGGTCCTTTAGCCTTTCTGATTCGTTCTTTAAATTATTAATTGTTCTCTCTGCAGTTGAAAGTCTTCCTTCTGCCATCATTCTTTGATTTTTTTCTCCATTTAGTTTATCGTTGACAATTTTCAGCTCGTCGTGGAGAGCCTCTTTTGCCGCATCTTTTGCTATAATTTCAGCTTCCAGTTCTATTTTTGACTCGAGAAGGTTTTTTTCTCGTTCTTTTGAATCTTCTAAATCTTTAATCAGTTTATTACTGCTGTCTTTCATTTTCTTTAAATCTTGTTCCATACTCAGCTTCGACTTCTCCAAGTCTTTTATTCTTTGTTTCATTTTGTGATTATTTTCTTTCCAAGACCTTGTTTCATTACGGCATGAATCTAAGTTTTTCTCAATATCTTTAAGATCCTTTTCCATGTCCATTAAACGATTGAGTGCTTTGTCAAGATCGGATTGCAAGATTGTCGAATTACTCATTTCTTGTTGTAATTGAGTCCGTAAATTGTCGTTTTCTTTCCTAAAATCAGCCAGTTTCTTGTTCAATCCATCAATTTGATTTAAATATTGCTTTATATCATTATTCAAATTGTTTATTTGATTCTCCAATCCAGCTACTTCACTTTTTAAATCCAGAATTTCATCCTTTAATTTTCCAATTTCCGATTCCAGAGCTTTTGATCGTTTCTTTTCTGAACTTATATCGTTTAAAAGCGCAGCTATATCAGATTTAAGTTGACCAAGTTCTTGTTTAAGATTTTCGTTTTCTTCCGTAAGTTCTTCGATAAGAACTGTTGGATCCGATATCCCACTAGCTCGTGCTAGGCTTTCTTCGTCTTCTTTTCTTTGATACTCGGCTAAAATTTCTTTCAACTTCTTATTGCTTTCCTTCTCTTTGTGTAAGCTCTCTCTCAAAGCTTCCGCCGTTTTATTGGCCTCATCTAGTTTTCTATTAAGTTCATTCAGTTTACTTTGCATATTATCATTTTTCACTTGCTGTTGTTTCATTTCCTTCTCTAGTTCAGCAATTTTCTTCTTTAAATCATCTACAGTTTTCTTCAGCCTCTCCCTTTCCATTGTCAAATCCTTCACTTTCTGTTGCTCCTGTCTAAGATTTGTTTCTAGATCGCTTAGTTTTTCTGCTAATTTATTTATATCTCCTTTTCTTTCGGCATTTTCAGCTTGTTCATTTCTTAATTGGTTCTCTAGACCCGATATAACACTTTTTAAATTAGCAATTTCTTTATTAAGAGCAGATATTTCTGACTTATCCGAAGAAATTTTAAAATTTGCCTCCTTAAGTTGTGCTTCTAGAGAGGCCTTTAATTTACTCAACCCATGTAATTCTTCTTTCAACAATCTTATAGTTCCCTTTACATTCTTTATTTCTTCTTCCTTATCATTCAACTCAATTTCTAAATCCTTTTTCTCATCGGACAAAGTTTTCAAATCATCTTTAAGCCGTTCTAGTTCATTACGCAAGGCGTCGCCTTCCAATCCACAAGCTGTCAAGTCTTTTTCAAGGCCAGCTCTGATTCCTTCTAACCCATTCATTTCATTCTTCATCTCTTCGATTGTTCTTTTCAATTGCTCAATTGTATTATTTAAGTTTTGGATCATCATTTCGTCATTGAGCTTTGCTGATTTTAAAGAAGCAAATTCGTTTTTCATATTTGATAACTGATCATTCAAGGACTTGTTATTATTTTTAAAAGTATCGACTTGTAACTTTAACTCCTCTACTACCTTCTCAAGATTACCAATAGTTTTCTTCAAATTTTCATTATTCTTCAACATATCTGATAGTTCTTTTTGTAAGGATTTAATTTGATTTTCCATGCTACGGATTGATGTATTAAGCTCGTATATTTTCTTGTTTAATGATTCAACTTCATTTTGTAATGCAGCACATTTCTCTCTTTCTTTTTCAAGATCTTTTTCTACACCCTTTATATTTTTTTCTAAATCGGAATTAATTTTCTTCGATGACGCTAATTCATTTTGAAGACCTGATTTTTCCGACTCTAATCCAGCAATACGTGATTGAGCTTCTTGAAGTTTTGAAGAAGCTGATGTCAATTCGCCTTGGAGTTTTGCAATTAGTATTTTTTTCTCTTCCACTTCACCTGTGAGTGTCGTCATTTGCGCTTGCAATTCCATGATTTTCTGCTCGAGAGTATTAATTGAATTCATTACGTTTTTGTTTTGTTCTCTTTCCTTGCGTAGTTGTCCATCAGTTTTGTCCAAAATTGTTTTTAAACTTTCTATTTCGCTTTGTGCTCGCTTTAATTCATCTCTGAGGGAATTTATCTCGGCCTGAGCATTCCTAAAGACTTGTTCTGCCTCATTCTTTTTATTTTCCATTTCTTTTAATTCTTTTTGTAAATTTTCCACATTTTTCCCCAAAATTTCGTTATCATTTCTGCATTTATTAAGTTCTTTCTTAAGTTTTTCGTTTTCTACTCTAAGATCTGAAAGTTCCTCCTCATCAGCAGCCATTTTCAATGTATTATTTCGCCTTTCCTGAAGTAAACTCGAAAACCTTGCCTCAATCGATTGATTAATTTTATTGAGTCCTTCGAGTTCCCCTTTCATCTCAGCTATTTCATTGTGTGACTTCCTTACTTCCATTGTGGCCGACTTCAAATTCTCTTCAAGTTCTTCATTTTCTTCCTTAAGTTTTGCAATCTCTCTCATCTTATCATTTATATCATCTTTCAAGGTTTTATTCTCGGCTAAAGCTGCTCTTAGCTGCCCTTCAACTCCTATTAAAAGATTTTCGAGTTCTGCAGTTTTCCTGTTTGCCTCTTCTAGAGCATTACTCATTGCCTTGCTCGAGTCTTCGCATTTCTTCAATTTATCCAGAGCATCAGCTAAATCGTGCTCTAAAGTACTGATTTTTTCTTTTGCGTCATCGAGCTCTTTCATAGAATTATTGGTGGAGCCTTGTAACTTTTTCATAGCATTTTCTATGCCACTATTTATTTTTTCTAAATTATCAGCAGTTTCTTTCCATTTGTCAGCTTCTGATTTAGCTGCTATACATTCTGCCTGACATTGCTTCAACTGCCCCAGAAGTGTTTCTCCTTCTTTTCTATAAGCTTCGAGTTCCGTACTTAGCCCAGCTACTTTCTCTCGGAGTTTATTAAGTTCACTATCTGCATTAAGTAATTCTCCTTCAAGTTTCATTTTGATCGAATTCAGCGCTGAATTATCTTTTTCTAGTCGTCCTATTTCCCCATTTAATTTAATAATTTCTTGCTTGCATTCTTCTAAAGCCTTCTTCTGGCTGACCAAGGCATTTTCTGTATCATTAAGAAGCTTTTGTGTTTTGCTCAGTTCGATCTGCAGTTGGTCCCTTGCAGTTTTAGTATTTTCAAGTTCATCTTCCAACTCTTTTTTCAAAAGCTTTAAACTTTGAAGTTCATTTCTTAAGTTGTTCAATTCTTCCTTTGCTGCTTTCAATTCTTCCTCTTTTGCTCCCAATTGTTTTTGAAGATCATCTATTTTATTTTTCAGGTCCTTTATTTCCTTATTAAGTCCAGAATTATAATTTGTCAAGTTTTTAATTTCGTCTTCTAAATCCTTAATTTTATTTTCTGCAATTTCTAAATTATATTTTAAGCTTTCGACCTCCCCTCGAAGAAATTGATTAGCATCCACCTCCGCTTGAAGCTGCTTCTGGTAGCTATTTCCTTCAGTTTTCAATCCGTTTATCTCGTCTCTCATATTGGCAATCTCAGTCTCCAATCCTCCTTTCTCCTCTTCAAGAGTTTTTATTTTTGCAAAAGCTCTTTCTAAATCATCTTTTATACTCTCTAACTCCTTAAGAAGAAGTCCATTTTGTCCTAAACATTTCTTATTTTCAGACTTTGCATTAATTAATTCTTCTTCTAGGCTTTCTATTTTACTATTAAGCATATTGTTTTCATTCATGCATTTTTCTTTCTCTTTTTTCAAATTATCAATATCATCTTTCAAAGCCTTTATAATTTCTTCAAGTCGATCCATAGCATTAGCTTTGTCGCCCATTCCTCCTTTAAGGTCGCTTAATTCTGCATTCCTTTCTTTAAGCTCTCCTTCTAAATTTGCTAATTTAGCCTCTAAGCCAGCAATTAGCTTTTTTAATTCCCCAATCGACTTTAATTTTTCCATTTTTTCTTTCAAATCACTCATTAGTTCGCTCATCTGGGCTTCTTTATCAGCTAATTTATTTGTTATGTCCTTATTTTCACCATAGAGTGCCACGTTGTCTTGCTTTAAACGTTCCATCTCTTCCTGACAGGATTCGAGTTGTTTTTTTAGGGCTTCTATTTCATTTTTTGCTGAAGCCAATTCTCCAAGAATTTTTTTCATCTGTTTTTCTTTCTCTTTTCTATAATCACCAGCGGCTTCCAAATCACCCCTCAAAGCTACCATGTCCTTCAGTTCATCTTGGAGCTGGTCAATGCTTTCTTTAGCTTTTAAAAGGTCTTCACGTAATGCATCATTCAAAGCCTGTTGCATTTTTAAATTACCGTTAGCTTCCGAGAGAATTATGGCAAGCCTTTCTATTTCATGAGTAGCTATTCTAAGCTTATCCCTCAAATCTTGTATTTCATTTTTCATGCTTTCGTTTTCTCGAGTCAGCTTCCTAAGTTCTGCTTTCTTATCCCGATAGTCCTTCATCATATCCGTAAACGCCTGTTTAGTTAGTGTCATAGTCTCCTGGAAATATTCACATTCCTCTTGAGCTAGTTTTGAAATTAAATCGTCCTCTAGCCTCGTCAAACGCTCGATTTCCTCTTCTTGGGCTTTTAATTTTTTGGTCAATTCGAGTTGTGAGTCGGATGCCTGACTGAATAAATCTTTGAAGTACTCTTTGTTGTCGGTCAACTGAATTATGTTTTCTTTCATTTGAGCCCTTATCGCCTCGAGTTCGAAGATTAAATCTTTTGCCGAAACTAGTTCTTCCTCTTTTTCGCTCAACTCCACACTTTTCAGTTTCAGATCGATACGCATCTCTTGAAGGGAATCACGCATCCTGTCCTAAAAGAACAAAACCATAGTTGAAAGTGAAAGTTATCAACTGCTGGATCATCATGCCTTATTCTTGTCATTGGCTTATAACTAACCTGCTACTAAACACTTGTTGGGCTGTTGAGACAAGGGACAACTGCTTAGTAGAATTATGATGGGGGAGCTTACTTGTAGCTAAGTGAATAGAATCAATTCCTATTCACTTGTACTTGTGGTGCTTACTAATGACAAGTACTAAGCTCGTTTAAATTAGTGAAGTTCACGCGACATTCTTCAAGAATGAACTTAAACTAATTCCTGTAACTGTAAAGGAGGACTAGTCTTGCACATCTAGTCCTCCGTTAGAGAAGCAGACTCAATTATACAAAATAATATGTAATAATTGAGGTAATAATAATATCATCCATGAAATAATAGAGACATGAACCATAAAATTTTATAAAAAATGAAATTTCCTCCTCAAGTTAAATAATATCAAATTTACAAGCACATAATCTGAAGATATAATGTATATATAAAAAAATAATACAAAATCATACAGACGATTGGATTGAAAATGGCTTATAGCCGAAACGTTTCCACAACAAAAATTTAATTAAAATAAAACTATTGAAGACTTAATAAGCTGTTACCAACTACCAATATATATATATATATATATATATATATATATATATATATATATATATATATATATAGATATATATATATATATATATATATATATATATATATATAGTGCCTAGCAGGTGAAAATTTGAAGACCTTCTTTAAAATTTTGTAGGGAGATCTGAAAGAAATACATTCATACTTCTTGAAGGAGTTTATCTACATTCCTTCATAATGTGCTAACATTACGATTATTTAATTATTTAAAAATGACTTACTAATCTTTGATCATAGCTTTCTGCCAATTGCCTTTCGTGTTCAATTAATCTACTGATTTCGTCATCTTGATCGGCTAAAGTAGCTCGCATTTCACTCATCTCTTTATCCATCAAATGTTTTTCTGATTCCATTAAACGAAACTCTGCTACTTGCTTTTTTAGCTTTTTATTTTCCTCTCTTATTCGAATCAATTCGTTCATTTTTGACTTTGATTCTTCATATTCCCATTCCATCTGAAAGAATGGAAATTAAATGACGATTTGTTTTTCTTATTCCGGGACACATTTCCCTTACGAATAATTTTGAATTTACAAAATAATGAAAAGAATTTAAAATATAAAATTATAAATACTACAGCTTGAATTTAAACTAGGAGTTGGGTAAAACTTGTAGGGATAAAAAGTGGTGCAAGAGTCGGGATTAAAAGATTTCTAAGTTGGCAGCATGGCGAACAGACAGAAGTAAGGAATTCCATAGAGAGGTGGCACGGGTGACAAATGATATTTCAATTGAAGCTGTATTGTAGGAAGGAATAAAATGATCGGAAGGACAAGAGCAGGGTGTTTATCGGAGGGACCGTGAACAGAGGATTTAAATTAATGGAGTTGAAAAATATAAGAAAGTCTTCGGGATTGAATTACTTGGTAAAGGACTGAGCCAGGAAGTACTGTCGACGATAAAGAGGGAATAGCCAATTTATCTCATCGAATGAACTGTTTCATTCGGATCCCCAGAGACTCCTCCTTATGAAACAGTTCATGAGGTGTTTAAGTTTGCCTCGATATTGCCAGAAAGTACACCGTACACCAAACAACCATAGTCAAACTGGGGGAATAGTAGGGAGGTTACAAGGAGTTGACGGGTCTTTGTTGGCAGGAGAGGTTGAGTTTTGCATCGAGATTGCCAGGAAGTCCACCGTAAACCAAAAAACCATAGTCAAACTGGAAGAATAATAGGGAGGTTACAAGGAGTTGATGGGTCTTTGTTGCCGGAGATGGTGGGAGAGGTTGAGCTGTCTCAGGATGAATATCGATTGAAGAGGCATTTGAAAAATATGATTTTTCCAGGAAAGGTTTTGATCAAATATGATTCCAAGGTTTTTAACTGATTTATAATATTTCATAAGGATGCTGATGAGATAAAGGGCTGGAAAAGGGGAGTGGATCTTATGGAGAACTATTTTATTTTTTGTTACGGAGTTCCATCTAGGCCATTAGCCTGGCACCGGGCTATCTGTAGGTTACAACCCTTCCTAAACATCCATGGTGGAGAAGGGACCATTCCTTTAACAGGCCCTGAAATGTAGAAACTCACCTTCCCACAGGCGGGACTCGAACCCACCATCTCCCGCATGAGAATCCAAAGCCTTGGCCACTAGACCATGGGGAGACCCACTATTACTTCTTAAAACAAGTTTTATTATTTTATATAATTTGGAATATTACACATAATTTAAACAAAAAAAAAACATGTAAAGATTGATGGAACAAAATGAACATTTCTGAAATTTTAAGCGCTGTTTTTACCAGTGTACTATGTAATTTGGATTATCCATAATTCTGATTCAGAAGAGTAATTATGTATTTGTAGCAGGCTCTTGAATATTATTTTAGAAGAAACAGTCAATTGTCAATTGTCTCTGCAAAGCAAGGAATGAACAGTAATTCCAAAATATTTGAAAGAGGCTCTATTGATCAAATGGGTTTTTATTTTAAATTGTTTAACAAATTTAAGGTTGTTTTACTCATTTAAATAATTATGATACGTTGTAAGGTCCATAAGTTTCTGGCATGTCCTGCTTCCCCTCCTTCAAACGTGCCGGGACCTGCACGCCAATGCAGGTCCATGCCTGCTTACTCCATACCCATCGCCCGCACTTCCTCAGTGTTGACAGTCAGTGTCCAGCCTTGAAGGAAACTCCCCATTTTTACAATGTTCAAACTCAAGTACCGTGAGGTAATTAAATTCTTATGTAAAGAGGGTCTTACTCCTGCGCAAATTAAAGAGCGCTTGGATTGTGTATACAGGCAGTCCTCCCCCTCGTATTCCACAGTGAAAGAATGGGCAAAATTATTTAAGTTAGGGAGAGACAGTCTAGAAGATGACCCACGTCCCTGCCGCCCATTGGAAGCTGTCACTTCTGAAACAATCCAACTTGTGGAATCTGAATTGCTGTCTGAACGGCGACTAAAAACCAAGGAAATAGCAGCGAGGTTAGGGCTTTCAAAAACAAGTATTTTGAGGATCATCAAAGAACATTTGCATATGAACAAGGTTAGTGCAAGATGGGTTCCAAAAATTCTTTCAGCTGCTCAAAAACAGGAACGAGTTCACTGCTGCAATGAATTTTTACGCGAGTATAATGCCGACCCAAGGAATTTTTTGGACTCAATTGTAACTGGGGATGAGACAATGGTTCTATATTATGACCCACTCAGCAAAAGAGAGTCCATGGAATGGAGAAGACCAGGAGAAGCGCCTCCTTTAAAGGCAAAAGTCACGCAGTCAACAAAAAAGGTAATGGCCACAATTTTTTGGGACTGTAAAGGAATACTACTTATAGATTTTAAAGAAAGGAATACCACAATGAATGGTGAGTATTATGCAGCTCTACTTCACCGGTTACGAGACGCCATTAAAGAGAAGAGGCGAGGGAAGTTAAGCAGAGGTGTCCGCCTCCTTCACGACAATGCCTCTGTCCACACAGCATTGATTTCCAAGGCCGCTGTGAAGGACTGTGGATTCCAAGAAATCTCTCATCCACCCGACAGCCCAGACTTGGCCCCTAGCGATTTCTACCTTTTCTCAAAGTTAAAATCTGACCTTCGTGGAAGGCGATTTAACACCGACGAAGAGCTCCAAGCAGCAGTGGAAGAACATTTTTTTTAACAAAGAAGAAAATTATTTTTTTCATTGTATATAAATGTTGCCAAAGCGTTGTATTAAGTGTGTTGAACTTAGAGGAGAATATATTGAAAAACAGTAAAACCAGTTTTTTTCTTTCAGCTTTCCTTCTATCCCAGGCCGGAAACTTTTGGACCTTACCTCGTATGTATTATTTCTTCATTAAAATTTTGTATAGCATTTTGAACATTTTCATAGTGTACCATAATAATAAGAATTGCTTAGAATGATTAAACACATTTTTTAGGAGTGTTGGATAATAAATTTGTTTATGTTTGGACTAATGACATATTAAAAAAAAAACTGTTTTTCTTAGCCGAAACCCAGCTAATTCTTGACTTTATGTCATCACTATGGCTACTGTTTACAGACAAAGAGAAACGGTTTATTCAAAATAAATATAAAAACGATGCTTCCTAAATCAATTCGATTCCTGTGGAATCAGCCAGCTGCTAATCATTCTTTGAAAAATTCATTTTATTCATGCTGGGAATGCTTGTTATTCCTTTAAAATACGATCGAAAAGAAATGTATTAACTATATTGCTTTAAACATGTTGGAGAAAAATGGTTTTATTTATTATGGAGACAATTTTGATTTAATTATATTTGCCAAATGATCTGTGTCTGCTGTAAACTGCAATGATCTCCAAAAGATTGATTAGCAGCTCTTAAAAATTTAATAGCTGAGAATTAATTCCACAAGGACAGCTAATTTTCTTGTGTCCAGACGTAGCGTTTCGAGCAAGTCTTGAGAGGCTTTTGGTATTGTTCTTCTTCAACGAAACGAAAGGCCTTGCACATGAAAGTTTATTCTTCAATACAAGTTATTCTTGATATTTAAATATTTTTAACTTTTGTTTCAAGTTTTATTTGTATTTTCAACTCTAATTTTTCATTAACACAGATTACCTTACCTTTCTCAATTCCTGTAACTCAGACTTGAGCGTGCAATTTTCTATCATAGCACTGTCATATTTTAATGTTAGTGTCTCCAGTCTCCGTTCCAGGCCATCTGAATATTCCAACCTTAAAAATATAGATATTGTATAAATTACTTATTTAAACAAATATTAAAAATAAATCTACATAAACAAGGTAAGAATATTTTTAAACATTAAATCCCTGTATAAATGAAGGAGATAAACTGGTCGAAATTAGAGAAATCTTCTTCATAACATTCGAGATCGTTGACTCCTGAGATTGTGAAAGTGGAGTTTGTCAGGATTTGACAGGAAAAAATGAGAGAGGAAAAAAAAACCCACATTTTTAAATATAAAAATGAGTTATATTTGCCAATTTTTCTACTTGAGTTTAAGCTTTCCTCAGGGCTGTAAATAAAGATGGGCGGACTGCTGTTAATGACTTCAAAAGTTGACAAGACTTAAAATTATCCAGAAAAAAAGATGATGGACGGAGAAAATTTTCAAAATATTTTATATATATAAAAAAATAAGGAAGAAATATTAGTAAAAAATTAGTAACAGTAAAAAATGATAGATAGTGGTACACTCAGTGACTTTTTATTTTTTTATAGTATGTATAATGGTTGAAGACTGAGAGTTCTATAAACTTATGCCAGCTTATGGGTCTTCAAATCAGATTTTATTTTTCGTTGAGATGTTTCAGCCTACACAATTGTCAATCTAAATAAAAAACATGAAAATAACTCAGTTATAATTACAATACTTCAAGATTAATCTCATTTTAATTTTTCCATTCAAATCATGGCTGTATTTGAAGAATCACAATTTTTATTTTTATTTATGACATCATTGTCCCCAATACCATTTAGCCATCTGGAATTTTGTAATCAAAGAATGGTGATGTCTTAATAACATCTAGATTTCCTTTTATAATTGCTTATGGCTAAACAGTATTGGGGACAAAGATGTCATAAATACATATAAAAATATTTTTTTTTTTTTTTTTACAAATACAGCTATGACAAAGCAGAGATCAGTAAGATGCATGTTGTGTATGGAAATATTGGCAGCATGTTAATTTTGGAGTAATGTAATTATAACTGAGTTATTTACATGTTTTGTATACAGATTGACAATTGTGTAAGCCGAAACGTCTCAAAGAAAAATAAAATAAGATTTGAAGATCGCGTCAAAAGCGCTCGCCCACAGTACTCGCACAGATGCCAGTGACGACGGTCTCCACCAACAGGTGACAAAAATTAGATATGTTTATATTAGCAGTAACTTTGTGTCACCATAGTTATCACGTGAGCTTTTGTTCAATGGTACTACATTCTGTTCAGTAGAGTGCTCTGGAGCTCTGCTCTACTATTATATCTGTGTTCATCTCACTAATCCGTGTAAAGTTATTTGTTACCTCTGTTGATCTGTAAGAGGCACATTATGAACTGATCAAACACGGGTTTAAAACACTACTCGCATGAGACAATTTGAACGTTTTTACTTTTAGCACTTTCCGAACTCCAGAAGGGTTGTAAAGGTTTTTAACTCGTAGAATGAATAACGCTAATGGAACATTTACCGCCTCAGTAGAGCATCCTTCTCAATCATTGCTTCCTCGAGCCTAGACTCGACCGTCAGGCACTTCTTCGAACTATCCAGCAATTGCTCTTTCTGGGATTCGTAGAACTGCTTTTGATTTATCATTTCTTGCACAAGGGATCGTAAATTGTCTATCTCCTCCCTGTGGGTCGGCATATTGCATAAGCATTCTTCCTAAAACAAGTTTTTTATCATTTGAAAGAATTAATTTTTAAATGAGAGTAATATCATGGACGTATTAAAGGGGGAGGCTGAGGGGGCTGCATCCCCCCCCCCCCCCCCGAAATTATGATTTGCTCGTCAAACATTTTTAATAAAGCCCTTAAAAATAAATTAAATAAGATCACTTTGTCAACAACAAATATTTTATTTTGGGTGTAATAGCATTTTAGTTGTCTAAAACTATTCCACGTTCTAGATTGTTAGTATTCCATAGTTCCATACCCCCCCCCCCCATTCTCCTTGTGCTTCATCAGACTCGTCCAAAAGCTTCTATTAGATTGTCTGTAGCTCCTGCCGTGTACTAGAAACTTTTGGACAAGTCTGATGAATCCCAAGGGATGAAATATTACTGTGTCAAAATAGACACAGCGGGTGTAAAGAAACCAAGAAATCAGAAGGAGAACAGAAGCCCAGCCTAAAACAAAATAAAAATTATTATAATAAGGTTTAACTTTATGCCGTAATGAATATGCCCGTATTCATGCGTTTAAAACGTAATTTTTTTTTTTTTTTCTTTAGGCACAATGACATCTGGGCCATTAGCACCGACATTCATAGCACAGAAGGGCATTTTCTCAACAGGCTTTGAAAGAGAAAAATCCCTGCTACAGTTGGGACTCGAACCTACCATCTCCCGCAGAGAACCCAAGGCGTCGGCCACTAGACCACGGTGGTACCCTGTAAATTCATTAACCTGCCTTTGAGTTATTCATATGAGATTGTATAATGTTGTACTTTGTAGATACATTAAGATACTGTCTATGTACTGGCTCCCTTCAGCGAGCGATGTGCTGTACGGGATGTCCAAATCCCGTACATGCGATGTTGGTTCCATTTCATGCAACCAATGAGTTTACCGTTTCTTGTCAATTTCACGTAATGGTTTCCCTTGTCTTTTCATGAGATCCTGGTGTTTAAAATATGGTTTTAATAAGATTGAGAAAGGCCACAGACACTGAAAAAAATGTTTTTCCCCCATTTCGACTCGAATTACAAGGCAAGTGCCTCAGAAACATAAATGGGCAAGTTTTTTTTTTTTTTCTTTTTTTTTTTGGGGGGGGGGAATATTGTTAATAAATTAAAAATAGTTGAGTGAACTTAAAAGTAATAATAATGTTAAAAGTAATGATACATAAAAGTGCCCTACCTTATACATAACAATTATAACTTGAAAATACAATTTAGATACACGTAGAGAATATAAATTATATATTAATTCAATTTTATATAAATTAAATTATATAAGGAGGCCCGGTGGCCTCTGTGCCAAGGGTCGTGGGTACGATTCCCACTCACCAAGCCTATCCTGGCTAAAAAAGGGTAGTAAGCTATAGATAACCTTTCCTAAAATTCTTAGTTAATTAATAATAGATGTTCTAATTTAAATAAATGAATTATATAAATACAAAACAAATGAAGAACAAAGCAAAATTGATTGGGATAATTAACCAGCTTGCTGAGCTATGCAGTTTCTGAATGGCAGAAGTTTTTATGTTAATATCTGTAGTTATAAACTAAAAAATGTTTCAACTAGTTTTACTACCTCTATAATTCTTTCTCTAAGACGTTCCTCCTCACATTGTCTGTCAATAGACTCTTCTTCTAATTCTCGCTGTCTTATAATATCGTAAAGAGCATCCAATTTCATCGCTGGCAAGCTGAACACAGTAGCCTACAAATCCAAAATCGAAATTAAATATCAAAACATTACATCACAAAACTCTATTAAATTAATATGTGCTAGATACGAACCCGTTCACCGACAATCTCACAGAGTTCATACGTTGGGATGTAGTTGCCATATAATGTTTTCTGAAAATGAATTAAATGTACGATATTAGAAACAAGAAAATGAAAATAATACATTTTTGTAATCAGATGTTTGTACTGATTTTTTTCTTAGTTTTAATTGAACATTGAAACTTTTTTATTGACTCTTTGGTTATGTGAAATAAGTTTTAAAATAAATATTCTATATAGGCTGGAACTGTTCCATTTGAGCAGGTAGGTTATTGAGGAAAAATAGGAGAAAGAGAATCATAGGCCTGTTTATTTCTCTGAAATGAAGCTTCAACTTGCAACAGAACGACAGAGAGACTCTGGGTTTATTGTGACTTCCATCCATTGTTGTAGATCTTTGCATAAAGCATGAGCTACTCGGATGTGGCATGAGCTGTTTCTGTCTACGATAACCCTTCCAAAGTCCACCGCTCTGATATAGGCAAATCCCTTACATTCTTACAGTATTTATTACCCTTCTTCAAGGCATCATCGAACAATAGTCACATTAAGCTAGAATTTAGGTTTGTTGATTCAATTTTCACTAGGGGTCGTTTTTCCTTCGCAATTATATATAATTAATGGAAAACATATTTGCAGATAAGACAAAATGCACTTTATATATCATGGCTGAAGGAAGTCTTGTAGATATCCAATCAACACATGATAGAGAAATAATAATTATCCACAAGAAAATATCAAAATTAATATTTTAGAGACTTCCTGGCTGAAAAAATGATCAGATCACCACAGGAAACAACAAATAAGGTTTTATTTTTTACAATAATTAGTGTTTTTATTTCTATATTTTTAATGGAGGCCTGATGGCCGTGAATGCTATCGCTTGAGCATTCCATGCCTGAGTGTAGTGATTCTTTCCAGAAAAGGAAAGGCGTCAGCTAAATCTTGGCTAGAAAAGGTTGGTGACCTCGAGATAAACCGTCCCAAACATCTTTATAAACAGAATAAAATTTATAAAAATTGAATTTAGATCACTGGATTCATAGCTGAATAGTGCCTTTATTACATAAATGCCATTCCCCTTGAAGGGGACTGCATATAAAAAGTGAACATGTATGATTATATCAATTTTATTCAGTTTTTGAGGCTTAGAAGGTTTAGTTACCCATAAATGTCAGGGGACCACTTTTTGTGAGATTAAAAATACGGTGAAATGGGGAAACCAGTATCAGAGATGCTATGAAATAGCTGTCAACGGTTCATTGCATGGAAGTGACAGGGAACTGATTTTGTGTGAAATTTATTGTTTTACTATTTCAGGGTTTGACTAATGAGTGAACCATTTCGACTGGTTAAGAAGAAAGTAGTGCGAGAAACCTACTTTTGAGTGAAATTTTTGATTTAGTTTGATTTGCTTATGTCTAGAGATTACTTTGATGGCCCAGGACGTGCTATTGCAAGGGAAGGTGTTGCGTGTAATGGATTACTTCATGGAGTCGATTAACTTCCTGTAGGAGATTATGTAATCAAGGAATTTCCTTCATTTGAGTGAAATGGATGATTAGCTCTTCAACCAAATCTGAAAGCTTCAGGACATACCTTTGTCTGATTATTTGGAGTAATTTCTGTTGATTGTAGAAAGGTCATATCGTCGATACAAAAGCAAACTAACGAATATGAAAAAATGCATCTTTCATTGTCCATCTTTAATAATTTCTGCTGGACTTATTTACGGCAAATTCTTCAATCTGACTTCACTCTATTAAAGGGAAAATATTCCACTATCAAAAGGTCAAATCTGCCGAATATTTGACAGTCCAAAAAAAAGTTATGAATAAATACTTTTCCACTCTGAAAAGTGGTGATTTTCATATTCGTTAGTTTGCTTTTGTATCGACGATATTATGACCTGCAACCCCATCTCTGTTCACCATTAGTGTGTTGTGCCACCATTCCATGATACCGAGGTTTCCCATTCCACATCTGTCTCTCACAAATCACAAGTTTTTCTTATCTCCGATAGGACGGATGATTTTAAGCAAACGCTTGAAGACTTCCAAGCTCTGTATGAGCTCCTGCTGTTAATGTAGGAAGTCCGGACACCTGGGGTATGGTGCCCCATCCACTTAGTGACAATGTTTACCCAAAAAATAAGTAGGGGCACTTGCTTTTTCTCCCTTTGTCTTTCGTGCTGTTCCCTCTGTTCTCTCTGCTTATTATTATTCTGTTTTCAATAAACATGTTGTACAATAAGTGTATTTAGTCAATACCTATTATCACCCAAACACTGTTATCACACTCATATCCAGGGAGAAAGGTGACTGGAAGCACCAAAGAAGAGGTTACCGATAAATTCAAGAACTATACACGAGTAGAATGTGCTGCTTTGCCGATAAATGTAAGGCCTAACCAAGACAAGAAGGTCGCTGCCTTACTGATTAAGGAAATGCCTTGCCAAGAGAGCAATCATAGGACATGATTATGACCCAAATGCATGGTTTTTATTTATTTTATTTATTTTTTTTTATGCTGTACCGACAACTGGACCATTCGCGCCGATACCCATGCTGCATTCCATGGGCGTATATAGAAAATAATTTCAGGAGGGGCTGGGAAAATTTCGGGGGCTGAGACCATTTCCGGGGTATAAAATACAGAAAAATTTAGAGCTTGGAATAGTTTTAGGCAACTAAAACGCTATCACACGTAAAATAAAATATATTTTATGAACTAAGTGATCTTATTTAATTTATTTTTAAGGGTATTACGACAAGTTTTTACCATCAAATCAAAATTTCGGGGGGGGGGGGGGGGCTGCAGCCCCCTCAGCCCCACCCCCCTTATATACACCCATGCTGCATTCGAACCCACCATCTCCCGCATGAGAGTCTAAGGCGTTAGCCACTAGACTACGGGGAGATCCGTTGGTTGGTATTATCATGTTTTCCCAATACTTGTTCTGCATCTATAGTAAACAATATGAAGAAACCTCCCTTATAATAAATACCTTACCGCTTCTGTAATGAGCTCCTTAAGATGCTGCGCCCTCTCCGACTCGGATAAACCCCAAGATCTGAGATCGGTACATGAAGAGTAAGTCTTCAACCTTCCGTGACTTCTCTTCCTCTCGAGTCTTCGTCCTGACGAGCAGTCTCGAACCTCGAACACACGGGCACCGCGCGCCAAGTATGTAGGCATCCTTTATTGCCTGTAAGTCAAAGATAGGTCAAAATTATATTAATAAATAATTATTTAGGCATTAATGAGAAGAAAAAGTAAACAAACTGCCACGATTTGAGATCACAAGAAAAAGGTTACAAACTCTTGGATGTAGAAAGGAATCCATTCGAAAGCCTACTACATTTCGTTTAAAACAAGGTTCAGGCGTAAATTTTGGACTACCTCAGAAAGGGTGCTTGATGATTTGCAGATTACATTATTATGGAGACGGAGTTCCTCCGTTTTCTGGAATTTCAATTTACTTTGGTGGATTTATATCCAACCGAAATTAATATTTGATGTACTTTTGCATAAATATGCTGGATTTTTAAGAAGTATCGGACGATTCTCACTGGATACAGCTGGACAGCGTGCTGTTTTCAAGCCAATGCTTGATTGTATACTTGTTAAATATCCTTAATCTTACGGGCTATTGTGGGATAGGGGCAGCGCTTGTACTGCTTCCGATGTCAAGGTCTAGCAAATTATTCCTTCTAATAATTGGACATGTTTGATTATTACAGAATCTGTGGGTGGAGTTCAAAAACTCAGTAAGACTGGAGGCGTCTCTTCTAGAATAAAGGTTCTGCTGCCCTACTGCTGAACAGACGTTGACCAATTTCCCGATTGTTACAAAAACAAAAAGGAGGTTTAAGGACTGTGTCCATTACTACACTTCACGTTAAGTCATACATGTTTTAAATAAGATCATAAAAAAAAAAAAAAAAAAAAAAAAAAAATCAGTCCCGTAACAGGCCACAAGGGCCCAGAGGGGCAGATACTGTAGAGGTATCTGATTCTTGACCATACGGCACACTAGGGAGATAGTGTGGTCAGCACTACGCTCCGGCCGCCTGATTTTCCCCTTGGCTACTTCGACTGCTAGAGTCATTAGCACCCAAGGTACCCATTATTAATTAAATTAATTAAAGGCTGGGTGAGCCTAGGGACGATCTGGGACCACAAATCCAACCCTCGAACGGCAGCACTAGAAGAAAAAATCTTTAGTGCGCGCTCGGGTGGTTTTGAACCTGGTCCTCCAGTTCATTAGTCGAGTGCTCTACCACTGAGCTAACCTCGCCCCAAATAAGATTATACAAATAACAAAATCTTCTGAACTTAGTCCTCCCAAGAAATAGGCGTGGATAAAGTAGTTTTATCGCACGCGGACTACTGGAGAGGAGTGAATAAAAACTAGCGTCTACCAGGTAGAATCTATTCCTGAGGTTTAGCACTTGCTACAAACCCAGTGAATAATCAACAGCTACTTCTAGGTAGCAAGACTTAAGTAAATTAGAATCAACTTGTCATAAACTAAGAAACTGCTAAGCCGCAGCTGGGTTTCCTGTTGTAACCGTCGTCCTTTTTCCGACCTGTAAATCTCTCTTTTCCATCGCATCTTGCTTTAACATTTATTGACAAATAACCATCAACATTGACGTAATCGTCTCCATGAAGCGTGGGTTCCTTTATTTCAGGAGCCAGCCAGGGCCGCCACATCTCAGAGCCGGGACCAGATCACGGGCCCTCACTTCTCAGAGACAGACTGAAAATTCTATTACTTTGCTATAGGACTTTGGTCATTTTAAAATGTTTTTCATCTTGAGTTTTGAGCAAAATGAGAATAAAAGCTGACAATCGGTGCTGCAAAGGTCACTTTCGGTACTTTATTTCCAATTAGCGAGGATCGACCCGGGCCCCCAAGGTGCCCGGGCCCGGGACAACTGTACCCGGTTGTCCCCCCCATGTGGCGGCCCTGGAGCTAGCAAAAGTTAAGCAAAATTAACTTCTGACACTCCATTTTTCAGCACTCATTCGCAACTAAATACCAGTAGAACGGGATCGGTTCGCACTTGACGCATGTTCGGACGAAAGTCTACAAACGATACGAGCCATGTATTTGGACTGTTCGTGCCTTTTCGTGTGAATTCGGACGATTTCATTTCGCAGCTTTTTGGTGCCAATGGACGAGGAGCCTTAGAGCAACCAACTGCTGGTTTTAATTCACTCTACCTATTGCTTAGGTTTTGACATTTAGCTCAGTGGGCCTCGTTCGTGAGTAAGTCGTTCACTAATTACAAATCCAGCTGGTAATCTCATCTAGGTTATAAGTTTTCCTGCAAAGTGCCGTTACTTTTATTATTGTATTTGTTTACGACAGCCTAGTAAACAACAAGTACTACCTGGAAATGAAAAAAAAGTGGGTACTTACGTATTAGCGTCAAAGCAGGTTAAAGAGGCGGGTCTCGTTCAGAGATCTGGATCATGGATAACGCATTTCTATTGGTCAATCACTATCAGAGATATCATCTATTGTGTTTATAGTAGCCATCTTGTTCCCTTTGTCTTTTCAACGCAATTCATTTGTGCTTTATTTACCCACGCAATTGTTGTTTTTTTTTGTTACGCGATTTCAGTTTCTGTGCGAGATAGCGACATCAGAATATCTAGGATGAAAGCTACTTTTTCGAAGCGATGCCAAATTGTTTATCAGTCCATTATCCAGCGAAAAACCATCCTTGATCTATATTATCAACGAGTTGGATTGACTAGAGTTTAGATATAATCTTGAGCGAGCGTAGCGAGCGGAAACGCATAGCAATTATGCTATTAATATAAGTGCTACGCGTTTCCGCTAGCTAAAGGTTATATCAAAACTCTAGTTAACCTAAATCGTTGATAATCCCGTCGCCATATTGGCGAAATCTGATTTGACTCCTTGTTCCAGATCTCTGACACGGTGTAGATCCAGTTCTCTGAGACCTGCTTTGACGCTAATACGTAAGTACCAAAAAGTGTTAAGGCGTGAGGATTCCGTGCCTTAAGAATTAGGTTCCATTCTCACAAAGGTTAGCGGTTTCTACCGCGAAAAAATAAAAGGCATTAGCCTTATTCTGGCTAGAAATAGGTTAGAAGTAAGTAAAGATGGAATGGTTGGGATTCGGCTAAATAAACCTCAATATGATTTTGTTTTAAAAAATCTATATTTCGGACGTTTCGGCTACTCATTGGTAGCCTTCGTCAGCTAAAATGACAAAAAAAAGAAATTAATAAGGTAACAGAACTATAGATACAATTAACTTATAAAAGAACATATCGTCTTAAATTCTTAGAATGAAAAAGTGAATAGGTACAATAATTGATTTTAATAGTAATTAGTAACTTTAATTGATTTTACAAAGAAATAAGATGCTACATAACAATGACAAATATAGTAGCTAATAGTAACATTAATTAATTTTACAAAGAAATAAGATACTACATACCAATAGAAATGCCGAGCGGCAGAGGAAGACCAAGGTTGGCAATTAAGTAACCATTGTAGAGTGTCTAAGGAGAAAAAGAAATCTACTGGGGTATAAGTAAGTGGAAACAGCAGGTGGTGGGGGAAATGTCGGTAACGATCAAAAAGCAAGTTTATGACATGTCGGTAAGGATCAAAAAGCAAGTATATGACATGTCGGTAAGGATCAAAAGGCATGTTTATGACATATTTATGACAGGAAAGGAGATCTAATCATCATGTAGAAATAGGTTGTACCCTGTAGATAAACTATCCCACAAATGTGTGGTAATGGACTTTAAAATTTAAACAATTGGGTAAAAATGAAGTTTCACGCCCTCAAAACCGATTTCTTTCAAAGTTTGTACAATAACGTATTTTGATGCACTAAACACGAATACGTTAAAAAAAAACCTTCGCATTTAACTAGGAAAGAAGATATTAAGCCCTAAAGTTCTCTGTTATGCAGGTTATGAGAGCTAATGTAAACAACTAAATTTGTGACGACTTTAAGGCATACATGCTATGCGTTTCCGTTCGCTACGCTCGCTCAAGAAGATAACAAAACCCCAGTCAATCCAACTCGCTAAAATTAATAGAATGTAATATTAAGCACTAAAATTCACTGTTAGGAAGGTTATAAAACTAGGTGTCAACAGCGTATTTGGAAACACGCGCATGCGCAGATATGTAACATTGGGAAACAGAGAACTCCCATTTGAAATGTTCAGAAACCATTTATTCAAAAATATTGTTAATTTTAAGGGCATCCTTACCCGTCGTCACCTGTCGCTTAAGGGCATACGTGCTATGCGTTTCCGCTCGCTCAAGAAGATAACAAAACCACAGTCAATCCAACTCGCTAAAATTAATAGAATTCTATTAATTATTCTATTGACTTTAGTGCTTAATAACTTCTTTCCTAGTTAAAGGCGAAGGTTTTTTTTAACTTATTCGTGTTTAGCGCATCAAAATACGTTATTGTACAAAATTTGAAAGAAATCGGGGTAAAAATGCAGTTTCCAGCCCTCCAAACCGATTTCTTTCAAACTTTGCACAATAAAGTTTGCACAATAACTTTGCACAATAAGCTCCCCTCTTGAAATCTCTCCCTCCTATCCTCCCTTCCTTCACCATTGACTCCAGTCCTATTCAATATGTTTCCACTGCCAAGAACCTGGGCCTTGTTTTCGATCAAAACCTATCCTGGAAAAATCACTTATCCCTAATCACTCGTCGCTCCATAGCCACCCTTAAACTATTTAACCGTTCCCGTCACCTCCTCCCTACTCCTACACGTCAGCTTCTTGTATCTTCTCTAGTGTTCCCCCACTTCGACTATGGTTGCCTGGTTTATGGAGGGCTCACTGGGGAGCTTGAGGTTCGTCTTAAGCGATTAATGAACAGTTTTCTCAGATTTATCCTCGATACCCCCAGGGATGCCCATATTTCACACCGGTATTCCGAGTTGAAGTGGCTATTTCCATCAATTCGACGACAATATTTTCTAGGTTCCTTCCTTTACCAAACCATTTCTTCCAAATCTCCTTCCTATATTTACAACCTCCTGCAGTTTAAATCGGCTGTCCATTCCCGTGGTACCCGCTCCCGTCCCTGCGATCTCTATCCTCCCACTCATAAAACAGCCTTCTTCGACCGTTCCTTCATCTCCCGAGCCTCCTCCTTCTGGAACTCTATCCCTCTTTCCATTCGACACTCTCCTTCCTTACCTGTCTTTAAATCCCGCCTCTTTGCTTTTCTCCTATCCTCCCAGGAAGACGCTTCTTAAAATTTCACCACCAGGAAGACCTGATTACCTTTGTAAATTATATTGCTGTTTTTTTCTCGTGTTTATGCATTTTCCTAGTTTATATCTTTTTATAGCCCCCATTCCTTTAATATTTATTCAACTTTTTAATATTTATTTGTTTATTTAAACTCTTTAATTTTATTCCCATCCCCCTCTGATCATTGTATCATCATTGCCCCATTCCAATGAATGTACATATTTACTTATATTTCATTTTATTATTTAAGGCTTCACATATAATATTTGTATTAGTTTTTTTTGTTTTGTTCTTTTATACTTTTGTTTTTCTTTATTCATATTTATATTTTTAGGTTAAATTTGTTTATTGTTTATTTTGTACTTATTTTTATTCTTATGGGACGAAGTCCCAGAATAAAGTTTTTTTTTTCATTCTTTCATTCATTCAAATAAATAAATATTTTCGGTTGATTCTAAAGTATTTTGATGCACTAAACACGAATACGATAAAAAAAAACGTCGGATTTAACTAGGAAAGAAGTTATTAAGCACTTAAGTTCACTGTTGTGCAGGTTATGAGAGCTAATGTAAACAACTAAATTTGTCAACATACGCATGCGCGGGTATGGAAAAGTTCGTAATAAGGAAGTTTAATTGAAATTTACCATAAATTATCGAAATTCATCAGCAGTTATTTATTTACAATCATTTTTTTAAATAATGAAACACTCTTCACATTTCTTGTTTCGTTCATGAAAAGTATTATATATAAGAAATCCCTTAATAATTTGCTAATGCCTTTATAATTATCGTTCTAATTCGCGCCTATCGAACTTCAATTGTCAACAAGTCAATTGTCTAAGCTAAGAGAGATGTCTTGGAGGATTAGAAGAATGTCCAGGACGACTTTAAGGGCATACATGCTATGCGTTTCCGCTCGCTCAAAAAGATAACAAAACCCCAGTCAATCCAACTCGCTAAAATTAATAGAATTCTATTAATTTTAGTGAGCTGGATTGACTGGGGTTTTGTTATTTTCTTGAGCGAGCGGAAACGCATAGCACGTATGCCCTTAAGCGACAGGTGACGACGGGTGAGGATGCCCTGAAAATTAACAATATCTTTGAATAAATGGTTTCTGAACATTTCAAATGACAGTTCTCTGTTTCGCAATGTTACATATCTGCGCATGCGCGTGTTTACAAATACGCTGATGACGCCTAATCTTATAACCTTCCTAACTTTAGTGCTTAATATTATAGTCTATTAATTTTAGCGAGTTGGATTGACTGGGGTTTTGTTATCTTTTTGAGCGAGCGTAGCGAGCGGAAACGCATAGCATGTATGCCTTAAAGTCGTCATTTATGCCTTAAAGTCTTCACAAATTTAGTTGTTTACATTAGCTCTCATAACCTGCACAACAGTGAACTTAAGTGCTTAATAACTTCTTTCCTAGTTAAATCCGACGTTTTTTTATTTTAAAATACGTTATTGTACAAAGTTTGAAAGAAATCGGTTTGGAGGGCTGGAAACTGCATTTTTACCGAAATCGGTTTTGAGGGCGTGAAACTTCATTTTTACCAAAAATTGTTAATTTATTGTTTGTTTTTGTTATGTTCCTAAGATGCTTTGTTTGTTTACGATGGCTTCTTCTTGCAATCGATTATGTAGACTTTGTAAAATCGATAGGTAGTATTTTATTTTCACATTTTTCTATAAGAAAATTTATTTGAATTATTACAAATGAATGGAGTTTTATTGAGATTTTACTCACCTAGTGACAGTTTTGTGAACTATCCCGGGAACTTCTTTTTTTTTTTTTTTAAAAAAAAGAAAAAAATAACGACTAACGAACTAAGTTGGGAAAAGAAAAAACTTAATGAAGTTAAAACGAATAATTAAAACTGAATAACACATGTTCCCTGAAACATCTATTAGCTTAATGGTAATAAAACTGGTCGCTTCAACTAAGCCAGAGTTTTATGTGGTAAAACAAAACTCATGTACAGAATATTTGTCTTGCAGCGATAAAGATTTAAGAAACCAGAAAACTGCAGGGGATCACACGATTGTAAAACCTAGATCCTAAAGGCTTAACATTGAAGAACTTGGAAGATGCTTTTGGTGTTTTCTTGCTGATTCTCAAGAGCAATCGAGTCAGGAACAATCGATCATGACTGGAACCCGGTCATACAACACAACTGATGTTATCGGTTTTTCTGGAAGCATCACGCAAAAGGCGCAACTTTGAGCGAATAGAGCGACATTTCGAAATGAGAAGGTAGTGTAAGTGAACTGGACTCAAACAGGAAGTGAGTATACATAGAGTCGGAATTGAACAGGAAGTAAGCAGGGCTTGAACAGGTAGTGAGTCGGAAGTGAACTGGACTCGAACGGGAAGTGAGCAGACAGTGAGTCGGAACTGAACAGGAAGTAAGCAGAAAGTGAAGAGTAATGGAGCAGGAAGAGAGCAAAGGATGGAAATGGCAGCAGAGGTGGAATCGTGCATCCAAAGATGCTGGCGATTCTTCCTTTTTGCTGCATCTACAAAGGAGACATTTTGACACTAATGGTGCTAGGAATCACTTTCTCACACTAAAGGTAGACGCGGGCTGGTCCTTATCGGACGGATTTATTTCTACGACTGGCCTGCATCTGACGGAGCAGCCGCATAGGAAAAAGTCCGTCACGCAGGAGCTGCATAACTACGCACTTTCCTCAGAATTTGGGTAGAACAATTTGCTTAAAATATCCTACATAAATAAAATAAAGTCATGAATAGTTCTGTTTTAATTTTGTAATGAGTAACTGATCAATTATAGAGTTATGTTTACACATGGTACCTACGTAATAAATACAAAGAACCTCATATTATCGTATTTTGATCTAACGCAGGAACAGGATGCAGTCCCTCTAGTGGTAGAAAGCGCTCCTTGCGGCGGCTTTGTGAACCTACGTCTGGCGGGCTTTTCTATTGAAATATATTACAAAGTAACCCCCCCCCCTTTCCGATTGACCGATTCAGCTCATTTTTACAACACTTCTTTCTCATGAGTTACCCTCGACGTTATACCGCGTTTCGTTACAATACACCAGACATTACGACCGGTATGAGTATATTAGTAATTTGGGTCCGGAGTAAACCCCCCCCCTCCTAATGAACCGATTTAGTTTATTTTTACAACACATATATACCTGTAGATTACCACTACGAATACCGAGTTTCGTCGAAATATACCAAAAATCACGGCTGGTAGTGGCGAATTGGTATTGTGGATCCGGAGTAACCCCCCCCCCCCCCCTCCTAATGAACCGATTTAGTTCATTTTTATATCTCACTTTTCTCTCTATATTACCACTATGAATACTAAGTCTCGTTGAAATATAACAAATATTACGGCTGACATGGTCAAATTAGTGTTTTGGGTTCGGGGTAAACCCCACCTTCCGGTGGACCGACTTTGGTGGTTAACGAACTCGTTCAATCGTTTACTAATTGAATGCTATATACCAAGTTTCGTGACGAAAAAACAATATATGCATATATATATATATATATATATATATATATATATATATATATATACATATACATATATAAATTTTAACGGTGGTCATTTTCGGTGTCTACTAGGTAGGATCGATAAAGATTTGAAGAAATTTTTCAAAAATTCCGTCATGAGTGCAACCTCAATAGCTACTTTCCTTCGGAGGAAGGTGCTAATAAAAATGCGGTGAAAGGGCTGCTCTGTACAGGGTCCTACAGATCTGTTCTGTTTGTTAACATTATCACTACTATTCTGGCTAGGAAACGAAGGTAACCTATAGGTAAACCGTACAGGGCCCTACAGGTCTGTTCTGTTTGTTAACATTATCACTACTATTCTGGCTAGGAAACGAAGGTAGCCTATAGGTAAACCGTACAGGGCCCTACAGATCTGTTCTGTTTGTTAACATTATCACTACTATTCTGGCTAGGAAACGAAGGTAACCTATAGGTAAACCGTACAGGGCCCTACAGGTCTGTTCAGTTTGTTAACATTATCACTACTATTCTGGCTAGGAAACGAAGGTAACCTATAGGTAAACCGTACAGGGCCCTACAGATCTGTTCTGTTTGTTAACATTATCACTACTATTCTGGCTAGGAAACGAAGGTAACCTATAGGTAAACCGTACAGGGCCCTACAGATCTGTTCTGTTTGTTAACATTATCACTACTATTCTGGCTAGGAAACGAAGGTAACCTATAGGTAAACCGTACAGGGCCCTACAGATCTGTTCTGTTTGTTAACATTATCACTACTATTCTGGCTAGGAAACGAAGGTAACCTATAGGTAAACCGTACAGGGCCCTACAGGTCTGTTCAGTTTGTTAACATTATCACTACTATTCTGGCTAGGAAACGAAGGTAACCTATAGGTAAACCGTACAGGGCCCTACAGATCTGTTCTGTTTGTTAACATTATCACTACTGTTCTGGCTAGGAAACGAAGGTAACCTATAGGTAAACCGTACAGGGCCCTACAGATCTGTTCTGTTTGTTAACATTATCACTACTGTTCTGGCTAGGAAACGAAGGTAACCTATAGGTAAACCGTACAGGGCCCTACAGATCTGTTCTGTTTGTTAACATTATCACTACTATTCTGGCTAGGAAACGAAGGTAACCTATAGGTAAACCGTACAGGGCCCTACAGATCTGTTCTGTTTGTTAACATTATCACTACTATTCTGGCTAGGAAACGAAGGTAACCTATAGGTAAACCGTACCAAAAATCCGCATTCCATACTAGCAGTTACTCGGAGTGCCATGATACACCTACCTTCTGAATCTAGAGAAGCTAAAATAAATTAGAAACCAAATAAGTAATATTAAAATCTAATAACTCAAATCTGTACATGTTCGGGTTCACAGTTCCGAACCCGTAACCTCGGAACCTAGACGATTTAGACCGAGCCTATGACACTCCCAGGTGACATTTCCAGGCAATTTTCCCAATATCCTTACAGACAGATGCAATTTTGTTCTGTAATAATAGATTATTAGTATATTGATATATAATTTATTTATTTTATTCATTCGGCTATACTTCTTTTGGTTATCAATGTTTACTGAATGCTCTTTATCGACATGCTGAACAGCTGACTGTTTGACGCCATTGTTCTTAGCTTCAGTCCATGACGTGGCCCCGACAGTGGAAGGTTCCCTTCCTTACTGTGTTTGAGAATAATTTTAATTTTATCTCCTCATGAGGTAGTAAAAATGCGAAACTAGTAGATCTGTTTATAATATACTAGCTGTTACACGGCGTGCCACGCTACACTTCCTTCTTCAACTAGAAAATCAAAAATAAATTATAAACCAAATAAGTATATATTAAAATTTAGCAACGTAAATCTGTAACTTTTCGGGTTCACAGTTTCGAAACCGTTACCTCCGGACTGTGAGTCATAGACGATTTTGATCTAACCTATCATACTGCCCGTAACAAGACCTAAGTGTGTGCCAAGTTTGGTCAAAATTGGCCAAAATGTGTGGATTTGTATAAGGAACAAACATACAGACACATAGCTGGTAGACCATTTTGACCTAGCCCATGACATGCCACTTGTCAAGACCTACCTGTGTGCCAAGTTTGGTCAAAATCGGTCAAACGGTGGGGATTTTCATAAGGAACAAACGTACAAAGAGACGAACAGCTGATTTATATACATATATATTATTATATTATTATATTATTATATATATTTAGACAAAATTGCTGAACCATTCATTCTAGGAAATCAGCATAGCTAATACATTTAAATATATATATATATATATTCCACTTTTTATGTTTCGCCCGACATGTTTCGTGCCTTTTCGCACCTCTTCAGGGGCTTTCCTTATCAAGAAGTCCTCTCGTTGTCTGACTCAAGCTAGACAACATGACGATAAGAAAAGCCCCTGAAGAGGTGTGAAAAGGCACGAAACATGTCGGGCAAAACATAACAAATAAAGCAGTTAATGTGAACAAAGAGTATACTGCTTTATCGACCCCCTGCCAGAAAAACAAACAAGAAAAAGTGGAAAATATATATCGGGTCATCTTTCACAAGAATTAATATATATATATATATATATATATATATATATATATATATATATATATATATATTTCAATTATAACAATTATAACGTCCACAAATATTTATGGATGGACAAATATATGTGGACGTTATAATTTAAGGAAATAATGCAGTTATGTCTAAATATTATCATTTCGTGTTGTATTTATAATTTTAACTGTTCCTCATTTATTATTAAATATGTTTTCTTTAATATTTATTTAAATGTAAACGTCTTTTACATTTACAATTTTATACAATTACATAAGCTACTCTGATTTGCTAGAATGAATGGTTCAGAGGATGCTGTTCTTTCTGTTGATAGCCAATGGAGCTATGCTGATTTCCGAGAATAAATGGTTCAGAGGATGCTGTTCTTCCTGTTGATAGCCAATGGAGCTATGCTGATTTCCTAGAATGAATGGTTCAGAGGATGCTGTTCTTTCTGTTGATAGCCAATGAAGCTATGCTGATTTCCGAGAATAAATGGTTCAGAGGATGCTGTTCTTTCTGTTGATTCCCAATGAAGCTATGCTGATTTGCTAGAATGAATGGTTCAGAGGATGGTGTTCTTTCTGTTGATTCCCAATGAAGCTATGCTGATTTGCTACAATGAATGGTTCAGAGGATGCTGTTCTTTCTGTTGATTCCCAATGGAGCTATGCTGATTTCCGAGAATAAATGGTTCAGAGGATGCTGTTCTTTCTGTTGATAGCCAATGAAGCTATGCTGATTTGCTACAATGAATGGTTCAGAGGATGCTGTTCTTCCTGTTGATAGCCAATGGAGCTATGCTGATTTCCTAGAATGAATGGTTCAGAGGATGCTCTTCTTTCTGTTGATTCCCAATGAAGCTATGCTGATTTGCTAGAATGAATGGTTCAGAGGATGCTGTTCTTTCTGTTGATTCCCAATGAAGCTATGCTGATTTGCTAGAATGAATGGTTCAGAGGATGCTGTTCTTTCTGTTGATTCCCAATGAAGCTATGCTGATTTGCTAGAATGAATGGTTCAGAGGATGCTGTTCTTCCTGTTGATAGCCAATGGAGCTATGCTGATTTCCTAGAATGAATGGTTCAGAGTATGCTCTTCTTTCTGTTGATTCCCAATGAAGCTATGCTGATTTGCTAGAATGAATGGTTCAGAGGATGCTGTTCTTTCTGTTGATTCCCAATGAAGCTATGCTGATTTGCTAGAACGAATGGTTCAGAGGATGCTGTTCTTTCTGTTGATAGCCAATGAAGCTATGCTGATTTGCTAGAATGAATGGTTCAGAGGATGCTGTTCTTTCTGTTGATTCCCAATGAAGCTATGCTGATTTGCTAGAATGAATGGTTCAGAGGATGCTGTTCTTTCTGTTGATAGCCAATGAAGCTATGCTGATTTGCTAGAATGAATGGTTCAGAGGATGCTGTTCTTTCTGTTGATTCCCAATGAAGCTATGCTGATTTGCTACAATGAATGGTTCAGAGGATGCTGTTCTTTCTGTTGATAGCCAATGGAGCTATGCTGATTTGCTAGAATGAATGGTTCAGAGGATGCTGTTCTTTCTGTTGATTCCCAATGAAGCTATGCTGATTTGCTAGAATGAATGGTTCAGAGGATGCTGTTCTTTCTGTTGATTCCCAATGAAGCTATGCTGATTTGCTAGAATGAATGGTTCAGAGGATGCTGTTCTTTCTGTTGATTCCCAATGAAGCTATGCTGATTTGCTAGAATGAATGGTTCAGAGGATGCTGTTCTTTCTGTTGATTCCCAATGAAGCTATGCTGATTTGCTACAATGAATGGTTCAGAGGATGCTGTTCTTTCTGTTGATTCCCAATGAAGCTATGCTGATTTGCTACAATGAATGGTTCAGAGGATGCTGTTCTTTCTGTTGATTCCCAATGAAGCTATGCTGATTACCTAGAATGAATGGTTCAGGGGATGCTGTTCTTTCTGTTGATTCCCAATGAAGCTATGCTGATTTGCTAGAATGAATGGTTCAGAGGATGCTGTTCTTTCTGTTGATTCCCAATGAAGCTATGCTGATTTGCTAGAATGAATGGTTCAGAGGATGCTGTTCTTTCTGTTGATTCCCAATGAAGCTATGCTGATTTGCTACAATGAATGGTTCAGAGGATGCTGTTCTTTCTGTTGATTCCCAATGAAGCTATGCTGATTTGCTAGAATGAATGGTTCAGAGGATGCTGTTCTTTCTGTTGATTCCCAATGAAGCTATGCTGATTTGCTAGAATGAATGGTTCAGAGGATGCTGTTCTTTCTGTTGATAGCCAATGGAGCTATGCTGATTTCCTAGAATGAATGGTTCAGAGGATGCTGTTCTTTCTGTTGATTCCCAATGAAGCTATGCTGATTTGCTAGAATGAATGGTTCAGAGGATGCTGTTCTTTCTGTTGATTCCCAATGAAGCTATGCTGATTTGCTACAATGAATGGTTCAGAGGATGCTGTTCTTTCTGTTGATTCCCAATGAAGCTATGCTGATTTGCTAGAATGAATGGTTCAGAGGATGCTGTTCTTTCTGTTGATTCCCAATGAAGCTATGCTGATTTGCTAGAATGAATGGTTCAGAGGATGGTGTTCTTTCTGTTGATTCCCAATGAAGCTATGCTGATTTGCTAGAATGAATGGTTCAGAGGATGCTGTTCTTTCTGTTGATTCCCAATGAAGCTATGCTGATTTGCTACAATGAATGGTTCAGAGGATGCTGTTCTTTCTGTTGATTCCCAATGAAGCTATGCTGATTTGCTAGAATGAATGGTTCAGAGGATGCTGTTCTTTCTGTTGATTCCCAATGAAGCTATGCTGATTTGCTAGAATGAATGGTTCAGAGGATGCTGTTCTTTCTGTTGATTCCCAATGAAGCTATGCTGATTTGCTACAATGAATGGTTCAGAGGATGCTGTTCTTTCAGTTGATTCCCAATGAAGCTATGCTGATTTGCTAGAATGAATGGTTCAGAGGATGCTGTTCTTTCTGTTGATTCCCAATGAAGCTATGCTGATTTGCTAGAATGAATGGTTCAGAGGATGGTGTTCTTTCTGTTGATAGCCAATGGAGCTATGCAGATTTGCTAGAATGAATGGTTCAGAGGATGGTGTTCTTTCTGTTGATAGCCAATGGAGCTATGCTGATTTGCTAGAATGAATGGTACAGAGGATGCTGTTCTTTCTGTTGATTCCCAATGAAGCTATGCTGATTTGCTAGAATGAATGGTTCAGAGGATGCTGTTCTTTCTGTTGATAGCCAATGGAGCTATGCTGATTTGATAGAATGAATGGTTCAGAGGATGCTGTTCTTTCTGTTGATTCCCAATAAAGCTATGCTCATTTACTAGAATGAATGGTTCAGAGGATGCTGTTCTTTCTGTTGATTCCCAATGAAGCTATGCTGATTTGCTAGAATGAATGGTTCAGAGGATGCTGTTCTTTCTGTTGATTCCCAATGAAGCTATGCTGATTTGCTAGAATGAATGGTTCAGAGGATGCTGTTCTTTCTGTTGATTCCCAATGAAGCTATGCTGATTTGCTAGAATGAATGGTTCAGAGGATGCTGTTCTTTCTGTTGATTCCCAATGAAGCTATGCTGATTTGCTAGAATGAATGGTTCAGAGGATGCTGTTCTTTCTGTTGATTCCCAATAAAGCTATGCTGATTTGCTACAATGAATGGTTCAGAGGATGCTGTTCTTTCTGTTGATTCCCAATGAAGCTATGCTGATTTGCTAGAATGAATGGTTCAGAGGATGCTGTTCTTTCTGTTGATTCCCAATGAAGCTATGCTGATTTGCTAGAATGAATGGTTCAGAGGATGCTGTTCTTTCTGTTGATTCCCAATGAAGCTATGCTGATTTGCTAGAACGAATGGTTCAGAGGATGCTGTTCTTTCTGTTGATTCCCAATGAAGCTATGCTGATTTGCTACAATGAATGGTTCAGAGGATGCTGTTCTTTCTGTTGATTCCCAATGAAGCTATGCTGATTTGCTACAATGAATGGTTCAGAGGATGCTGTTCTTTCTGTTGATTCCCAATGAAGCTATGCTGATTTGCTAGAATGAATGGTTCAGAGGATGCTGTTCTTTCTGTTGATTCCCAATGAAGCTATGCTGATTTGCTAGAATGAATGGTTCAGAGGATGCTATTCTTTCTGTTGATAGCCAATGGAGCTATGCTGATTTCCTAGAATGAATGGTTCAGAGGATGCTGTTCTTTCTGTTGATTCCCAATGAAGCTATGCTGATTTGCTACAATGAATGGTTCAGAGGATGCTGTTCTTTCTGTTGATTCCCAATGAAGCTATGCTGATTTGCTACAATGAATGGTTCAGAGGATGCTGTTCTTTCTGTTGATTCCCAATGAAGCTATGCTGATTTGCTACAATGAATGGTTCAGAGGATGCTGTTCTTTCTGTTGATTCCCAATGAAGCTATGCTGATTTGCTACAATGAATGGTTCAGAGGATGCTGTTCTTTCTGTTGATTCCCAATGAAGCTATGCTGATTTGCTAGAATGAATGGTTCAGAGGATGCTGTTCTTTCTGTTGATTCCCAATGAAGCTATGCTGATTTGCTAGAATGAATGGTTCAGAGGATGCTGTTCTTTCTGTTGATTCCCAATGAAGCTATGCTGATTTGCTACAATGAATGGTTCAGAGGATGCTGTTCTTTCTGTTGATTCCCAATGAAGCTATGCTGATTTGCTAGAATGAATGGTTCAGAGGATGCTGTTCTTTCTGTTGATTCCCAATGAAGCTATGCTGATTTGCTAGAATGAATGGTTCAGAGGATGCTGTTCTTTCTGTTGATTCCCAATGAAGCTATGCTGATTTGCTAGAATGAATGGTTCAGAGGATGCTGTTCTTTCTGTTGATTCCCAATGAAGCTATGCTGATTTGCTACAATGAATGGTTCAGAGGATGGTGTTCTTTCTGTTGATAGCCAATGGAGCTATGCTGATTTGCTAGAATGAATGGTTCAGAGGATGCTGTTCTTTCTGTTGATTCCCAATGAAGCTATGCTGATTTGCTAGAATGAATGGTTCAGAGGATGCTGTTCTTTCAGTTGATTCCCAATGAAGCTATGCTGATTTGCTACAATGAATGGTTCAGAGGATGCTGTTCTTTCTGTTGATTCCCAATGAAGCTATGCTGATTTGCTAGAATGAATGGTTCAGAGGACGGTGTTCTTTCGGTTGATTCCCAATGAAGCTATGCTGATTTGCTACAATGAATGGTTCAGAGGATGCTGTTCTTTCTGTTGATTCCCAATGAAGCTATGCTGATTTGCTAGAATGAATGGTTCAGAGGATGCTGTTCTTTCTGTTGATTCCCAATGAAGCTATGCTGATTTGCTAGAATGAATGGTTCAGAGGATGCTGTTCTTTCTGTTGATTCCCAATGAAGCTATGCTGGTTTGCTACAATGAATGGTTCAGAGGATGCTGTTCTTTCAGTTGATTCCCAATGAAGCTATGCTGATTTGCTAGAATGAATGGTTCAGAGGATGCTGTTCTTTCTGTTGATTCCCAATGAAGCTATGCTGATTTGCTAGAATGAATGGTTCAGAGGATGGTGTTCTTTCTGTTGATAGCCAATGGAGCTATGCTGATTTGCTAGAATGAATGGTTCAGAGGATGCTGTTCTTTCTGTTGATTCCCAATGAAGCTATGCTGATTTGCTAGAATGAATGGTTCAGAGGATGGTGTTCTTTCTGTTGATAGCCAATGGAGCTATGCTGATTTGCTAGAATGAATGGTTCAGAGGATGCTGTTCTTTCTGTTGATAGCCAATGAAGCTATGCTGATTTGCTAGAATGAATGGTTCAGAGGATGCTGTTCTTTCTGTTGATTCCCAATGAAGCTATGCTGATTTGCTAGAATGAATGGTTCAGAGGATGCTGTTCTTTCTGTTGATTCCCAATGAAGCTATGCTGATTTGCTAGAATGAATGGTTCAGAGGATGGTGTTCTTTCTGTTGATTCCCAATGAAGCTATGCTGATTTGCTAGAATGAATGGTTCAGAGGATGGTGTTCTTTCTGTTGATTCCCAATGAAGCTATGCTGATTTGCTAGAATGAATGGTTCAGAGGATGCTGTTCTTTCTGTTGATTCCCAATGAAGCTATGCTGATTTGCTAGAATGAATGGTTCAGAGGATGCTGTTCTTTCTGTTGATAGCCAATGGAGCTATGCTGATTTGCTAGAATGAATGGTTCAGAGGATGGTGTTCTTTCTGTTGATTCCCAATGAAGCTATGCTGATTTGCTAGAATGAATGGTTCAGAGGATGCTGTTCTTTCTGTTGATTCCCAATGAAGCTATGCTGATTTGCTAGAATGAATGGTTCAGAGGATGCTGTTCTTTCAGTTGATTCCCAATGAAGCTATGCTGATTTGATAGAATGAATGGTTCAGAGGATGCTGTTCTTTCTGTTGATTCCCAATGAAGCTATGCTGATTTGCTAGAATGAATGGTTCAGAGGATGCTGTTCTTTCTGTTGATAGCCAATGGAGCTATGCTGATTTGCTAGAATGAATGGTTCAGAGGATGCTGTTCTTTCTGTTGATTCCCAATGAAGCTATGCTGATTTGCTAGAATGAATGGTTCAGAGGATGCTGTTCTTTCTGTTGATAGCCAATGGAGCTATGCTGATTTGCTAGAATGAATGGTTCAGAGGATGCTGTTCTTTCTGTTGATTCCCAATGAAGCTATGCTGATTTGCTAGAATGAATGGTTCAGAGGATGCTGTTCTTTCTGTTGATAGCCAATGAAGCTATGCTGATTTGCTAGAATGAATGGTTCAGAGGATGCTGTTCTTTCTGTTGATAGCCAATGAAGCTATGCTGATTTGCTACAATGAATGGTTCAGAGGATGCTGTTCTTTCTGTTGATAGCCAATGAAGCGGAACACATCGAATAAAATAAATGATATTTACGCTAATATTTTGTCTAATTCAACGTTCAACATTTTCATTACTTTTCACGTTCTTTTGGCAAATAAAAATAATTAATGAGATTAAAAAATGTTAAGTTTGAGTATAGAAATTGTAATTTTGTTAATGACTCCCCTTGTGAAATCATGTTAATTAAACTATGAGCGAACGAACAGGGCAGAGATAAACTAGATGCATGGTTTGATAGCAAATCTTCCAATGGCGTGACGGGTATAGTTATCATATCTTTAAGGATTATTTCGAATGCTTAATGGCGAATCTAATTAGCTTTATTGCAGCTGGGATAATTGTCAAAAGTGCCGAATAATCACACAATGGCTTCTAACATCCCACCCGAGCTGAACATCCCACCCGAGCTGAACATCCCACACGAGCAGAACATCCCTCCCGAGCTGAACATGTTTTGCTGACTTGTCAAAGAATAAAGGCCAGCTATTCAATCTGTATTGTCTCCTGAATCCTGCTGGAATAAACTCTTTACAAATAATCTAATTAGCCTGATTTTAGCGTGTTTTCTTAGTTCAGACAGGTTACCGACGACGTAATTGGAAAGTGTGGACATGAAATGTCGACCTTTTATAACCGTATACCTTTGTTATAAATTATCACGTATCTTCTATGACAATGTCTCTTATAAAAAAAAAAATAAATATAAATAAAATTACAAGTTTCAGAGTTTTTACCTAAGACGCCATGGGCGTAGAATAGGAAATAATTTCGGGGGGGGGGCTGAGAGCATTTTGGGGGGTATGGAATACTAACAATCTAGAACATGGAATAGTTAGCAAACTAAAACGCTATTAGACGCAACGGGGGGTGGGGAGGGGAGGCTGCTGCCCCCTTAGCCCCCTTTATATTCGCCTATGCAAGACTTCGAAAAAAATATTTACGACCTAAAATTATCCTTAACATTGCTACAATCTTTAGTTTATTTTTTAGAGTGGAGGCCCGGTGGCCGTGAGTTTTAAGGCTTGAGCACTTAATACTCCGTGCCAAGGGTCATGGGTTTGATTGCCACTACTGGGTGGTGGCTTTTCTTCCAAAAAAAGGAAAGGCATCAGCACTATTCTAGCTAGAAAAGGGTGGTAACCTATAGATAAACCGTCCCAAAATTCTCAGTTAATAAAAATAGACGGTTAAATTGAAATAAATAATTTCAAATATATGTATTTGCCTGTTCGTAGGTTCACAAATGGTCCGATTTCGATGAATGTAGGGATGCAGGTAAAGTATGTACTGGTAATTTTGTATAAACATATATTGTGCTTGTAGGGATGCAGGTAAAGTATGTACTGGTAATTTTGTATAAACATATATTGTGCTTGTAGGGATGCAGGTAAAGTATGTACTGGTAATTTTGTATAAACATATATTGTGCTTGTAGGGATGCAGGTAAAGTATGTACTGGTAATTTTGTATAAACATATATTGTGCTTGTAGGGATGCAGGTAAAGTATGTACTGGTAATTTTGTATAAACATATACTGTGCTTGTAGGGATGCAGGTAAAGTATGTACTGGTAATTTTGTATAAACATATGTTGTGCTTGTAGGGATGCAGGTAAAGTATGTACTGGTAATTTTGTATAAACATATATTGTGCTTGTAGGGATGCAGGTAAAGTATGTACTGGTAATTTTGTATAAACATATATTGTGCTTGTAGGGATGCAGGTAAAGTATGTACTGGTAATTTTGTATAAACATATATTGTGCTTGTAGGGATGCAGGTAAAGTATGTACTGGTAATTTTGTATAAACATATATTGTGCTTGTAGGGATGCAGGTAAAGTATGTACTGGTAATTTTGTATAAACATATATTGTGCTTGTAGGGATGCAGGTAAAGTATGTACTGGTAATTTTGTATAAACATATACTGTGCTTGTAGGGATGCAGGTAAAGTATGTACTGGTAATTTTGTATAAACATATACTGTGCTTGTAGGGATGGAGGTAAAGTATGTACTGGTAATTTTGTATAAACATATATTGTGCTTGTAGGGATGCAGGTAAAGTATGTACTGGTAATTTTGTATAAACATATATTGTGCTTGTAGGGATGCAGGTAAAGTATGTACTGGTAATTTTGTATAAACATATATTGTGCTTGTAGGGATGGAGGTAAAGTATGTACTGGTAATTTTGTATAAACATATATTGTGCTTGTAGGGATGCAGGTAAAGTATGTACTGGTAATTTTGTATAAACATATATTGTGCTTGTAGGGTTGCAGGTAAAGTATGTACTGGTAATTTTGTATAAACATATACTGTGCTTGTAGGGATGCAGGTAAAGTATGTACTGGTAATTTTGTATAAACATATACTGTGCTTGTAGGGATGCAGGTAAAGTATGTACTGGTAATTTGTATAAACATATACTGTGCTTGTAGGGATGCAGGTAAAGTATGTACTGGTAATTTTGTATAAACATATATTGTGCTTGTAGGGATGCAGGTAAAGTATGTGCTGGTAATTTTGTATAAACATATATTGTGCTTGTAGGGATGCAGGTAAAGTATGTACTGGTAATTTTGTATAAACATATATTGTGCTTGTAGGGATGCAGGTAAAGTATGTACTGGTAATTTTGTATAAACATATATTGTGCTTGTAGGGATGCAGGTAAAGTATGTACTGGTAATTTTGTATAAACATATACTGTGCTTGTAGGGATGCAGGTAAAGTATGTACTGGTAATTTTGTATAAACATATATTGTGCTTGTAGGGATGGAGGTAAAGTATGTACTGGTAATTTTGTATAAACATATATTGTGCTTGTAGGGATGCAGGTAAAGTATGTACTGGTAATTTTGTATAAACATATATTGTGCTTGTAGGGATGCAGGTAAAGTATGTACTGGTAATTTTGTATAAACATATATTGTGCTTGTAGGGATGCAGGTAAAGTATGTACTGGTAATTTTGTATAAACATATATTGTGCTTGTAGGGATGCAGGTAAAGTATGTACTGGTAATTTTGTATAAACATATATTGTGCTTGTAGGGATGCAGGTAAAGTATGTACTGGTAATTTTGTATAAACATATATTGTGCTTGTAGGGATGGAGGTAAAGTATGTACTGGTAATTTTGTATAAACATATATTGTGCTTGTAGGGATGCAGGTAAAGTATGTACTGGTAATTTTGTATAAACATATATTGTGCTTGTAGGGATGCAGGTAAAGTATGTACTGGTAATTTTGTATAAACATATACTGTGCTTGTAGGGATGCAGGTAAAGTATGTACTGGTAATTTTGTATAAACATATACTGTGCTTGTAGGGATGCAGGTAAAGTATGTACTGGTAATTTTGTATAAACATATACTGTGCTTGTAGGGATGCAGGTAAAGTATGTACTGGTAATTTGTATAAACATATACTGTGCTTGTAGGGATGCAGGTAAAGTATGTACTGGTAATTTTGTATAAACATATATTGTGCTTGTAGGGATGCAGGTAAAGTATGTACTGGTAATTTTGTATAAACATATATTGTGCTTGTAGGGATGCAGGTAAAGTATGTACTGGTAATTTTGTATAAACATATACTGTGCTTGTAGGGATGCAGGTAAAGTATGTACTGGTAATTTTGTATAAACATATATTGTGCTTGTAGGGATGGAGGTAAAGTATGTACTGGTAATTTTGTATAAACATATATTGTGCTTGTAGGGATGCAGGTAAAGTATGTACTGGTAATTTTGTATAAACATATATTGTGCTTGTAGGGATGCAGGTAAAGTATGTACTGGTAATTTTGTATAAACATATATTGTGCTTGTAGGGATGCATGTAAAGTATGTACTGGTAATTTTGTATAAACATATACTGTGCTTGTAGGGATGCAGGTAAAGTATGTACTGGTAATTTTGTATAAACATATATTGTGCTTGTAGGGATGGAGGTAAAGTATGTACTGGTAATTTTGTATAAACATATATTGTGCTTGTAGGGATGCAGGTAAAGTATGTACTGGTAATTTTGTATAAACATATATTGTGCTTGTAGGGATGCAGGTAAAGTATGTACTGGTAATTTTGTATAAACATATATTGTGCTTGTAGGGATGCAGGTAAAGTATGTACTGGTAATTTTGTATAAACATATACTGTGCTTGTAGGGATGCAGGTAAAGTATGTACTGGTAATTTGACTCGGGGAAACCAATGTAACCATTTTCTGTCATCTATATATAAATAAGAGTTTTCCAGAAATGTGGCACTATCTATATTTTTCTTCTTCAAACCAATTTTCTACAAAAACAGATCTTATGCGATATTTGATAGTCATCTCAAACACTCCATAAGTACCACAGAATCCGCGAAATGGGTGCTTAAATTTTGAAAAGCGTTGGTTACTTTCATTTGTCTCTGTTTGCCTCAGTTTTAGCACTTTCCTCCGAAGGAAAGTAGCTATTGAGGTTGGACTCATGACGGAATTTTTGAAAAATTTCTTCAAATCTTTATCGATCCTACCTAGTAGACACCGAAAATGACCCTCGTTAAAATTTATATATATCTATATATATATATATATATATATATATGTATGTATATATATATATATATATATATATATATATATATATATATATATATATATATATATATATATATATATATATATATATGTGTGTCTGTTAACACGATAGCGGCCAGAGTTTTTGTTTTTTCGTCACGAAACTTGGTATATAGCATTCAATTAGCAAACGATTGAACGAGTTCGTTAACCACCAAAGTCGGTCCACCGGAAGGGGGGGTTTACCCCGAACCCAAAACACTAATTTGACTATGTCAGCCGTAATATTTGTTATATTTCAACGAAACTTGGTATTCGTAGTAGTAATATAGAGAGAAAAGTGAGATATAAAAATGAACTAAATCGGTTCATTAGAAGGGGGGGTTTACTCCGGACCCACAATATCAATTCGCCACTACCAGCCGTGATTTTTGGTATATTTCGACGAAACTCGGTATTCGTAGTGGTAATCTACAGGTAAATATGTGTTGTAAAAACTAAATCGGTTCATTAGAAGGGGGGGTTTACTCTTGACCCAAATTCTTAATATACTCATACCGGTCGTAATTTCTGCTGTATTGTAACGAAACGCGGTATACGTCGTGGGTAACTCATGAGAAAGAAGTGTTGTAAAAATGAGCTGAATCGGTCAATCGGAAAGCGGGGGTTTAATTTGTAATATATTTCAATAGAAAAGCCCGTCAGACGTAGGTTCACAAAGCCGCCGCAAGGAGCGCTTTCTACCACTAGGGTGACTGTATCCTGTTCCTGCGTTAGATCAAAATATGATAATATGACGTTTTTTGTATTTATTACGTAGTGTAGTAGGTACCATGTGTAAACATAACTCTGGAAGCAAATTAATAATTGATCAGTTACTCATTACAAATTTAAAAGAGAACTATTCATGTTTTTATTTTATTTATGTAGGATATTTTAAGCAAATTGTTCTGGAAAGCAGTCTACACTACCCAAATTCTGAGGAAAGTGCTTAGTTATGCAGCTCCTGCGTGACGGACTTTTATTTGGTTATTTTCTTTTAATTGGATTGAACAGTGAAATTAATATTCTAGTAAAACAAGGGAAGTAAATGGAAAGCGTATTTGGAGATAATAGGGCTTTTCCCTGTACTGTCGGTTTCCAGTTCTGGATCCAAAAATCTTATTTTCTTTGAAAATTCATATTACTCATTCCATTTTTTTTTTTTAGGAATGATCAAGATAAAATATTAACAGTTTTTGTTCCAATCTTTCGCAATGACACTACTGATAAGAACAGAATCACGCTAAGAGGTTTTGTAACCTATGGGTTATGTAACCTTATAACCTATGGGTTATGAAACCTTGACGTATCTTGTCAGCATTTCCGGATTGCAACATATGGACTTCTTCAGTTTTTCACTTTTTATGATTTAATTATTATATTCATTTTTAATATGTATAATACGAAGGTCGATCTAATTTTTCACCATAACTAAGAGAGCTTAGCTGACGATACACAGGGTTGTACTTAGAGTTAAGTACACGTTCAACGTCAACAGATGTGAGGTGGTTGTTCCATCTCTCCAGGATGTCATTCTTATTTTTTAGCAGCCAGTTGATGTTCGCGGATCGGAATATATCCTTATACCCCAAGCTGGCTAGAATGCTGTCAAGAGGGGCGAACCACGAGTCTTGAAGGTTCTCAGGATGAAAAGAGGTTCTATTTAAGAGTTTATCGTAGCATCTCTTTGGTAATTCGTTTGACTGCATAGATTGAAGGGTGATCCACCAGTTGATGGTTCTCCTCAATACAGTAGAACTTGGAAAATTCGAACCCCTAGGGACCGATAAAAAAGTTCGAATTATCCAAAATTCGAACTACAAAAGTTTTTGGAACTAAAGGGGTAAAAAATCGAATTTCATATTTTCTCACATTTTTTTTTTTTTTTTTTTTTTTTTTTTTTTTTTTTTTTTTTTTACGGCGCATCTACATCTAGGTCATTAGCGCCGACATCCAGGGTGCAGCAAGGAATTTTACCAGCGAGCCGTGGGATGATAAAATTCCTGCCGGAGGTTGGGAATCGAACCCACCATCTCCCGCTTATGAATCCAAGGCGCTAGCCATTAGACCACGGGAGACCCCCTTTCTCACATTTTATTTAAACTATAACTAATATTTCATGAATTGATGATTACGTACATAAGTAATAAATAATTTATAAAAAAAAAAAAAGTAAAAATAAAAGTCTATTGTTTTTGAAAAAAGTCATTTTCATGGGCAAGAATTTTTTCATTATTTTTTAGGTAAATTGATAAAGTGTTAGGAGGAATTCTAAAGTCCTAGGCAATTTCAGATTTTTTTTTTATTCCATTTTCAACTATTTTCTCTGGCAACGTTAAAGTTTTATAACTGGTAGGCTTCGACATCTTAAATCAAGAAGTCACTGAACTGCACTGTACACCGGAAATTCAAGGCACAAACAATACAACAGATCTAGACGCTGACTCACTTATAACTGAATAAGAAATGAGAGGGATGGTGGAAGGGAATTCTAGGATAAAACAGGATGGTGTATGTAACTACAACCCCTGGAAGGGAGGAAGCGCGACCGTCCACTTTGCAGAACTCCTAGAGTCCAAGAACTAGACTATGAGTGATTCCATGTCAAATCAACACACTTTTTTTACCTCTCATAGATGGAACCGCCGCGCTTCTTGTCCCGGAACCCCTACATCCGTATCTTACTATCCTTCTTAACCGAGGGGACAATATTTAAAAAAAAAATAAGGTCGAACATCTCTCATTGGAGGTAAAGACTCCTAAAAAATTCGAATTATCCAAATTTATATTCGAATTAACCACGATTTTTTACATTGTTTATGCCCTAAATTCTAGGGACCGAGAGAAATATTCGAATTAACCACGATTTCGAATTATCGAAGTTCGAATTATCCATATTCCACTGTATTGCCACTCCTAAAGGTGAACATCCAGATTCCATTCTTATGAAGTGGTTCGGAGTAGTGCAACTTAAGTGGAAAATATTTTTAAGGAATTTAATTTGGAAACCCTCTAGTTTGTCAATCAGGCTCAAAGCCCAAACTTCTGACGCGTGCAAAGCTGTTGCCGCAACAATGGAGTCAAACAACCTTATAGAAGCCTCCCAGGATTTCACCTTCCCCTTGACCTGTATGTTTTTCACCTTGCCAAGGGCCTTTGTACCACGGCTTATAAAATGGTCTGCTGCCTTTCTGAACTTTCCTGTACAGCTAAAGGGTACGCCAAGATATGTGGCGGTGTTGACATACTCGATGGCCGCCTTATCTAGTTGAAGAGAAGGTATTTTCTTCCATCTTGGGCTTGCTCTGAAGACGACCACTTCGGTTTTGCTCATTTATATTAAATTAACTTACCTATAGTATTTGTCAATAAAGAAAATGTGTCTCACAGTAAGTAGAACTTATCCATCAAAATCAACTACAGGGGGGGGGGGGTTACATATAGATGACCCGTCCCAAAATTCTTAGATAATAATAATAAACGTTAAAATTTAAAAAATAAAACCACTAATCCTAAAAAAACGTAAATAAAAACTTTACTTCAACACTTTGAATGAAAATAATGCGACTTTACATCGGCAACAATAAATATTATTATTAATAATAAATATTATTATTATTATTTGGTCCAATACAAGAAACTGCGGCAAATAAAAATGGCTTGAATAAAAAACACAAAAACTATTTCAAGACATTTTAACTCTATAAATTTCACTCGAAAACAAATTTCGTATAATATAATAAAATTTATAGGTTTAAAATGTCTTTATATAGTCTGTGATTTATTCCAGCTACTTTTATTTGTTCCAGTTGATAAAAAACGGAACTGTTGGAGGCTGGAATAGTCTGGTGATATTTTAGCGCGGTTCCTCCCTCCCCCATAGGGAGGAACCCCGCTTATAGGGTTGATACAATGAAACAATCCGGAAGTGCCGACTAGAAAATTTCGCGTTTCAGAACCCCTAGAGACCGAAAATAACGGTGGTTCAAATTTGTATATATATATATATATATATATATATATATATATATATATATATATATATATTTGTCTGTTCGCTCTCTAGATAGAAGACGAATGGTCCGATTTTGATGAAATTTGGTACAAAAATCCTTCGTCCAATTTGAAAGGTCAAGTTCGTTAACCAGCAAAATCCGCCTACTGGAAGATGGCGTTTGGGGCGAAATTCGCGCAAAAAAAATCGTAACGCTTACATTTTTGAGTTCATAAGCTTCTAAGTACTCGTTTTATATGATTCCTGGGCTAGGAAAACAAATGAAACCATTTTCAAGGCGATAGCTTTAACCGTTTTCGAGAAAATTGGAAAAATATTTTTTGAATACCGTTTTTGGTTTGGGTACTTAGAATCATGGGATTCAGTTGAAACATTTTCTGCATGTTCTACTTTCATCAAAACTAATATGTTGAAATTTTGGTTACGTTTGGAGTTAAGGAAGGGTTAGAATAAAATATTTTATTAACAGTCATAAAAAGTTTTAGTAACTTTGTTTACTTTCCTTAATATCTCGAAAAAGGTTGAAACTCTTGGTAAACGGAAGAATACCATTAGAAAGCTTATTAAATTCTCTAAAAAAAAGGTTCTAATGAAAGTTTTGATTAGGCGATGTCAATCGGAGAAATAAGAGCTTAAAACTTTAAAGTAATTGATTTCGCTTATTCGAACTGTTCTTTTTGTCTGTTTTTTATTCCTTGTTATTTTTTAATTGCTTATTGTTGGATAATGTATTTGAAAATAAAACAGGTTAAGAAAAATAAGAAAAACAATTTAATGTTAGAGATATGGATTTCCAAGATATATAGCTTTTCAACTGCCTAGCGTCCTTCCTAGGGAGGGTTCTTTGTCTTTGATTTTGGTACTTAGAATTATGGGATACAGTTGAAACATTTTCTGCATGTTGGAGTTTCATCAACACTAATATGTTGAAATTTTTGTTACGTTTAGAGTAAGGAAGGGTTAGAATAAAATATTTTATTAACAGACAAAAAAAGTTTTGGTAACTTTGTATAATTTCGTTAGTATCTCGAAAACCGTTGACAATCTTGTGAAGCGGAAGATTACCATTCGGAAGCTTACTAAATTCTGTACAAAAAAGGTTCTGAAGAAAGTTTTAATTAGGCGATGTCAATCGGAGAAAAAAGCGCTTAAAGCTTTAAATTAATTGATTTCGTTTATTCCAATGGTTCTTTTTGTCTGTTTTATTTCTTATTATTTTTTAATTGCTTATAGTTGGATAATGTATTTGACAATAAAACTTGTTAAGTAAAATAACAAAAACAATTTATTGTTAGAAATATAGATTTCCAAGATTCCAAGACCTTGTCACTAGCGGGTCTGTTTCTAGTGTAGCGGACCCTTCCAGGTAAGATTGTAAATTATAACCTTTCAAGACTTTACTACTCACAGGAATGGCGTTAGTGACCTTAAGGGTTGACACGCCATTATAATAATTAATTTAAAAAAAAAGACTGGTGGAACCAAAATAATAACTGCTTCTATTTTAATCTTTCCAAATTAGACTAGGGATATGAACGGAACCGCGCTAAGATGATGCAGTCCTGCGAGACGGACTTTTTGCATTTCCAGGTGAGTGAAAAAGTGATCCACCTCCAATCCTCTATAGACCTGGCTGCACTGTACGAACCAAGGAACATTGGACACTATTCGGAGTACCTTGTGTTGAAAAGTTTGTTAATGTTTTAAGTGTGTGGTTCTAGCACCAAACCAGACCGGGCATGCGTACGTTAGTATAGGTAGTATTGTAGATTTGTATAGTAGTGTGTTTTAGGGGAGTTTTTCTATTTATTAATTATTAATTTCATCAGAATCCCCTGCTTAATAAAACATATATAGAATAATATGCCAAATAAAGCCTATCTAGTGGATAAAAATAGAGGACAAACGCCGTTCGTAGTGGTAGAAAATCTTACAAGCCATTTCGCTCAGAAATCTCCGAAATATTGTTACTAATTTTACGTATCCTGTTTTATAGCCAAATAGATTTATATTCTATAATCAATAAGAAAAACCTACTAACAATAAAAAACTATGGGTAACAGATGAAAATAAGGAATACCAAGAACAATTCTAAAGAAGGAAATCAACACCAGTACTGTAATCTAGATATTGATAAGGCATCTTCGAATTCTAACAAACAAAATATTGCTTCTAATTATACGTATCCTGTTTACTGACAAATACATTTGACTGCTCTAAGCAAGTACAAAAATAACGAGCAGTGAAAAAAAAACTGCGGGAAACACACAAATAGATCCGTTTAAATAAACGAAACTAACTAAGTTTTAAGCACTTATTTCTCCTAATGTGACGACCCCATCAAACATTTCTTCAAAACATTTTTTGTAGAGAATTTAGTAAGCTTTCGAACTGTTACATTTCACTTGCCACGATTTCCTAACCCTTTTCGAGATATTAAGGAAAATATACGAATTGGGCCTAATAGATATCCATACGGGATCTGAGAATCCCAAGATTCCGCAAAAATAAAATATTGTTTCTAATTATACGTATCCTATTTTATTGGCAAATACATTTGACTACTATAAGCAATTGCAAACAATAGGGAATATGCCAAAGAACTCGGATTAGGAGCCTCGACAGTTTCAAGGCATTTGAAGGAAATCGGCAAATCCGTGTTACTGGCACCAAACCAGACCGGGCATGCGTACGTTAGTATGGGTAGTATTGTAGATTTGTATAGCAGTGTAGCACAGGTGTGTTTCAGGGGAGTTGTTCTATATATTAATGGATAAATTTGTAATGCCGCGTCGCCAAGTTAGTCTTGTGTCTAGATGTACTCCGAGATAGCTTATACTCTGGTGTTTTGGAGTCTAGAGAATTGAGTGATGACCAATTTTCAGCTGTGGTATTTTCATCGGCGAAAATGTACAGCTCCATGTTAATAGCACATTACGTTCAAAACGATCCATTGTTTCGTGTCTGCGTTCAATTTGAACGGATGTCAACAAACATGTCGAATGTCGTTCCCTTATGAGCATTCAATTGATATTCGTCAATTGCCTTTTGTTGGCTCAGCACTTACCTTTAATACTCCACAATTACATTCCTGACTCTTCAAAAGCAAAATCGATTTTAGGTTAACGAACCAGAATGGAATATTTGGATTGACAGGAAACGCGCTAATTTAATGACGTTATTCACTGAGAAATTATGAAAACGATTTAAATCATAAATTTGTAACGGTAAAATGTAACGTTCCTACAAAAATTGCAAGAAGTTTGAAAACAACTTTATGTATAATTTCCTTCTACATGAAAATGTTGTTTGGTAAGTAAATAAAAACCAGTTATTAATATCTTGTAATAAATTGTACGTTTATTACATGTGCCCATTAATTAAAAATATTCTCTTATATCAAGTAATGTTCGGGATTACTCCAACCAAATTACGAAGTGAATTTCCTACCCAAATCAATTTCTAGTCACCTGACCGATTAGATCACTTCATAATTCATAATAATTCAGCCATAATACATATTCATGCCAAAAATACGAGGTAAGGTTTCCGGCCTGGGATAGAAGGAAAGCTGAAAGAAATAAACTGGTTTTACTGTTTTTCAATATATTCTCCTCATAAGTTCAACACACTTAATACAACGCTTTGGCAACATTTATATACAATGAAAAAAATAATTTTCTTCTTTGTTAAAAAAAATGTTCTTCCACTGCTGCTTGGAGCTCTTCGTCGGTGTTAAATCGCCTTCCACGAAGGTCAGATTTTAACTTTGAGAAAAGGTAGAAATCGCTAGAGGCCAAGTCTGGGCTGTAGGGTGGATGAGAGATTTCTTGGAATCCACAGTCCTTCACAACGGCCTTGGAAATCAATGCTGTGTGGACAGAGGCATTGTCGTGAAGGAGGCGGACACCTCTGCTTAACTACCCTCGCCTCTTCTCTTTAATGGCGTCTCGTAACCGGTGAAGTAGGGCTGCATAATACTCACCATTCATTGTGGTATTCCTTTCTTTAAAATTTATCAGTAGTATTCCTTCACAGTCCCAAAAAATTGTGGCTATTACCTTTTTTGTTGACTGCGTGACTTTTGCCTTTAAAGGAGGCGCTTCTCCTGGTCTTCTCCATTCCATGGACTCTCTTTTGCTGAGTGGGTCATAATATAGAACCATTGTCTCATCCCCAGTTACAATTGAGTCCAAAAAATTCCTTGGGTCGGCATTATACTCGCGTAAAAATTCATTGCAGCAGTGAACTCGTTCCTGTTTTTGAGCAGCTGAAAGAATTTTTAAAACCCATCTTGCACTAACCTTGTTCATATGCAAATGTTCTTTGATGATCCTCAAAACACTTGGTTTTTAGTCGCCGGTCAGACAGCAATTCAGATTCCACAAGTTGGATTGTTTCAGAAGTGACAGCTTCCAATGGGCGACCGGGACGTGGGTCATCTTCTGGACTTTCTCTCCCTAACTTAAATAATTTTGCCCATTCTTTCACTGTGGAATACGAGGGAGAGGACTGCCCGTATACACAATCCAAGCGCTCTTTAATTTGCGCAGGAGTAAGACCCTCTTTACAAAAGAATTTAATTACCGCACGGTACTCGAGTTTGAACATTGTAAAAATGGGGAGTTTCCTTCAAGGCTGGACACTGACTGACAAGACTGAGGAAGTGCGGGCGATGGGTATGGAGTGAGTAGGCATGGACCTGCATAGGCGTGCAGGTCCCGGCACGTTTGAAGGAGGGGAAGCAGGACAGGCCGGAAACATATGGACCTTACTACGTAAATAACGATGTCTGTCACAAGCTTTACAAATTACATAAAAAATACGGATTAAATGTAAACACTCAAAGATGACGCAGATCTTGTAAGGCATACGTCCAATGTTAAGGTCATAAACTATGACCAATACATCAAATAAAACTAATAGTATATTAAAAAGGAATAAGGAATAAATTGCTTCAGATGTAGAAGAGATTTCCACATCGTAAAGATACGATTTTAGATTGTCAGTCCATGATAAAAGTTAAGGTTAGTCACAGTTCTGTTGAACCGGGTGATTTCTGTTTGTTTGTTTTTTTCCTAAATAAGCGCTCAATGACTAAGGTTATCAGCGCCCAGGATTCATTGTACTAAAGTCTAGTACCTGGGGAAAGTCTAGTACCTGGGGAAAGTCTAGTACCTGGGGAAAGTCTAGTACCTGGGGAAAGTCTAGTACCTGGGGAAAGTCTAGTACCTGGGGAAAACCGAGACGGAAGGATGGGAGCCTCCACGCGGTGCTCCTAGCCCGCCGCGGAACCACCAGCCGTACTGCAAGGACCAGGGTGGCTATCTATACCTTTACGGTCCGTCTAAGCTTCGGCTGCCGTACCTGTGGCTGAGGATGGTTAGGTTGGGCCAGGCCGTCCACATCCTCCAGGTCGGCTTCCGAGACGGATGGATAAGAGCCTCCACGCGGTGCTCCTAGCCCGCCGCGGAACCACCAGCCGCACTGCAGGGACCACGGTTGCTATCTTTACCTTTACGGTCCGTCTAAGCTTCGGCTGCCCTACCTGTGGCTGAGGATGTTTAGGTTGGGCCAGGCCGTCCACATCCTCCAGGTCGGATTCCGAGTTCCAGCAGCGCAGACCAGCCACCCCACAACAGACCTCATGATAAGCCCTCACCCTCGAGATTCTACAATCTCAAATAATTCAATCTTCTTCCATCAATGCTTATATTATACGACCTAAGAAGTTGACATTAGTGCTTCTCCCTCTCCGCTAAGTGAATTCTCTTACCCCGGGTTAGTGGACGAGTGCGTACAGTTCGGTCCGTCCAGCACCTAACTTGTCACTAATCACTTGTTGGGCTGTTTAAACGATGTGGAAAGGGTCAACTGCCTAGTTCAATGGTGGTGGGGAGCTTACATTCCGCTTACTAAATAGGATACATTCATATTGACTTATATTTGCAGTGTTTACAAATACTTCTCTCTAAAAAATAATGTGTTTACATGTAGGTGGCAAGTGAATAAAATACACCTAAATATATAGCACTAGAATTTCTGTAGTAACACAACTCTAAAAACTCAACCGCAAATGTATCATTCTTGCCTATGTAGATGGAATAGCATTATGACAGGAAGATTGACCCAAGTACCCTCTGGTGTAGAAGCTCTGAAGCTAGGTACATACACTCTTGCCTATGTAGATGGAATAGCATTAAGACAGGAAGAGTGACACAAGTACCCTCTGGTGTAGAAGCTCTGAAGCTAGGTACATACAGTTTACCAATTGTCTTTCATAATCATAAGTGAAAAACACAGTTTTTTGAGTTGTGTCACTTTAGAAATACTAGTGCGATATGACAAGTACAAAGTGTTAATTAGGCATAATAAATGGTCCCAAATAATAAACATAATTGAGATGGAGATAGTTAGCCGTTGCGGTGATACGAAGTCAAGGGATGGTTGGGATTTGGCTAGAAGATCCATTCAACCAAGGTCACCTAACTGTCTTCTTGGCATTTTTAGTGCTGAAGAAGGCTGTTAAAGTGCAGGCGAAACGTCCAATATAGATTTCTGCTTGAAGATCTGAGGTTTTTTTCTCCTAGCCGAGTCCCAACCATACCTTGACTTCGAATAAACATAATTGGTTGATAAGCTGTTATCAGTTATTTTGGAACATTTTGAATATGTGAAGTATACGTTCTAAAATGAATGACCGAGGCTTTTTAAAAACCATTTTATATCTCCTTTTTAATTAAGCATTAGTGAAGGACCAATTAATAAAATGACTTTTAGCTAAGTTCATTATCACCTAGTTATGTAACTGGTGAGGAGATTAACAGGAAGAACACATGTCACCGAAAAAGAGCTGTAATTATCGCCTGGTTCTTGCATGCTATGATATGAAGGGCAGAACTAATAACCAGCATAGAGCATATGCTAAGTGCTGCTGTTAATATCGGACTTGGTGGCTGAACTGGGTGGAGAAATGGGTCAGTAACCAGCGAGCTGTCATAGCTGTAGGTGTGGCTTCTAGCGGGATGGCTATCGACAAGAAAAAGTGGGTATAGAATTATTTTCATATCAGATAACAAAACTACATGACGTTTAGGGAAATTGTTGGTTTTTATTGCAGTTATTTAGATCACAACTGAACAATGAGTCAATATTCTGCCGAAGGGGGAAAAATAGCCATTCTGATTATAACGACTGATGAATGATTTTTTTAATACAATTATTATACAGTAAAATGGGGTAACTTTGTACCGTTTAGGGTAATTTTGTATTTATGTAACCATTAACTCTGCATATATTGCTCTAAATTACTTTTACAGAGAATTTAACTTAAGTTAAATCTCATTGCTTAAATGAGGCGATGTCGTCAAGCCTTGTTCTTCTCAAAATATCAATCCTTACAGCTTATTAAAAAATGTATTAATAAATTATTATGATTATTACATGCTTTTAAGAGATGTTTAAATGGTCTCCCTTTAAAGTTCCCTCAATCATTTCAGAAAAAAGATGCAAGGATTTTAAATAGGAAATATGCAAGGTGATAGAATGTTACCCCAAGAGCATGGGTAACTTTCTACCACCTTTTAATTGTGGTTTTCTTTGATTTATAGTAATTTTGACACTATTTAATGCTAAAAAAAATATATATATTTAGAATAACGGTAAATCTTTTAAACTTTACTTGGAAAATATAACATTATAATTTCCCTTGTGTTTGAAGTTTAAACCACATTTATGGTACAAAGCTACCCCACGTGACTGCACTATATCTCAGAGGCGCTGAAACTTAAACTGCAGGCCATCTATCTAGATATTGTTAGACTAGGATAGGTAGACTCTGTGGGGCTGCAAGTATGTCTGATAGGATTGTTGGCTAGGTAGGGTTTTGTTTTTTTTTAAATCTGTACAAATTGTTATAATTATGTAATAAGTACAATTATCAAGTTTGTCGATACAGATATTTGTTAAGTATAAATTGATCAAAACGGTAAGTGTAAAATAAAAACCATTCAAAATTTGTAAGAAGCCAACCATTGTTGCACTTTCACAGCTGTCTTAATAAATATTTTAGTGATCATAATAATATCAGGTGAGTAAATTGTCTCGGGGCCATTGTCTCTTAAGCCGCCTGGGAGGATTGTCTGGGTGGGATTGGGAAGATAAGGATTGACCTTCAGGATTAGGATGTTAGGGCAGTTTGGAGTGGAACACTTGGAAACGGGTTTTAGCAAGGTCAAGGACAAATGGGATGTTAAGGTCATTGTGAAGGGTTTTGTTGGATACATAGAAAGGGGCGTTTACAATTTTACGAAGAACATTGGACTGGAATGCCTGTATTCTGTTGATGTTGGATGGTTTTGGTCCTCCATCACAACACACAAACATTATCATCTGTACAGATTCTCTCAGTTCACTACACATATTACAGAACTTATACAGTCAGCATCCCAAAGCAATCCAAATCAAACAACACATCTACAATTTACAACTTTCAGGCATACATACAACAATATATTGGCTGCCAGGACATGAAGACCTAGGACTTAGTACGACTGCAGACGAACAAGCAAAATTGGCTACTCAAGACTTAACAATTCAACCACTAGACATTTGTTACCAAGACCTTACGAGACAGGCTAAACACCAAATCACAAACAAATGGCAAAATGACTGGACAAACCTATCTACCAACAACAAACTGCGACAAATAAAACGGAACATCGCGGAATGGCCTTCCAGTCACAGACAAAACAGAAGAGAAGAAGTAGTACTAACTAGGCTCAGAATTGGACATACACGAATAACACACGAGTACTTAATGACTAAAAAAGAAAAGCCTACATGTAAAATCTGTAACACCGAACTAACCGTAAAACACATACTAACAGAATGCCGACAACGTCAAAATCTAGACTTACCGTATGACATGACCGAATTACTTACTGACAGCAGTCCACACATACCAACAATCCTTACACACCTCAAAACTATTAATATGTATGGAAAAATTTAACACTTTCACCCCCCCCCCTTTTTTTTTTTTTTTTTTTTTTTTTTTTTTTTTTTTTTTCCATCTCAATACTATATTCAAACAACTGCAATAAAATACATAAGGAAGGTATTACGCCACTTGGTAAACTGTAAAGAACGATAACATGTAATTAATGAATTAGTAACTATATCTAATTGTGTAATCCGATTGATCAACCAGATGTATATAAATAATACCATTTTTTTTTGTATATATATATATATATATAAATATATATATATATATATATATATACGTATTGTTTGTTTTTAAATGTATATATGTATACCATTTGTCTTTAGATGTTTAGATGTATATATATTGTCATTTGTATATACTATTCGTTTTTAGATGTGAATATATTGTCATTTCTACATATAATTTGTTTATAGATGTATAATGATAGATGTAATATATATAAATGTGTGTGTGTGTGTATGTATGTATGTATGTATGTATGTGTATGTATATGTGTATATATGTATATGTATATATATATATATATATATATATATATATATGTATATGTGCGTATGTGTGTGTATGTGTACATATATTTGGATGTATACCATTTGTTTTTAGATGTATATATGCAATAACTGTTAGGAGCGAAACGCCTTAGATGCGCATGGATGCTCATAAATAAATATAAAAAAAAAAAAAAGTTCTTGTCTTTTCAGTCTCTTGCCAGGGTTCCACGTCAGTCAGCTGTCAAGGTATAATCCTAGATATCGAACCTCGCTGGATTCTGGGAGTGGAGTGTCTTTGGTGGATACAGAAGGGCATGATCTCCGATTGAGAGTGAATTTCACCCGTTTTGCATTTTTCTGGGTTGATTTTTATTTTGGCTAGGTAGGGTGACATAGATATTAGATTTCCAAACAGTATAAAGCTTTTCTGTCTCTTAGTTGTGTCTTTTTAGGCTGTGATTTAAGTTCACAGTCGAAGCTGATTTTGCAAGTAAGTCAACTGTTTCGTTGCCTAATAGTCCTGAATGTCCTTTAATCCATATAGTAATGTCCTTTAGTTGTAAGTGGAACATTTTTCTGTTTACACATGATAACTAGTGTTGTAATGTCTTCAGTCTGTTCGTTATGATTTTGTATTTTATATACATTTTATGTATATTAAAAAAATATAGTTTTTCTACACTTTTATGATTGCCAAGTTTTCCACCTGGTTGTTCGTACATAGTGGTGATAGTCTGTATTGTCCTCCGTGAATAGTTATGTCGTCTTTTAGTATTATGTATGCAGATCCAACATTGCTTTTACTTCCGTCTGTGTATATGTGGTAAGCCCAAGTTATTTCAAAATAGTCAGTCGTTACTATGTGGTCATTAGGGTGTATTCGGCCAGGTTTTTCGTACATAGTCTGTTCACGTAGGTTTTATTTTTTTTAAACAGTAAGTAATTCTTGCCATGACGTCCATGGTGCAGTAGGGAATGTTCTCGACAGGCTCTGAGGTGACTAAAATAGTAAAAAAAACTGTTAAATTAAAAAATATAAGGCCAACCTTATAAGCGGGTTTCCTCCCTATGATGGAAGGGAGGAACCGCGGTAAAAGGCCAATCTCGTTCTCAATTCTGATGACTAGCTACGCACGGAAAAATCTTTATGCTGTTAAAGGGATCTCAAGATACGCGGGAGTAGCAAATGGATCGGCATTATAAAATGCCGAGGGTCGAAGCACGCTCAAAATATTCGCTCTTAGTATCAGGGAGTGCACTTATGTATGTTTAAGGAATCGGTTCTTGTTTCTCCCGCTACCAAGGTTACACACCATAAACAATACTTAATGTAACTGCGTCTGCGCTAAGTACGTACTGTTTCTCCAACAGCCACCTATGCCACTTGCAACTCTACCATGAGATGTAGCTCAGCCTTCTGCAACAGGTTGGTTTTTATTAGAAGTCATAACAATTAGGAGGAGATACAAAAACTACTGAAACAAATAGAAAAGTAGAAAAACACTTTATATTACTTTACTCATTGCCCAAATCAACCAGGACTTTAATGACAAGACTTAACAAACCAACCAGGACTTTAATGACAAGACTTAACAAACCAACCAGGACTTTAATGACAAGACTTAACAAACCAACCAGGACTTTAATGACAAGACTTAACAAACCAACCAGGACTTTAATGACAAGACTTAACAAATCAACCAGGACTTTAATGACATGACTTAACAAACCAACCTGTAATATATGCAATAGAGACATTACCGTAAAACACCTACTTACGGAATGCAGAAGACGATACAAACTAAATATCCCACAGGACCTGAAGGAATTGTTGATGGACAACAGCCAGTACATAAACACAATATTCTCCTACTTACACTACAATAAACTATACAATCTCATTAGAAGATACCTCCTGAATAACCATTGCCTTTCTGGCATATTACAGACATTTCCCAAATAAGTCGCGTTAAATTTTATTTCATTTAAATTAATAAAATAAAAACTAACGCGTTAATTTTTATTGACTTACTGCTTAATCGAAATTTGGGGTCTAAATTGATGTTCAATGGAGGCGAGGTTTGCTCAGTGGTAGAGCACTCGACTAATATGCTGGAGGACCTGAGGTCAAAACTCGTGTGCGTACTAAATATTTTATCACCTAGTGGCGTCGTTCGAGGGTTGGATCCGGGTACCGAGACCGGCCTTTAATTAATTTATTAACGGGTACCTGTAAAGGGGAAAATCAGGCGGCCGGAGCATAGTGCCGAACATGGTATCACCCAAGTATGGCGTATGATCATGAATCAGATATCTGAGCCTGTTACGGGACTGATTTGATTGATACTCAAATATTGAGCATATATATATATATATATAGCTACTTTCCTTCGGATGAAAGTACTGAAAATCACGTGCCTCTTTGTGTGTCTGTCTGTTTGTTCCTTATACAAATCCACAACGTTTATCAGATTCTGACCAAACTTAGAACACTGGTTGATCCGGCAAGTCTCCTAGGCTAGGTCAAAATCGTCTACCAGCTGATTGTCTGTTTGTTCGTTATACAAATCCACTCCATTTGACCGATTTTGTCCAAATTTGGCAAGCACGTAGGGGAGTGTCGTAGGCTAGGTTAAAGTCATCTAGGACTTACAATTCGGAGGTCTCGGGTTCGAAACTGTAAATCAGAACAGTTAAACATTTGCGTTATTATATGTTAATATACTTATTTGGTTTTTAATTTTTTTTTTTTTTTTTTTTTTTTTTTGAATGTCAGAGGTAAAACTTGTTGGGCTTGACTTAAGCTTTCTAAATACGTCAATTATTTAACATATAGACCGCGCATGTGCGCTCGGCGCTAGATGAAATGTTGTGGTTTGCAAATGACCCCTATTATTATGCACATCATTTTGAAGGGAATTAAAAAAGCAAACCTTTGCCGCAAACCGCACTTCGATATCTTCAAAATGAAATGAGTTTCGTGCGATCCAAATTTTATTGTTTTAAATTAAAACAATTTTTTGTAGGCACTCACAGGGTCGGTTACGAAAGTGTGATACATGACTTTGAAGTATTTTTGTAGGCACTCACAGGGTCGGTTATGAAAGTGTGATACATGACTTTGTAGGCACTCACAGGGTCGGTTACGAAAGTGTGATACATGACTTTGAAGTATTTTTGTAGGCACTCACAGGGTCGGTTACGAAAGTGTGATACATGACTTTGAAGTATTTTTGTAGGCACTCACAGGGTCGGTTACGAAAGTGTGATACATGACTTTGAAGTATTTTTTCCTCAACTTTCTGAAAAAGATATGTCCGATCCTCTAAAAGAATTATTTTTCCTAATAACTTTAATAAAATTGAAAATAAGACATATTTTTTAATTATTTATTCTTTAGGGATTAACTAAGCTAAATCTGATCATTCATGTTATCTATCTAACCCTTTGGATCCGATATTCCTTATTGGATTATGGTTCATTATTTTGCTTTTGTTCATTATTAGTGTAATATTCGCTTTCAACCATGAAATTCACAAGTTGTGAGATTGTGGATATGATTATGTTATGATTATTGTTTCCGGGGAGTGTAGACAAAAGCTCGGATGGCTGCTCGACTTTAGGCGCAGTATTACCCAAACCGAGTCTTACAAAACGATTTTGCGCCTGGTGTCATACGCCGAACTAGGACATTTATCTTTCACCAGAAGTCATCGTTGAAGAGACCAGGACATCATCTTGGACCTTGTTAGGAGAAATCCTTACATTAGTGTTCGGGAAATTGCTAGAGAATCACGGATTTCAAGAGGAACTGTTCACCGTACACTTCAGTGCAGTAAGTACTTATCACATATCCTTTCATCAAGACCTTTCAAATAGGGATATGGAAGTGAGGGAGGAGTACTGCAGGTGGGGAATTAACTCCTTACGGCAAAACGGGATATTCATGAGGAATGTTCACTTCAGTGATGAAGCCACATTTGTAAGTGATGGGTCCTTGAACAGGCATAACTCACATTATTGGTGCATGAATAACCCTCACTAGATAAGGCAGCTGGACCACCAGTATCGGTGGTTGGTAAACCTCTGGTGCGGGATTCTGGGCAGTAAAATTATTGGCCCATATTTTTTGGAAAGTCCCGTATCAGGGAATGCTTACAGGACATTCATCTTGGATCGATTTCCAGAGCTCATGGACAATTTACCACTAGAGACAAGACGTACAATGTGGTTCCACCATGATGGTTGTCTAGCCCATTATTCCCGAGAATCTAGGAATGCTGTAACCTCCATATTCGGAAACCGTCGGATTGGCAGGGATGGCCCTATTTCTTGGCCACCTAGATCACCTGAACTCACTCCGCTGGACTTCTTCTTCGACTTAAGAATATGGTCTACTCTAATCCGCCTAGCACACAAGACCAAATGCGAGGAAGGATTGCTGAAGCCTGCAGAGCCATATTGGAGGAACAAGCATTGAGAGCAGTTGACTGCATATGTTCCAGACTTCAAAGGTGTCTGGATGTTGAAGGTGGCATGTTTGAAGACACTATTCATTTTTGAAGGAATAAAAATACAGTAAAATGGAAGCTTTGAAACTGCAATATAAGAGGTTTCTTTAAAATTTATTACGTAATCTATCAATGAAATAGGGTTATCACTTAAATTGTACATCTCAAACGAAAAATCAGACTAAATACTTAAAAAAGATGCCTTATTTTCCATTTTATTAAAGTTATTAGGAAAAATATTTCTTTTAGAGAACCTGCCATATTGTTTTTAGAAAGTTGAGGAAAAATACGATAAAGTCATGTATCACACAATCATAAGCGACCTCTGTATGTTCCTACGAAAAATCTTTTTAATTTAAAACAATAAAATTTCAATCGCGCGAAACTCATTTGATTTTCATGATATCGAAGTGCGATTTACAGCAAAGATTTGTTTTTTATTGCCCTTCAAAATTATGTGCATTAAAATAGGGGTCATCTGCAAACCCCAACATTTCATCTAGCGCCAAGCGCACATGCGCAGTAAATATGTTAAATAGTCGGCATATTTAGAAAGCTCAAGTCACAACTACAACTTTTACCTCAGACATTTTTTTCTCAGACCAACCGTTTGGCCGCAAAATTAGTTTGAGCCGTCTTATTTGGGACACATATACATTTCTTGATTGATTCTAACATCCTGTATATAAATACATCTGGTAATATGATATATGATACAATATGAAGGTTCTGTGCTCAAGGCATCCTAACCATCCTCGATTAACTCCAGAAAGAAGCTCAGATGACGTTGATAGAGGCCTACACTGATAGAGGAGTAGAAGAGGATCGGTGAGCCACAGACATTGACGCTCTTAAAGGTGGAGAAAGCCATTGCTAACACTTCACTTGGTCACTGCAGCAGCCACTGTCTTCTGAGTCGCCTCGGTGGATGGGTGACGCTTGATAGGGAGAGGACTTCAGGATTTTGATGAGTGAGGAGTTTAGGAAGGAAACGTTGGAATCTTGATAATTCAACATCTTTAACGAGTGAGATATTGAGGTCTTTATGGAGTTTGAGGTTGGAAACGTAGAAAAGAGCATTGACTATTGTTCTTAGGACCTTGGATTGGTTTCCCCATAGTTCTGAGCCGTATGTCCAAATGGGTTGCAGTAGTGATTTGTAAATGATCAGTTTGTTTTCAGTACTTAAATGTGTTTGCGGTTCAACAGTCTATAGAGTTGTCCAAATCGTCTGTTAAGTTCTTGTCTTTTAAGTTTTAAGTGATGTTTCCAGATAAGTCGGGAGTCCAAGTGTAGTCGGAGGTAGCGAACTGTATCAGAAGTTACCTTAGGTATTAGGCGGTTAACACTATTTATTTCTCCTAATTCCAAACAACCTACCGTCATATGTACCTACTAATCTATTTCTCCCTTGCAGACTCTTCGTCCGATCTAAGAGCATCTCCAAGCTAATTCCTAGTAAAGGTAGTGTCCGGGACTATTTCTACGACTACTGCAGGAGTACCACCATCCATCTTGTGTACCTACTAATCTATTTCTCCTTTGCAGACTCTTCGTCCGATCTAAGAGCATCTCCAAGCTACTTCCTAGTAAAGGTAGTGTCCGGGACTATTTCTACGACTACTGCAGGAGTACCACCATCCATCTTGTGTACCTACTAATCTATTTCTCCTTTGCAGACTCTTCGTCCGATCTAAGAGCATCTCCAAGCTACTTCCTAGTAAAGGTAGTGTCCGGGACTATTTCTACGACTACTGCAGGAGTACCACCATCCATCTTGTGTACCTACTAATCTATTTCTCCCTTGCAGACTCTTCGTCCGATCTAAGAGCATCTCCAAGCCTATTCCTAGTAAAGGTAGTGTCCGGGACTATTTCTACGACTACTGCAGGAGTACCACCATCCATCTTGTGTACCTACTAATCTATTTCTCCCTTGCAGACTATTCGTCCGGTCTAAGAGCATCTCCAAGCTAGTTCCTAGTAAAGGCAGTGTCCGGGACTATTTCTACGACTACTTCAGGAGTACCACCATCCATCTTGTGTACCTACTAATCTATTTCTCCTTTGCAGACTCTTCGTCCGATCTAAGAGCATCTCCAAGCTAGTTCCTAGTAAAGGCAGTGTCCGGGACTATTTCTACGACTACTGCAGGAGTACCACCATCCATCTTGTGTTCCTACTAATCTATTTCTCCCTTGCAGACTCTTCGTCCGATCTAAGAGCATCTCCAAGCTAGTTCCTAGTAAAGGCAGTGTCCGGGACTATTTCTACGACTACTGCAGGGGTACCACCATCCATCTTGTGTACCTACTAATCTATTTCTCCTTTGCAGACTCTTCGTCCGATCTAAGAGCATCTCCAAGCTACTTCCTAGTAAAGGTAGTGTCCGGGACTATTTCTACGACTACTGCAGGAGTACCACCATCCATCTTGTGTACCTACTAATCTATTTCTCCCTTGCAGACTCTTCGTCCGATCTAAGAGCATCTCCAAGCCTATTCCTAGTAAAGGTAGTGTCCGGGACTATTTCTACGACTACTGCAGGAGTACCACCATCCATCTTGTGTACCTACTAATCTATTTCTCCCTTGCAGACTATTCGTCCGGTCTAAGAGCATCTCCAAGCTAGTTCCTAGTAAAGGTAGTGTCCGGGAATTTTTCTACGACTACTGCAGGAGTACCACCATCCATCTTGTGTACCTACTAATCCATTTCTCCCTTGCAGACTCTTCGTCCGATCTAAGAGCATCTCCAAGCTAGTTCCTAGTAAAGGTAGTGTCCGGGACTATTTCTACGACTACTGCAGGAGTACCACCATCCATCTTGTGTTCCTACTAATCTATTTCTCCCTTGCAGACTCTTCGTCCGGTCTAAGAGCATCTCCAAGCTAGTTCCTAGTAAAGGCAGTGTCCGGGACTATTTCTACGACTACTGCAGGAGTACCACCATCCATCTTGTGTACCTACTAATCCATTTCTCCCTTGCAGACTCTTCGTCCGGTCTAAGAGCATCTCCAAGCTAGTTCCTAGTAAAGGTAGTGTCCGTGACTATTTCTACGACTACTGCAGGAGTACCACCATCCATCTTGTGTACCTACTAATCTATTTCTCTCTTGCAGACTCTTCGTCCGATCTAAGAGCATCTCCAAGCTAGTTCCTAGTAAAGGCAGTGTCCGGGACCATTTCTACGACTACTGCAGGAGTACCACCATCCATCTTGTGTACCTACTAATCTATTTCTCCCTTGCAGACTCTTCGTCCGATCTAAGAGCAGCTCCTAGCTAGTTCCTAGTAAAGGTAGTGTCCGGGACTATTTCTACGACTACTGCAGGAGTACCACCATCCATCTCGTGTACCTACTAATCTATTTCTCCCTTGCAGACTCTTCGTCCGATCTATGAGCATCTCCAAGCTAGTTCCTAGTAAAGGTAGTGTCCGGGACTATTTCTACGACTACTGCAGGAGTACCACCATCCATCTTGTGTACCTACTAATCTATTTCTCCCTTGCAGACTCTTCGTCCGATCTAAGAGCATCTCCAAGCTAATTCCTAGTAAAGGTAGTGTCCGGGACTATTTCTACGATTACTGCAGGAGTACCACCATCCATCTTGTGTACCTACTAATCTATTTCTCCCTTGCAGACTCTTCGTCCGATCTAAGAGCATCTCCAAGCTAGTTCCTAGTAAAGGTAGTGTCCGGGACTATTTCTACGACTACTGCAGGAGTACCACCATCCATCTTGTGTACCTACTAATCTATTTCTCCCTTGCAGACTATTCGTCCGGTCTAAGAGCATCTCCAAGCTAGTTCCTAGTAAAGGTAGTGTCCGGGACTTTTTCTACGACTACTGCAGGAGTACCACCATTCATCTTGTGTACCTACTAATCCATTTCTCCCTTGCAGACTCTTCGTCCGATCTAAGAGCATCTCCAAGCTAGTTCCTAGTAAAGGTAGTGTCCGGGACTATTTCTACGACTACTGCAGGAGTACCACCATCCATCTTGTGTTCCTACTAATCTATTTCTCCCTTGCAGACTCTTCGTCCGGTCTAAGAGCATCTCCAAGCTAGTTCCTAGTAAAGGTAGTGTCCGGGACTATTTCTACGACTACTGCAGGAGTACCACCATCCATCTTGTGTACCTACTAATCTATTTCTCCCTTGCAGACTCTTCGTCCGATCTAAGAGCATCTCCAAGCTAGTTCCTAGTAAAGGCAGTGTCCGGGACCATTTCTACGACTACTGCAGGAGTACCACCATCTATCTTGTGTTCCTACTAATCTATTTCTCCCTTGCAGACTCTTCGTCCGATCTAAGAGCATCTCCAAGCTAGTTCCTAGTAAAGGCAGTGTCCGGGACTATTTCTACGACTACTGCAGGAGTACCACCATCCATGGGATCAAGTATGTAGCCGAGCGGGATCGTCCATGGGGAGAGAGGCAAGTATTAATATAGTCTATATATATTTTTAACGTCAAAAGTCCTTGACTTTGTAGTCAATAAATTACTGAAATAAGATTTTTTTATTTATTTATTTATTATAGAACTCGCAAATGTAGCGATTCGCTCTTATCCAGATGTTCGCAGTAATAAAAGTTAACAAAATAAAAATATTTACAGTACTACAAGAATAGTGTAAAGATTTTACACTATTTAAATGATTCCAAAATTGAGAAAAAGCTAATTACGTCTTTATATATTTATATGTATATATATATATATAAATATATATTCACGTAATTACCTTTTTCTCAATTTTGGAATATTGAGAAATAATTGAATCAGATATTTAAATATCTAAATAATTTTTTATTTATTTATTTATTATATAAAATAAATATATTTTATTTATTTATTTATTATAGATTTATATTAGGACTATAATAATATAATAATATTATTATATTATTATGGTCCCGTAAATAATTGAATCAGATATTTAAATATTTACAAACTATACATATATATCACACAATTTAACGAACTCATGAAAATGTTTACTCTGTCATTTTTTTTATAACTTCCTTATTTTTATTTTATTTTATTTTTAAATTTATTTTATATTTTTTATTTTATTTTTGGCTTTTAAATCTATTTGATACTTATTCTGAAATTATATTTATTTTTTTTATGTTATGATTATGCATTATAATTTATTTAATAATATTATCTTTTTGTTCAAAGCTGACGTTTCCATATAGACTGAATAAATTGCTAGTCGCCTCCGTTGCGATCAAGCAGTAAATAAATAAATAAATAAATATATATATATATATATATATATATATATATATATATATATATATATATATATATATGTGTGTGTGTAAATATATAAAACGGAACAAATAAGAATCAAAATGGTGAGTTTAAGCCTTTTTTTAACCGACTCATAAAAGATTCTTAATAACATAAATTCATTACTTTTACTCATCTTACAACCGTCCGGGACATTGATAAAGCCGGGCGGGACGCCGCACAGTGATCAAAAACAGTCACAAAGCGCTCAAAACTTGATTTTTTGAAGTATTTTCTCCGTGTTTGAGTTTTAGGCCCCCACCGTTGATTGCAGGACGATGGTTAATCATTGAAGTACTAGAAACGAAGAAAATTTACCAACTTTAACTTTACTTTTTCAGACCGATAAGGTTGATGCATGTTTTTCTTGTTTTAATGGGATGTTCGAAGGGCAAAAAAAATATTTTTGTATTTTGCGAATCGCCTTCATGGACGGGGATACTGAAAAGTAAAAAAAATACACTTATCAAATTTCGTTTTGTCATATAGCTTTTGCGTCTCTCTAATTTCGGGCTTAAATATTCCGTGGGCATGTATAGAAAGACCCCAGTCTGAAATTAGCTGCATAAGTCTGTCTACTTCGGTGCTAGAGGTGAACCCACTCGGCATGACAGACGCGCTTTATCTATCTGTAAACATTGGAATCAAATCGAAGATGGATTTTTTTTTTTTTTGCAGTATTCAAGTCAGTGTTGACTGCAAAAAATGTCTGATACGAGTGAAAAATCGTTTCCTAGTTGAGATATTGTAATTTCAGGTTTCTAAATCAACAATATCAAATGTTATTTAGTTTTGAGCGGTTTTGGGTGGTTTTTGACCATTGTGCGCCGGGACAAGAGCAAAATACCGGGACAGTCCCGGTCAAACCGGGACGTCAGGCAAGCCTAGTTATACTACACACCATCTACTTCTTATCTTCCCTTAATCCCAACAGGATGACCTGGGTCATCATCTTCATCCTCTGCATCGCCGGGAATGGCTACCTCATCAGACAGAGGAACTAGACCTTCCTCCACATGGGCTAAAGGCAGCGCGTACGGACTACCTTGTCCTTTTGTTTGCGGACGGACTATAGACTATACCCATCTCCTAATCTTCCCTTAATCCCAACAGGATCACCTGGGTTATCATCTTCATCCTCTGTATCGCCGGGAATGGCTACCTCATCAGACAGAGGAACTAGACCTTCCTCCACATGGGCTAAAGGCAGCGCGTATGGTCTACCTTGTCCTTTTGTTTGCGGACGGACTATAGACTATACCCATCTCCTAATCTTCCCTTAATCCCGACAGGATCACCTGGTTCATCATCTTCATCCTCTGTATCGCCGGGAATGGCTACCTCATCAGACAGAGGAACTAGACCTCCTCCACATGGGCTAAAGGCAGCGCGTACGGACTACCTTGTCCTTTTGTTTGCGGACGGACTATAGACTATACCCATCTCCTAATCTTCCCTTAATCCCAACAGGATCACCTGGGTCATCATCTTCATCCTCTGTATCGCCAGGAATGGCTACCTCATCAGACAGAGGAACTAGACCTTCCTCCACATGGGCTAAAGGCAGCGCGTACGGACTACCTTGTCCTTTTGTTTGCGGACGGACTATAGACTATACCCATCTCCTAATCTTCCCTTAATCCCAACAGGATCACCTGGGTCATCATCTTCATCCTCTGCATCGCCGGGAATGGCTACCTCATCAGACAGGTGTGGAACAAGTGGCAGGAATCTCCTGTGATCGTATCCTTCGCGGAAACTACAACTCCTGTTTGGCAAGTTCCTTTCCCAGCTGTCACAATCTGCAGCGAAGTCAAATCCAGGGCTACAGTCTTCAACTTCTCATACTACATGGAACACATCAATAACACGGATTCAGACATGTAAGTACTATTTGGAATATTATAATTTACTAAAGGCGTTTAATTATTTTGGACATAAGTGTCTACATCAAACAGTATTTTCCCTCATTAATGATGAAAACTGATAAGGGATCAGGATGGTAAATCATAACAGTCATTAAAAGAACAATAGAACATCATTTTTCTAGAGTACTCAAAAGATAGCATATGGCTGGTGAAAGAGGAATACGATAACACCCAGCTAGACCCACCAGTCTCGTCAATCCGACCCACCAGTCATCAATCCGACCCACCAGTCTCGTCACTCCGACCACCCAGTCTCGTCAATCCGACCACCCAGTCTCATACATCCGACCACCCAGTCTCATCAATCCGACCCACCACTCTCCTCAATCCGACCCACCAGCCTCCTCAATCCGACCCACCAGCCTCCTCAATCCGACCCACCAGCCTCCTCAATCCGACCCAAAAGCCTCGTCAATCCTACCCACCAGTCCTCGTCAATCCGACCCACCAGTATCGTCAATCCGACCCACCAGTCTCGTCAATCCGACCCTCCAGTCACGTCAATTCGACCTGCCAGTCATCAATCCGACCCACCAGTCTCGTCACTCCGACCACCCAGTCTCGTCAATCCTACCCACCAGTCTCTTCAATCCGACCCACCAGCCTCCTCAATCCGACCCACCAGCCTCCTCAATCCGACCCACCAGCCTCTTCAATCCGACCCACCAGTCTCGTCAATTCGACCCGCCAGTCATCAATCCGACCCACCAATCTCGTCAATCCGACCCTCCTCCAGTCACGTCAATTCGACCCGCCAGTCATCAATCCGACCCACTAGTCTCGTCAATCCGACCCACCTGTCTCGTCACTCCGACCTTCCAGTCTCGTCCCAACTTCTCCTGCAATGTCTCAAGGAGTTTTGCAAAGGTTTTCTTCTACGAAAGCCCTAAGTTGGTTGCGATCAACAGACGCACTACCGCAACCTTCCTTGACTTAGAGATCAAAATCTGCAAGACGGCATTTCTGGAACCATCGTTGCCTTGCACATTCGCCGATGCTTCCTTCAGCCCACGCACCATTGACGTTAAGCTTTGTTATTGCGAGTGAAATCATACAACAGTTGTTCGCCATCGGGAGCAAATTATCCATATGAAATCCTGCACTATTTTTGCACCAACCCAATATAAGCCCAACGTAAGTTAGTTTATCACATTTTTCAGCAATGTGGCAACTATGAAGCTCCTGCGTGACGGACTATTTATAAATAATTTAACGCATTATAATTGTTCGAATAATATTATCCCCATATTATTGTTTTTCATTGTAATTATTGATTTTTAATGTTCCTAGCCTGAAGCAAATGGGTGACGTGTCTCTTCTCTGCGATCCCCACGTCACCATTGAAGGAGGAGTGTTTGCAGATGATAATACTATAGACTTCTTGATCGAAGTAAGTTCTGATTTTATTCCCCTAAGTAAGCTAAGTTCTGGAGGACTTTAGGGGGCACCTACATTGGATCCATATTTCTCCCGATCCGATCTGATCCAATCCGATTTCGTTCGACCAACAACGGCCGACATGAGTGCCTTCATTGGTCTCGACCCGATCCGATCCGATTTAGTCACAGCACGTCAGTAATGACCTCGTAGTGAGGTGAATATGAGCGGCTACTTTAAGAAATACCACCTAATAAACATAGACACCTGTGATTAAGTTGAATGTTAGGCTATGATAAGAGAAGCATTAGTATTCACATTGTAAAATTATTTATAAGAAAGGTATCTAGAAGGTTATAAGCATTGGAAGGTTATAAATATTGGATGGTTATAAACATCTTTCCACGTAAATTAATAAACAAGCGAAACAGAAAACAAAAATGTGAACTGACAAAGTTGTTCTAAATTTTATTAGCTTTCATTTAAAAAAAAAAAAAAAAAAAAAAAAAAAAAAAAAAAAAAAAAAATCGTTGAAATCGGTTAAGATTTAGAGGCTGTAGACGTTTTTGAGGCACAATATGTCGTTTGGCACCATTTTTCGTCGGTCGGACGAAATCGGTCTAGAAAGAAACAAGTTTGAATAGCCTGTTGAGAATTGGTGGCCATCGGATCGGGTCGGATCCAATGTAGGTGCCCCCTTAAGATAAGCTGAGAACAATCTTGAACTGATTCATAAGATTTATTCTTGAATCTATTGGATATCCAGTGCTGCAAACTTGTAATTGGTGGCCATCGGATCGGGTCGGATCCAATGTAGGTGCCCCCTTAAGATAAGCTGAGAACAATCTTGAACTGATTCATAAGATTTATTCTTGAATCTATTGGCTATCCAGTGTTGCAAACTTGTAATTGGTGGCCATCGGATCGGGTCGGATCCAATGTAGGTGCCCCCTTAAGATAAGCTGAGAACAATCTTGAACTGATTCATAAGATTTATTCTTGAATCTATTGGCTATCCAGTGTTGCAAACTTGTAATTGGTGGCCATCGGATCGGGTCGGATCCAATGTAGGTGCCCCCTTAAGATAAGCTGAGTACAATCTTGAACTGTTTCATAAGATTTATTCTTGAATCTATTTTATATCCAGTGCTGCAAACCTGTAATTGGTGGCCATCGGATCGGGTCGGATCTAATGTTGGTGCCCCCTTAAGATAAGCTGAGAACAATCTTGAACTGTTTCATAAGATTTATTCTTGAATTTATTGGATATCCAGTGCTGCAAACCTGTAATTGGTGGCCATCGGATCGGGTCGGATCCAATGTAGGTGCCCCCTTAAGATAAGCTGAGAACAATCTTGAACTGTTTCATAAGATTTATTCTTGAATCTATTGGCTATCCAGTGCTGCAAACCTGTACTTGTATTTAAGTAGCTATATGCTTCCTTTTACGGAGAGAACTTCCTTAATCCCTAGTTTACATGCCATTATGATAACTAGGGAGCGGATGTTATTGTATTTACATGTTTTTTTTTTTTTCTGATTCGTAAATCGGAAATGTTGATGTAAATCTGCACGTTTTAAGTGATTTTAAAGCATTTAAGCAGCTTTTTATTTTACATATTTTGTCAAAACTCTATATTCGCTACACAGTTTGATATTATTTTAATTTTGTATTTGAAGAAATAAAGGGAAAACCGAGAAAGAAAATAATACTTTACCCATTGTGTCTAGGTCACAGTGTCTTTTCTAATTAGAAGAAGCAAAAGTGGCTGTATATATACTATATCAAGACTAGATACAAAGGGTATGTTGTTAATGGATAACATTGCAAACATACAGGGATTAATAGAGAAAATTCAGGTTTTAGAAGGAGATACTGAGAATAAATTTAAAAACGAAGTTAAAAGACTGTCTAGGAAGAACCTGGGGATTGAAAAATATCTAGATTATTGAAGACATCCAGAGTGATAAAACAGTAAGTAGATGTTTAAGAGTTGAGTTGAATTCCATGGAGATTGGAGACTTCAAATACACACCAGGCACTTCAGTAGGTGTTGGAAGATCATTCAGTCGCTACAAGAATATACTCACAGATCAGGTCGGCGTCATTTCATGTTGGACAATTTAAAAATGCATCTTGTTGCAAACTATTTTACAAAATAACATTCATCTGTAGACATTTTCAATTTCTTTTTTTCCTCTTTTATAATGAGTTACTAATTTTTATTTACGCTTTATTTTTCAATATTTTATAGAATTTTAGTCACTTTGTTCTATACATTTTCAACTTTTGATCTTTCAATTTATAATAACCGAGTTCCTGATTATTATTTGTGCTTTCATTTTTAATATTTTATAGTGTTTTAGATATTTGTTTATTAAATATTTTCAATTTTTTATTGCATATCTCATCATTTATTTATTTAAATTTTAATTTCCATTATTATTAACTAAGAATTTTAGGACGGGTTATCAATAGGTTACCACCCTTTTCTAACCAGAATAGGGCTGATGCCTTTCCTTTTTTTGTAAAGAAAAGCCACAACTCCTCTTGGGAATCGAACCAACGACCCTTGGCACCGAGTGTTAAGTGCTCACGCCTTAACACCTACAGCCACCGGGCCTCCGTTCGGCAATTTAAAAATGCACGTTATTGCAAACAATTTTCCAAAATAATGTCCTTCAGTAGAAATTTCAAATTATTTTTTTGTTCGCTTTTATAATGAGTTCCTAATTTTTATTTACGCTTGATTTTTCAATATTTTATAGAATTTTAGTCACTTTGTTCTATACATTTTCAACTTTTGATCTTTCAATTTATTTTATATTTAATGCAGAGCTCGCGAAAGAAGCGATTCTCTCTTTTTCAAATGTTGGCGGTAGAAACCACTGACAAACCAATTGTAAAAAGTTACAAAAGATCAGAAATATTTTGGGCATAGAAAATTATTTTCAATGGGGATTCCATTTATAATAACAGAGTTCCTACATGTTATTTATGATTTTCTTTTCAATATTTTATAGTGTTTTATGTATTTGTTTACTAAATATTTTCAATTTGTTATTACATATTTCGTTATAAATAGTTAAATATATTTGTAGATATTTTGAATTTTATGTTACATGAGCATCCGTTCCCTAGTGATAACCACCCTATAATCCCCCGGTGTTTAGGTAGCGCCGACACTGGAAGAAACAGCCTGGATCTGTTCTGTTACATGACCCTAGTGATAACCACCCTATAATCCCCCGGTGTTTAGGTAGCGCCGACACTGGAAGAAACAGCCTGGATCTGTTATGTTACATGACCCTAGTGATAACCACCCTATAATCCCCCGGTGTTTAGGTAGCCCCGACACTGGAAGAAACAGCCTGGATCTGTTATGTTACATGACCCTAGTGATAACCACCCTATAATCCCCCGGTGTTTAGGTAGCGCCGACACTGGAAGAAACAGCCTGGATCTGTTAGGTTACATGACCCTAGTGATAACCACCCTATAATCCCCCGGTGTTTAGGTAGCCCCGACACTGGAAGAAACAGCCTGGATCTGTTATGTTACATGACCCTAGTGATAACCACCCTATAATTCCCCCGGTGTTTAGGTAGCGCCGACACTGGAAGAAACAGCCTGGATCTGCAAATGGAACGAGATAGCCAGAGAGAACTGCACAAGTCTCTTCACCCAGATCTTGACAGAAGATGGGATCTGTTATACATTCAACATGCTCAGCAAGGAAGATCTTTTCAGAGGCGATCCGTAAGTTGAAAAGGAACATTTTTTTTTTTTTATTTCAGATATGAAATTCCAAAAAATAGGTTGGCTGTAAAATATTTATTTAAGTTAATGTTTAAGTAAATGTTCACAAAGGTTGAAGAGTGTGCAATTCGAGACTACGTTGAACTGTAAAGAAACGCGCATAACAGCCTATAAATATTAACCAATTAGCTGAATGCCCGTGCTTCACCACGGCCGATATGTATTTTTTATATTGAGTTAAATAAGATATGATCAAAATTTGAAGTTTTAAGCATTTATCTGTTCGATTGACATCGCCCCACCGAACATTACAACAGAATCTTATTTTATTTTTTTATTTATTTATTTTTTTTTTTTTTTAACGGCGCATCTACATCTTGGCCATTAGCGCCGGGCTATCTACTGGTTGCCACCCTTTTCTAATGCCAACAGCACGTGGTCGGTCACCCATTCAGAATCTTATTGTAGAGAATTTAGTAACCTTTCGAATAGCCGCCTTCCACTTACTACGAGTTCCCAACCGTTTTCGAGATATTTTAGAAAATATACTGAGATCCGAAAACTTTGTATCACCATTCATACAATTTTTTCTCCATATACTTCGTTTCTGAATACCCAAACAGAATATTAGTTTTGAAAAGTATTTCTATCAATTTTTCTGGTAAATGGCTACAGAACTCGCTTAAAAAATGGTTTCATTCGTTTTCCTACGTTAAGGAATCTTTCGCACAAATTTAGCTCGAAAAGCCATTTTCCAGTAAACGGATTCAACTGGTTAATGAACTTGACCTTTTAAATGAGAAGAAAGATTTTTGTACCAAATGTTATCAAAATCGAACCATTTTTGAGCCGATGAGGAACTTCTTAATAATTCTAGCCCCCCTAAAAGTACTTAAACATTTGAATATCAAAAAAACCTTTCTTAGCGAGTGTTTACAATCTCAACGTATTGTCCGTGCAAAATTTCAAATTTTTGAGTCAAGTGGTTCGGGATATTATTACCTCGGATGGGCCATCACCAGGGCATAAACTCTATAAGGGGCAATCTCACATTCTATTTCTAGTAATTCAAGGTCTGCCATCATAGTGGAAATTAACCTCAATTAAAAATAATACTATGAGATATATAATGTAAGGTAACAGCTGTTATCGCCCTAGCAACACATGCTGCCTAGGCTTGCCTGCTCTAACCAACTGAAACTTTAAACCCCGCTAAAAATACTTAAAAATTCGAATATCAAAAAATCCTTTCTTAGCGCCTACGTTCTAAAGGGAGTGTCCATGCAAAATTTCAAATTTTTCGAGTGGTTTGGGCTGGGCGATGATATGTCAGTGAGTGAATGAGTGAGTGATATTTGACAAATATATAGTAGACTATAATAATTTTTTTTTTTTTTTTTTTTTTTTTTTTTAATGAAAGCTAATAAAATTTAGAAAAACTTTGTCTAGCTAGATTTTTGTTTTTTGTTTCCCCAGTTTATTAAATTACGTGTAAATAATTACGAACTTTTACTATTGAACATAAAATAATATTTCATCTAACTTAATATCAGCACTGATATCATTTTAATTAAAAATTCAAATCATGATTAGACTTGGAAAAATCAGTCTGACATCTTCAAAACGTAAATTTATCTTAATAAAACAATAAAATTAATTCAAATAATATGATTTTTTAATGATTTGAATGTTTAATTTCAATATCAGTGCTGATTAAAAATAAAATATTACTTTATGTTCAATTGTAAAAGTTCGTGAATTATTTACATGTAATTTAATAAACAGGCGGAAACAAAACACAAAAATCTAGGAAGACAAAGTTTTTCTAAAGTTTATTTGCGTTCATTTAATTAAAAATGCATTGAAATCTGTTAAGATATAGAGGCTGTAGCCTTTTTTGAAACGCTAAATATCGTTTGGCCTTACCTTTGTAGCTTAATGGAAACCATGGTATGGCCGTTAGCTTAATGGAAACCATGGTATGGCCGTTAGCTTAATGGAAACCATGGTATGGCCGTTAGCTTAATGGAAACCATGGTATGGCCGTTAGCTTAATGGAAACCATGGTATGGCCGTTAGCTTAATGGAAACCATGGTTTGGCCGTTAGCTTAATGGAAACCATGGTATGGCCGTTAGCTTAATGGAAACCATGGTATGGCCGTTAGCTTAATGGAAACCATGGTTTGGCCGTTAGCTTCATTATTAATTATTTTATCTATTTATTTGTTGCGCAATGAAATCAGTAACATAACCCATGAACGTTTCTTGGCGAACGAAGAGTTCCCCATTACAACTCGCTGGGACCGCCAACGGACGGATGGAGCTTGGATAAGGGATACAGCCCAGAGGCACCCCTAGATGTCTACCCTTACCGCGCCTTGGCTGCTGGAGCTAAAGCTGGCCTATTCGTAGTCATGAGGGCTAACACAGAGGATGCAGACTTCTACTGCAGGGGCCCGGTACAAGGATTCAAGGTAATATAACCAGATAGTTATTTCAAGTAAATCAGTATTGTCTTTAGCATAATTGAAGGGGTTGGGGCTAAATAGTACCAAGCAACAACAAAACTTAACTGTTACTGCTATATGTGGGACTATCAGTCTATGATGCAAATGCTACTAAAATATGACTACAAGCTCTGTATGCTACTTAATCTTGTTGCTCCTAACCATTTCAACTGATAGTTCCACATAATATCCAACATATAGCAGCTACAGTTAAGGTTTGTTAAAAATGTTGCTAGGCACTATTTACCCCCATTCCTTCAATTATTCATTAAATATCCGTTGTAAATAGTGATTTTGAGATTATTAGCATATTTAATATAGTATTTTTTTCGCTGATACGTCAATTCGCAAATTATATTTCAAAAACTATATTACCAATTTTAACGATATTTGGTGGGTTGTTTTATTACATAATATTTCCTGGAATATGATGGTTCTAAATGCATTTAAAGCTGCCGAAAAAGATGACATAAAAAAGATCGTGTAGCCCCTTTTTCATATTTATTGCTGATTTTCAAAAAACAGCTATGTTGAATTATAACATTTCTAAATAATAGAATGTTATAGAAAATTTCATTACAAATATTTTGACACTTTAGGACGGTCTCTAGCGTGAATATTTTCTGAGTAATGGGCGAAAAAAGTGAAAAAAAACCGTACTGTTTCGATTATTTTATAAATAAAAAAATATGTTCTGGGAATTATTCGATTTATACTTATCTCAATTATTGTTATGGAGAATTCTCTTGCAAACCACCGAGGATGCGAAGGAAGCCTGAGGAATATTGCAGCATGGAGAGGAACGACACGCTATATATATATATATATATATATATATATATATATATATATATATATATAAATATATATATATATATATATATATATATATATATATATATATATATAAATATATATATATATATATATATATATATATATATATATCTTTGATGCGTGGTCATAAGGGCTTAAGTCATTTGTCCCCGGTAGTAAGTAGGGGAAGGCAGAGGCGCCTCTAGTCAATGACGGCTTTACTGGGTTGCCACTCCTCCCTCTCCTAGCCCCGCGCCTAGGCAGAGCGGGAGCTGGGAGGGTTACAGGAATGGCAACGTCGAGTCCCTTCTACACTTTCCCCAAGTGACTATATCCTTGCTACGTCATTAATGAAGCTAACAACAATGGCGGCGACTATTGTCGGAGAGATATAACCTGTCCCTCGGTAGTAAGTAGGGGAAGGCAGAAGCGCCTCTAGCCAATAACTTCCTTTCTGGGTTGTCAGTCCTCCCCTTCCTAGTCCCGTGCCTAAGCAGAGCGGGAGGGTAGTAGAATTGGCAACGTCGGGTACTCTCTACTCTTTCCCCAAGTGACGAATTATATCTCTCACGCTATTAACGAACTACATTTTACTTCGTATACACTATATTTAGTTTCTTTATCTGTTAATATATATTAAATTCGACTGAAAGAGTTTCTTATTTTACTGTGATATTTCCTGGCAATTTTCCCAAGATCCTAACAGACAGTTTGAATTTTATTTGATAATAATAATTTATGAGCATATTGATATAGACATTTTTATTTTATTCATTCGGCTATACTTCTTTTGGGTATCGATTTTTTAGTGAATACTCTTTATCGATTAGAAACAGCTGACTGTTTGACGCCATTGTTCTTAGCTTCAGTCAATGACGTGGCCCCGACAATGGAAGGTTCCCTTGCTTACTGTGTCTGTGAATAATTTCAATTTTATCTCCTGATGAGGCATGGGCGTATATAAGGGGGGGCTGAGGGGGCTGCAGTCCCCCCCCCCCCCCCGAAATTTTGATTTGATCGGTAAAAATTTCATAAAACCCTTAAAAATAAATTAAATACGATAATTTAGTTCATAAAACGTATTCTATTTTGGGTGTAATAGCGTTTAAGTTGGCTAAAACTCTTCCAAGATCTAAATTGTTAGTATTCCATACACTGGAAATGATCTCAGCCCCCCCCCCCCCGAAATTTTCTCAGCCCCCTCCAAAATTATTTTCTATATAAGCCCATGTGATGAGGCAGTGAAGCGTGAAACTAGTAGATTTGTTTAAAATACAATAATTTTATTTGGTCACCTTCCTTCCTATAAGGGAATACGTATATTTAATAGGATCACTCTTAAATAACTACAACATTGTTTCATATTTATAACTTGATTCTCTGAAGAGAAACCAAAAGGGTGTAGGGAAAAATAAAGTTTGTAAAACTTTTTAATGAAATTCTTATCTTTCTAACTTCCGCCTATGATAAAATTTAAAATTATTTATTTAATTTTTAACGTCCACTTATATACAGCAAAGAATTTTGAAACAGTATTATAAAATTATAAGAAAACATTATTAAAATAATGTACCCAAGTCTGAGGAAGATGTTACCTATGCGGAATGTTAAAAAAAAACACATTTGCAAGCCATAACAATAACAAAAATACTCCTCAGCAAAGATACTTCAAAAAAGTATCAAGAAAATGGATATTTAAGGGTGTCAAACCAAGAAGATAGCTTTTGGGTTTTACATTAGCTCCCTGAACACAAAGGACTGTCTTGCAGGCCTGGTAGGTCTTTGGGGTTATCTAAATCTTCACTTGTCAAATGGAGGTCTGTAGGGTCGAGCACCAGTGGATAATGAAGTTAGTAATAAAAAACATTATTAATCATGGCAATTTTTACAAAATAATTCACTTTTTACATATTTAGTCTAATGAAGTATATTATGAATACCCCCAGAAATACTTTAATCTTTATACATCCATCTAATCTAAATATTCTCTCTATTTAAGGTGTTGCTTCACAATCCTGCTGAATTTCCTTCCGTTGGAGAACGCTATTTACGAACACCTATTAATCAAGAAGTAAATATTTTTAATTAAATACATTTATTATTTCACTTCTATCAGCTATGACTATATTATTTAATGAATACTTTATAATTTTTTTTTTTTTTATAACTTTTACTTGAACGCGGAGGGAGTGAATAACACATCTTTTTCACCGGGCACAGCTAATAAAAGTATCTTTACCAAGCTTTCTTCTGCAACATGAGCTTGATTTGGTCAACCTCTGTGTTAAACTCCAAACTTTCAAGCTCAAATAATTGAGCTAAATAGAATTAAATACAATTTTTAATCAGTTAATGCATACTTTCTGCTTCTCGAGATATATAATAATACCAACATATTTTTCTATTATTTTCGTTTTACCATTGCACTAGGCATCATAGCCTGTCTATACTAATTATGTGATAATCAGGGTGGTAACCTATAGATAACCCGTCCTAAAAGTCTTAGTTAATAATAATGGACATTAAAATTTAAAATCAAATCAAATATGACAATCACCATCTAGTTTTTAAAAATTAGAAAATGACTGGTTTTATTTAACAGTGATATTACAATATTTACTAAATGAATCAATACAAAAAAAAAAAAAAAAAAAAAAAAAAAACTCTCTACAAAGGACATCTGTCTGTCTGCGGGAGTCCGTTTAAAAATTAAATTCTGATAAAAGTAGTTGTCTGTAACGGTATGCTTCTCTAAGAAAGCCATAAAATTAAGCCCAATCCTCACCATTGAGGTAAGCATATCAAAAATATATCTTCACCCTCTTTTATGTTAAAAATTTAAAACTTGCACTTAAAAGGATACACTTCTCCCATATTATTTGAAAATACAGATAAAGGATACACTTCTCCCATATTATTTGAAAATAAAGATAAAGGATACACTTCTCCCATATTATTTGAAAATACAGATTTTTAAGACGGGTTATCTACAGGATACCACCTTTTTCTATCCAAAATAGGGCTGCAGCTTTTTTTTTTTTTTCTAAAGAAAAACCATCATTCCTAGTGGGAATCAAACCCACAACTTAAGGCATGGAGTGCTCTTGCATTAGCATTTGCACCTCCATTTTAATTTAAAATCATCAATTTCTAGACAAGATGGCCCTCTTAACTTATATTATTAGACCACAAAATTAAATGTAGAAATAAAATGTTTAAGTTATTTTGAAGCAGGAAAACCCCATTATTAATTTCTTGTTTTTTGTTCTATAACGTTTTAAATATACGCATTTTGTTGTAGGTGATTGTCGTTGTTCAGCCAAATATAATGACAACGAACCCATCCTTGTTGTCATACTCTCCGAGTAGAAGGCAGTGCTACTTCCCTTCGGAACGATATCTTCAGTTCTTCAAAATATACACTCAGCGGAATTGTGAGCTAGAGTGTTTAACCAACTACACGCTCAAAGTCTGTGGATGTGTTGCCATTCATATGCCTAGTATGGACGTTTTAAATTGTACTTGATATGCTTCTACAGTAATTATAACTTAACAATGACATTTATGGAGAGAAATAATTAAAATTAATACTTTCCTTTATTCTTTAAAGAAGCTAGATGAAGTGGATTTAATATAATTTCCTTCTGAAATAAACTAATGATTTATGTGTGACTGTGTATAAGACCATTCATGAATTTTGTTATTTCTTTAAAGGATATGGGGATACACCAATGTGCGGACCTGCCTCGAAGCAGTGTTTGAATGAAGCTAGTCGTAAGTACACTAAATATATTTCAATTGTTTAGAACAAAAATTATATATTTCTATTTGTTTAAACAACAACAGCTCAAGCTTTAAATGTGTCAGCCAAACATACAATTTTTGTAAATTACAATAATAAGTATACATAACAAATAAATTGTATATAATAGATATATTTTAGATTAGTTTTTAGAAGAAAGGAAGAATGAATCTATGAAATTTTATAAAGTTTTCCACCTAGATTTTATTGTTACTCCTTCTGTAGCTGAAATTCCATTGTTGAGGTGCATGATTGTTCTTCTGTGTAATGGTGATCCAAAGTATACATCTTCTAGTAACATGTTTAAAACTGGCATATTTGAGTTGTGGGGATGCAGAAATTCAGGAGTTGTGTAGAGTTATGGAAAGGGAGCGAAGGCAGTAGTTCTGTGTCGTCAATGTCTGGATGAAGCAGCTTCGGAATGAAGAGGAGATCTCTTCTGCTTCTTCTTGTTTCAAGCATCTCCAAGGACACTTCATTCTAAAGGAACAATGAATCGAAGAAATCGGTAATGGATTTTCTTCATCCTGTCAACATCTCAACAGCTGTAAAGCAATATTCCTCATTCATAACTAGGCTAAAGGTAGGGAGTGATATTTGTCTTAATGTCTCTGCAGTTACACCATACAAATTCCATATTTCTGAATACGTTCAAATCAATGAAGTCGAAGCTATCTGTGTCATCACGCCTAGATCTTTGACTAGATCAGTACTTCCACTTTATCATGGGCTTGATATAGGCTGGTAGGATTTTGTTTCCTTGGAAAATCTGTCACCATTAACACCTTGACTGCGGCATGACACCGCATGTACGTCATCACAAACTCACTCGCTGTGGGGGCATGACACCACATGTGCGTCATGGCAGCTACCTGGCAAGTTGGGAGAAGAAGTTAAAAAGTTTTGGGGATCGGCCACAAACCTCCAGGCTGGTTTATTCGTTCCTCCGTCGTCTCAGGGAGTGTTTTGAGTGCCTTATTCCGGAATCGTTCCGGGCTCAGTCCTTTCTGTGAATTTTTGCAGGAGTTTGGTAAAAAAACATGTTTCTGAAGGAAATTATCCAGAATTCCCCATGGGTAAGTTATATTTTTACATTAAAAAAACCAATGAAATCATAAAATGAAAAAAAAAAATACAGTTTTTTGGATGGTTTGGGGTCTACCGCTCCCGCAGTCAAAGTGTTAATTAACTTTGTTCATCTTGTTTTGAATACATTAGAATCTATTCAGTAAATTTTAAGGAATATTTAAACTAATTAAAAGACTATTTTCTGTTTAAAAACTATACTGACCACTTGGGTCATGCTCCAACTACTGTTATCCTAGACTACATCTGGGATTCCTTTAATTTCCATTTAATCTCCGATTCTATTAGGTTTTTAGAAATATTCAATGAAACCAATCAAAATTCCATTGGGTTTGTTTATTTTTATTAAAAATGACAATTTGTTTTTTGTTTTGTTTTTTTTTAACTTATATCAGATTAGTATTTAGAAGTACCAATGTTAATGAATATTTGCACTTACCATCGATATAATTAGAACCGAGGATTTGTAGGATCACACTTAAATCATTTTTACATCACCATACTTAAGAATCCTGCTATTTCTTAAATTGTTTTGTTGACAGATAAGCTTTTGTTGAAAGAAATAAACTCTTCTCACAAAGGGCAAACCGCAGGGACATGCCACTGTTTACCTGCATGTACAGCTCTTCAATACAACGCAGAATCTTCTCAAGCTGACTACGATGTACATAGCGTTCTTTCTGTATACCAAGAAAATCTTACAGAGTATAGAGGGTGAGAGTTTGTTTCTGTATAATCCTATATAAATATTTAATTTTCAACAAATAATGTATTGTTTATTTTTATAACAGTTTAAGATTTCAATATTATATCAATTATGTGTATCATGTAAGTTGTTTTATTTATGAATGAAATGTATTTATTGTTATATTTATTTCAGTGTATTAGATAGTTAATTACTTCGTCTGCATGGTAAGACTGCTATTGTTTTACAGCAGGGATTCTTAACTTCCCCTAATCCGGGGAACCCCTCCTTGACAAAATTCTTTTTTGCGAATTAATTTGTCCTCTCAACCCGTTATTTTGAGAATTAATTTCTTCTTCAAAATCACATAGGATTTACAATATAAGTATTTATAAAAGTTTATTGCTGAATATTTTAATAAATAGTCTTGCACATTAATAGAGAACATTTTTATTAGAAGAATTCAAAACATAAGAAACATAATTGTTTTACTCTCAGACTCCTGGTAATGGCAAAGCGGATCCAAGTTTATGAAATGCTGTTTTATAGATTGGTGCGTCTCTCTTCTTAGCTTCTCATTGCAAGGACTGAGCTTTGGGAAAATGAAACACTTTAACCCTTATGATATTGGTACTTATGGTCACAAGAGATGAAAATGTGTGGGACGGCTTGCCCCTTGCCAACCTAATTAATTTCGACACACTGGTTGCTTGTCCACCTTCTTTTTATAACTGTTTTGAATGACTAAATTATTACTAATAATTGAAATTTGAATACAACACTGTTAGATAGATGTCTAAAATCATTAAAAAAGTTACACTAAGCTAAATAAAAATATAATAAGAAAAGTACAAGGGCAAATGGTTAAAAAGATACTTAGGGGTTAGGACTCTTAGGAAAGCTAAACACTAATTGAGTTAAACTCCTTTGGATGAGGTGAATATATCATGATAAGTTCAGGGAAACAATAGCAGCTAAACGGCCTGGAACAACCCTGCCAGGAGCTGGCCCATTCTCCAAAACTATATTCCTATCTAATATGCAGCTGTATAAGCACCAAATATCCGAATGTAGAGAAGTAATAGTTCTAGAAATCACTGATAGATTGCTCTCTTGCAAACCACTCTGGTGGCCTTTTGCATTGTGGCCATAGAAGGCAAAGCCACCTCACACATAGTACAGCAGGCCCGCCCTTCCCTGAGCAACCATAATAGGTAGCTTTTGCATTGTAGCCGTTGAAGGCAAAGCCACCTCACACATAGTACAGCAGGCCCGCCCTTCCCTGAGCAACCATAATAGGTAGCTTTTGCATTGTAGCCATAGAAGGCAAAGCCACCTCACACATAGTACAGCAGGCCCGCCCTTCCCTGTGCAACCCGTGGCTTTTAGCACAGAGGGGCCCTCTTCGAGCCACCAAAGCCGCTTTGACAATGAAATGATTACATGAAAAAGTACATTTTTTTTTTTAATATGAAATATCACTACGATATTAAATAATCATAGATCTAGCTTTTGCATTTTTCCTAAGAAAACGTACTTTCCTTTTAGGTTTGGTGCGTCACGTATATCAATATTTTTTAAGGACATGCAATTTATAACTAGCAGAAGAAGTGAATTATTTGGTGTAGTAGATTTCATGGGTAAGGAACAAATATTTTATATTTATTTCTATCTTTGTCCTTATGAAATGTAACTATTAATCTTATTATTATTTTAGCTAACTGTGGAGGTCTCCTTGGTCTCTTCTGCGGTGTAAGCCTTCTAAGCATTGTCGAATTATTCTATTACATAACTCTGCGCTTCTGGGGAAATATCAAGAAGAATGATAATAAAAAAGAGAAAGATAAAACTACAAATGAAGAAAATTTTCAATTAAACTTTTCAGATAAACCACAAATAAGCAATGTAGATAGAATTTTTTTAAAAAGTGAATGAAGTGATGAAGTAACTAATTATTTAAACAGGAAGTTCAAAATTCCTGCATCTCTGTATTTACTGAATAGCACTTCAGAGGATTTTTATGGGAAAATAAAATAAAATACTTGAGTCCAGTTTGTTTATCTTTCCTTCATTAAAACCACCGCTGATGATGCAACTGTGTATCTGAAAGCGTCACTTTTAGAATTAATAAATTCATTTTAATGGACATTTTAAGGATTTTTTTTTTTTTTTTTTTTTTTTTTTTTTTTTTTTTTTTTTTTTTTTTTTTTTTTAACCACCATCAATCTATCTACATCAATATTACGTTCCTTATTTTCTTTTCCCCCATTTTGATACTTTTGTTTAAAGGGTAATAACAACCATACTAGGTCATGCACAGAAGAGTTGTCAATGGAATAAGAACAGAAGAAATAGATATTCATGCAAAATGATAGTTGTAATATTGAAACATTTGAAGAGTATAATTTATAATTAATATAGGATGATATTAAAGGATGATAGCTGTGACTATATTCAACAAAATATTCGTATCAACTAAATACAGTTTTATGTTATTATTATTTAAATTTTAACGTCCATTATTATTAACTGAGAGTTTTGGGACAGGTCCTCTATAGCTTACCTCCCTTTCTCAAGCCAGGATAGGGCTGATACCTTTTCTTTTTTATAAATAAAATCCACCATCCCATAGTGGGAATCGAACCCACAACCCTTGGCACAGAGTGTTAAGTGCTCACGCCTTAACACTCTGTACCAAAAGTGTTAAGTGCACTTAACACTCAGTTTTATGTTAAATTTTATCAGTCAAATTTGTTGCATCAAGAAATTCAAACAAGTTAAGGATCTTTTCTGGATAATTTCCTAGAATTTCATCTAAGGAGCCATTAATGTTGCATCGATGTTTGCTAAGCTAAGCACTGAGTAAGTATGTGCTCGTGAGGAAGACTCCACAGCATATACAGTTGGCTGGTTCATCTTTGGACATGTGATACGAGTGAGTAAGCCGTGTACAAGAATGTAGTTCAATACTTTAACAGTTACACTCCTCTGGATTTAGAAGTATACTTTTCTCAACTGTGAATAAATTTCCTTTGATTTATCATTTAATATTTACTTGCACGATCTTACATTGTCTTCATTCACTTATCCACCATAATTCCATGGAATTAAGTGGACTGTATTTTGAGTGGGAGAAATCACTAAATATTCTAAGCTGATCGATCCATGCGGAGTTTGGGAAAGACATGATGTTTTGTGTATAGTTAAAAAATATAATATATTTTTAACTATACAAGTACAACTATACATAACATATTATGTTCTTCATCCTGCCTTTAACTTGTGATCATCTAAATTTTGCTTTCAGCTAACGAACAAGCATCATATGCCACCTGAGCCGAACGTAATGCCTGAGAAAATGTGAGGTTCAAAAACTGCACCGTATAGAGATTGCCATCAATGGCATTAGGTATCTATTTATTATTGACTCCAGTAGGTTCGAAATTCTAATGATGACACTCTCCATAATGATGACTCCAAAAGATTATCTGGAACAGCGTGCATTTTAGTTGATAATGGCTCGAGCTGAAGTGTTATCTAAAAGAAGTCGTGAAATTAAAGTTCGTTGAGGTTGCTTAACTATATAAATTGTAATGATTAATTTTTTAAAAAAGAAATAAAAATATTTTAATTATTTTAATAAGATTTATTATATGAGTTTGACTTAACCTCAGGGATTAAAGTTCCGAGTGAATGAACGATATCATATTGATTCTTAGACAATTCCGAAATACAAAACAATATTAAACCACACACAAACAATAATAAAATAATCGACAACCACAAAAAAAACAATTCTTACCTCTAAATCAATCCACCTCCAACAAAACCTCAATACACTTGGTATTCCTTGGAGGAGAGCTCTGCATTCGACCAACACTGAGAAGCAACAGACTTCTTCTTCAATACAAGGCTGCTGTAATTAAATGAGGACAGACCCCAACTCCTCCTTCCATGAATGCAGGGAATCGACGGACGCCTTCTCTCTATCGCTGCTGGGACTAGAATGACGCCATTCGAGCAAGCGGGAAAGTTTAGCGTCCTTGCTTCTCAACTTCCGCAGTTTGCCGGATTATATATAAAGATAACAATTATTTTTTGCAGTACTAAATAATTAATTTATTTTTATCTGGATGTACATTTAATATGGATATATTGTATACCAGTATTGTCCAAAAATATTATTAATTTTGATCGTATATAATATGATGTTACTTGTATATCTGGTTTGTGATTTGCGCGGGCTTTTCAAAATATCGATGGTTATTTGAATTTTAAAATATTTTCGTGAATGTAATATATCATTACATTTGCACTCCTGTCTAAAAAAAAAAATTTAAAAAAAAATGATTTATGCTCGGTTTCAAAATAAAAAATAGAATTCAAAATTTAAATTTGGTTATCGAGATTAGATCTATTGGTCAGCCTGTTATTATTTATTCAAATTTTCAAAAACTTATTTCGTTATAAAATTTTTTATTCATTATCATTTCTCAATTTAAATTATCATTTTTCATTGTTCATTTTTAAACATTATCATTATCAAAACTATCTTATCCTAAACTAATCTGATTATTAAATTTATGATAAATTTTTAAATATATTATTATTATCAATTAAATCTTATATTAATATAAATCTTATTTTCTTAAAAAAAAAATGCTAAACTAATAAATTTTATAAAAACACACTAAACTAATAGATATTAATTTTAAATTTTTTCATGAATTTATTCCTGGTCGTTAATATTTTCTTTGCAGCAGTCCAATTTCTTTCTATAAAAGTGTTTTATTCTTTTCCTTGGAGGCCGATTTAGCTTTGAAATTTTTTCTATTCCAAGTTGTCTTTTATATTTATAAAGAATTTTTATTTTATTTCCAAATTTGACATTCAAAATCTTTAAATTATTATTATTATTAATAGTTCTATTTAGTTTCTTCATTGGTATATTTCCACTTCTTTTATTATAACTCTTTTCATTTATTTTGAATTTATAGTTATCAGATAATTTTTCAATTTTCTTTTGTTTCATCATTTTGTTTATACATTTTGTACTTATTTTATTTTTGAAATTATCATTTATTAGCTTATTATTAATTATTTCATTTGTACCCTCATTATCATTATTTAATTCAGTTAATGTTTTTTCTCGAATTGTATTATCTTCATTTATTAAACAATTATAGTCATTTTTATCTTCAATCAATATTTTATCTTCTAATATTTGGTCATTACTACTATCATTAATATTTAAACTGTATTTTATAGTTTCATTTAAATTGTCATTATTTATTAATGTATCGTCATTTCCGGTATTTTTAATTAAATTTTCATTATTATTTTCATTAATCTCAATAATTTCTTTACAACTTCTATTATTTTTATTAAAAAGGTTATTATTCGATTTTTCCAATTCTATCGTCTCTTTATTTTGACTTTCACCCATATTATTTAAATACCCACATAAATCGTCCAATTTTTTATTTTGTTCTATTCTATTTGCATCTATTTTATTTTCCAATTTTTTATTGTTTTTACTTAGCTCGAACTTTAGTTCATTTTGTTCGATCCTATTTGCATCAATTTTATTTTCTAATTTTTTATTTTGTTCCAATAATAGCCTCATCAAATGTTCTAGGCCTTGAGGATGCATCTCATTATCCCTTTCGGAAGTACGGTCATTGGATAGAATTTCCGTTCCTAAGGAACCCGCCGATTCTCTGAATGCTATTGCATCATCCTCCTGCAATTCGTTTTCACGTGTTTCAACTATAATATTTATTTCTCCCGGTGTTGTAAAAAATACGTATTCCGGTGATTCTATACTATTTTCCTCACCGTTATTTTGAATTTGTTCAATATTCACGTCAGACATTTTTATTACAAAAAAAAAAATATTTTTAAGTTTTATTTTTAATATTAATTTACTGTTTTTAATTTCAATTCACTCGGCCGTCTACGTTGGGCGCCATTAAATGTAATGATTAATTTTTTAAAAAAGAAATAAAAATATTTTAATTATTTTAATAAGATTTATTATATGAGTTTGACTTAACCTCAGGGATTAAAGTTCCGAGTGAATGAACGATATCATATTGATTCTTAGACAATTCCGAAATACAAAACAATATTAAACCACACACAAACAATAATAAAATAATCGACAACCACAAAAAAAAACAATTCTTACCTCTAAATCAATCCACCTCCAACAAAACCTCAATACACTTGGTATTCCTTGGAGGAGAGCTCTGCCTTCCACCAACGCTGAGAAGCAACAGACTTCTTCTTCAATACAAGGCTGCTGTAATTAAATGAGGACAGACCCCAACTCCTCCTTCCATGAATGCAGGGAATCGACGGACGCCTTCTCTCTATCGCTGCTGGGACTAGAATGACGCCATTCGAGCAAGCGGGAAAGTTTAGCGTCCTTGCTTCTCAAATTCCGCAGTTTGCCGGATTATATATACAGATAACAATTATTTTTTGCAGTACTAAATAATTAATTTATTGTTATCTGGATGTACATTTAATATGGATATATTGTATACCAGTATTGTCCAAAAATATTATTAATTTTGATCGTATGTAATATGATGTTATTTGTATATCTGGTTTGTGATTTGCGCGGGCTTTTCAAAATATCGATGGTTATTTGAATTTTAAAATATTTTCGTGAATGTAATATATCATTACAAAATATTGTTTCAACCTTCCAGGAGGTGCACTGAGGTACTGAGCACCCCAGTCTCCATTTTCTGGATATCAAACCGGTACAAAGAGTTCATTCTCCAAGTCCTCCTATCACCCTTCCCGTTCCTGATCCAGGGAACCCTTAGTATTTTCTCTTATTGCGAGCAAAATAGTATTAGGGAACTCTGCACCTCGCACGCCCATTCCTATTATATTTACACAATAATAGTTTCTCGAGAATCTTATGAATTTTCAATTAAGAAATAAACTTTTGGTGATTTATTTTATCAATAATTTTTAACATTATATTCATTAAATAAATTTTAAAAAAATGAACGTATTTTTATCTCCATGTCTTTAAAAAAATATTTAAAACAAATAAACATGTCTAACACTTACCTAAATATTTATTAATCTATAATATTAAGACATTTTAAAATAAATAAAAAAAAAATAAGGTCATTATAATAAGAAGTATGAATAATTGATGTGTAGAAAAAGGATAAAATTTGTATAGGCTTAAAAGCTGCCCGATTTGTTTAGTAAAATTTTTGAGCTTTTACTATTTTGTTTTAAATTAGTTATCATAAAAACACTTTTATTTTGAATATCAAGACAACAAATAAGAATTGACTGCTTATTTAAACAATTTAAACAATAATTATTTAAACAACAAAAACCAAATTACATGCAATTTAAACGATGTGAAAAACATGGTGTACCCAAATCTAAGCCACAAATAGACATCATTTGGCCTTGTGACTTATTGATTGTCATTGTGAATGCCAATCTAATTCTCTCAATCTAACTCTTGGGAGTAATAATCACCGAAAACTGTGAAGGGAGTGAGAGAAAGTTTATTGTTTGAGAAGCAGCTTTCTTGTAAAATGATTATTAATAATAGCTTAAAAACTATTAATAGAACACAAATCTAGACATTATGAAGAAAAAAACTGTGATTAAGTTTTAAAAATATGTTTTCTACATTCAAAATAATATTGAATTAAAGGAATAGAGTCCAGACATTTTACAAAGGTTGATGTGTGAAGAAACTTTCTAGGTATGTATATTTTTAATAAACATATCATCTTGATATTGAATGATTTAAAATTTTCAACTGAAATATGTTTTAAATAACCAGTCAAAAATATGAATAAATAATTGTATAGTTAAAAGATAACTTATTCTAATTGCTTCTAGTTCTAATTCAAAAGAAAGAAAGACGTCTGTATTATAACGCGTCCCGGAATTGTTTGTGTTCTAGTAAAAGATAGAACTTATTCAATATTATTTTTTTTATTTTATTGCCATGGTTGTGAGTGTTAAGGCGTGAGCACTTAACACTCTGTTAAAAGGGTCATGGGTTCAATTCCCACTAGGGGTTGGTGGCTTTTCTTTGTAAAAAAGAAAATGCATCAGCCCTATACTGGCTAGAAAATGGTGGTAACCTACAGATAACCCATCCTAAGATTCTGAGTTAATTATATTGGACGTTAAAATTTAAATAATAAATTGAGGTTGGATTGTACTTGCTTTGGCGGAGTATGTATGTACATATTAAAAGATTGGATTAACCATGAAAAAAATATAGCAAGTACTAGATATAACATACAAGAGCTATGTGTATATAATATTTATTTTAAATTCTCTATTACATTCCATTTCTTCAAATAAATTCAGCTATAAGAAAGAATGATAACATGAGAGGTAATTATTGACATATTCCATTATATTTTCTGATGAATGTGACACAATGGATTCCATTGAAGCTATAAAATGTTAGAAAAGGAGTAACCATAGCAACGGCACGACTACACAATCTAACTACACAGCATTGCAGTTCCTTTCACACCTGGTTTTAATATTTGTTATTTAAGCAATTTAACTTTACCTATCTTTGAAAGCATCTAGAACAATACACAGTGTGATAATTAAAAACGCTAAATAAGTTCTTTGAAATTAAATAGAAAGAGTAAATTCATGGTTCTTATTTCATCAGATCTATGAAACAATTTTGTTGTTTCTATTAACCAAAGCAGTTGGGGTATGAAGAGATATTCTGCAGAAGAAGGTAATTACAGTTGTATTTTTAATAAGAGATTAAGCATTGTACCCCCTAGACAACCTCAAGAAACGTTTTATAGACCAACAAAATATTGGCCATTCTCAATTATAGTAGTTTCATAATTTAATAATTCTTTAATTTTAATAGTTGTTGTTTTCTTCTTTTTTTTTTTAACAAAATATGCAAACGGTGTGATTCTAGATAATCACATTTTGGTATGAGAAGTTTAAAAAAAAATCATCACATTTTATTTTTGTAAAGAAAGTTCAAAATCAAATACGATACAAATTAAATACTGGAATTATTAAGAGAGGTGGGAACCTGTAGATAGGCTGTCACGACTAGCTTAGAAGTTAATACCCCCCCCCCCAAAAGAAAACAGATACATCTTCCTACTATCTACTAGGGTATTCACTTTTTTGGATATATATGATGTAGGTCATAAAAAATAGTACAGTAAAATAATAATGTCACATTAGTAGAATGTGGTTGTACTGTCACACTAGAACAATGGTGAAATTCCTACAAACCTATACTGCTTATTGATGCTTATATATTTGTCTGTTCGACTCTTTGGTATGAGTTAATTGAAAATATCCTAGGAGTAGGGGAAGGTGTTGTACCCCTGACCATATTGTACCTTTGACCACCGAGGCTGTGGCGGCATGTAGCAACATTTTATAAATTTTGGTGTAATTAGTGTTTAGCTCCTTCACTAGAGGGCTTGTGTAACCTACTTTGGATTATTCAAGTCAAAGAGGATACTTGCAAAAAATACTTATCCATTTCTATCACAAAAATGTAAGTTATTTATTGATGACGTTTTGCCTCATAATATTTTTTGTATTATGTCTTTTTAGATGGAAATCATTTCACAAAGTAGCTATTACAATAAGAAACATGGTCTAGCCTCTGAAATTGATTTATCTTAACCCTAAAATTTTTAGCATACTTTTTAATTTTCACTACCAGGGTGTTGTACCTCTGACCACGACTAGTTGTTGTTCCTTTGACCAGGTCAAAGGTACAACACACCTGAGTATTTTTTTTATAATTCAACTTTTATGTTCTGCTACAAATTAAAAAAAAAATTAATATTACTATTACATATTTAGTCGCAGAGATCTGTAGTATTAAAAAAACAAAAAAAGATCCAATATTTGAAGAAACAAACTTCAAGTTACAAGTTTACGAAAGAAGATGAAAATTTGTATGATATTGATGTTGAAGACGTTGTGGCTAAACTTCCATACCCTACTATTGCTAGTGGATCTGCTTGACAGTTAAAACGTTTATCGGTTGGACTGGATTTTTCAGCATATTAAGCATAACATAATATCAATAATAGTTTTTTTTATTATGCTTACATCTTTGTCCTGTATTTATTAAACTTACAATATTACTGAATACAATTTTTTCTCTGGACTCCTGTATTGTTTTTACATGGTCAGAGGTACAACACCCCATGGTCAAAGGTACAACTACATGTTGTGCCTTTGACCACTGTACGATTATTTTTTAAAAAATTAATAAAAAATATTAAATGTAAAGCTAGGACCTTGAAAAAATTAAATATAATAAGCAATAGAATACTAATTACAATGAAATAAAAAAAATGAATTTAGCGTTAATATTCAAGCTAAAAAAAATTCAATTGTGCCAAAAAATTCAATTGTGTTCAAAAATTCAAAAAGTGGTCAAAGGTACAACACCTTCCCCTATGGGTTTGGAGCAATTTCTCCACATTGTACTAATGTGACCCGATTTTACGGTACTTCTTAATCTTTTTATTACCACTTTATTCTTTAACTCTTAAAGTCTTAATATGGTTGGCGAGCAGACCACACATGTGGGGATTAATGGCCCCTGAAGAGATGCACGGAGGCTACGAAACATGTAGGACAGTCAGTGAATAAAGTGGTACAAAAGAGGAAAATAATTACTACTTTGTATGAATTATGCCACATATATCTAATATATAGAGAAAAACAGTCATGTAACCTGATGGCTGACCATCATCGGCGACAGCTTTCTTATCATTCCAAGGCAATTTTTTTTTTTAATTTATTTATTTCCTGCATACAATTTATGGTTTCTGCATACAATACTTGATTGGCCAAAAATATAGACAGATTATAATATCTACTAGTGTTAAATATAACTTGCCAAGCTACTCCATTATTTTTTTTTATGATGGCCAGCAATTTAGGCTTAAATGTCAGATTATGAAAATGTATTCCTTCATTGTATGAAGGGTTTAAAATGCAAGTTGTGTTGCTAAGGTTGTTACAACCAAAGTTTGATCCTTCCAACTCTGTTTGTAATGAATCTTCTGTTATGGTAGACTCAGTTATTTTTACAATTTATACTTGTACCATTTCATTCCTGAGTAGTTAGGAACAACAATTTTGCTAAGTACAAATCAATAAAATTATTTTCCAATAGTAACTCAAATTTCTTTTGCGAAATTATACAAGAAGGAAGGTGAAGAGAAATAAAACTAAAATGTAATATAATATCAATATTAAAATTCAGCTTTACATGTTTCGCTAGACTATAGATGCCTCTTCATGGGGTCAAATATTCACTAACAACAGCCTGATTTTACTAAGACCACCATTCCTTACAACGACCGTGACATGAACGAAGCAATTAATTAGTAAAATTAAGCCGTAATTGAAGTATATTGAGTATTTAGCATATGGAGATGCATTTAAAGTGGTACAAAACAAGTAGAGCTGGTTTTTAATAAATTAATTGAGATTATAGTTCTAATTTTAGGTGTATCTTATGCTAAAAATATAAATCAAATTTATGTTTTATCTATAATTATGCTTTAATTGCCATGTAATTATTTCATAAGAACTAATTTTGCAGAGTTACAAGTATTTAATATTGATGGCATGTTGAATTCTCCCTACGTCAAGATAGCCGATGTGTTTCTCTCTCAGCTAAATATGTCATAAAAATATAGACTTATTCTCACAGATTGACTATGTTACATTTAACCAATTTACTTCCCATCTTATACCTGTCAAGCCCTCATCAGGTCGCAGTTAATAATTTTGGACGTTTACATTTAAATAATAATAATACATCAGGCTACCCATTGGTGAATGAATTAATAAAAAAAATATTTTATTCTGAGACTTTGTCCCTTAAAAATAACATATAAATACATTTGGTTGAGTATACAAATTTAACATGAAAATATGACTATACGTAAAGAAGAAACAAAAACAAAAAAAAATCTAACTCAAATATTATTAACAAAACCTTATATAATAAAATAAAACAAATGTACTTATTGCTTTAAAAAAAAGAGAATGAATACTGGAGCAAGAAGGGGATTACGGAGGGTTGAGCAAAGATGAAACTATATACAGGGGGGATAAGAATATAAAAATACATTAAATAGTTCAATATAAAAATAAATAATTAGTTAATACAAAAAGATGGCTATAAAAGGCAAATAAATTCATAAACTAAAGAAAAAAAGAAAAAAAAAGAAAAAAAGAAAAAAAAGAAAAAGTAAATAGAATAAAATGTATGATCATACTACAAACAACAAAACAAGTGAGGCCTTAATTAAACAGAAAAAATAAAATATACATAACTAATCTGGTCTTCCTCGGAGAATATGAGAAAAGTAAAGAGGTGGGATTTAAAAGCAGGTAAGGAAGTGAACCCTGCCCTAACGTCAACCCACTCTCGGCTGGATATGAACGAGCATCTCCTCGGTGACAGACAATATCCTAATAATTCAGCCACTTTGAAGGCCTGTATTGTTATTTATATAAATAAGTCAATTACCTTTGATATATTAATTTAAAAAGTAAATGAAGGCACCAAAGTCTTCTCACCTTGCATTTGTTTTGTCATGATATGTAGTTAAGCATTCAGTGTTTTGCTGTAAGTTTGCTTTTGTTAAGAACACTTTGCCCGTGCACCATTATTGAATTTTACAACTATGTCCTACAGGACATCTGCTTTGTATTCATTGTGTTTGTAAATTTGTGAGCGCATTTACAAGCCAGAAAAACATTTTCCTCACTATAGGCATTTGTGTCTGCTATCGAGAGGTAAGCTGTAAATCAGAGCTGGATCAAATTTGTAATTTGTCAGTATAAATATGAATATATTCACACAAACACATTATTCATATTTACTGGAAATAAAGAGTGCGTACAAATCTTCATACTCATATTAACTAAATAAAAATATGCCCATATGTGGTGTAAACAAAGAAAACAAAAGAAAATCAGTCCCATAACAGGCCATGAAGGCCCAGAGGGGCAATCCTATAGAGGTACCTGATTCCTGACCATAACAGCAGACTAGGGAGATAGTTTGGTGAGTACTATGCTCTGGCCGCATGATTTTCCCCTTTGCAGGTACCCATTAATAAATTGATTAAAGGCTGAATTGGTCTAGAGACGGTCAGGGAGGCCGAATCCAACCCATTAACAAAGACACTAGAACTACCCTGGTGTAAATACATATCATGGCAAAAAAAAAAAAAGGTTAAAACATTTTTGGACTTAGTGTAGTTTGAGACATGAATGAGGTCTACTAGTTCTCTGAAATCCTCTAGATAGCAAAACTCAATCATATATAGCAAAACCCAGAAAAACTTTTATTAATGGAATAGAAAGATTTTTCTACTAATCTATTGTTAATTATTTAGTATTTCTTAAAATTATTAATTAAATAATTATTTAAATTTATTTATTTATTTAAATTATTTCTTAAAATGCTTTCTTTCTTCCAGTTTATCCAAGAAGTCAACTGGGAAAATGCATGGTTTACTTTAATATGTCTCATCATTACAGAAGAATATACTCAGCAAAACCTCGGGTAGATACAAATTTATCAAAAAAATCTTCGGCTCATTTTTGTTGCTCGTATGTTTTTGTATTACTCTATTTTTAAATTAGTGTTTGAGATAATTTAACACCATTTATTATAAATAATTTACTTCTACAAGTTAGTATTACTAAATCTAGGGCCACACCCATCAACTCACGTTAATCTTAAATAAAAATTCTTTCTTCAAACATTTTCTCCTATTTACATACAGAGCATTTTCGTTCCCTCAAGTAACTCCTATGTACGAAATCTATCTGTTTATCATCATATGTAATGTCATTGTGATATGATGATGTTCTCATGAAATTGAAATCAACCATGCTCTGTTTGTAAGAAATAAAAATTCTCCCAGAGAAGGATTTTTTTTTTTTTTTTTTTTTTTTTCAACATCACAGAAACTATACATTGGGCCCAAGGAGTTACAATAGTTAAGTTGTAACTAATAAAGAGCTTATATATATGTATATATATATATATATATATATATATATATATATATATATATATATAGAGAGAGAGAGAGAGAGAGAGAGAGAGAGAGATTAATTGTAGCAGGGATTTTTCTCTTTTGAGGGCCCATTGAGAAAATTCCTGGCTGCAAAATAGATGTCGGTGCACCATAAAAAAAAAAAAAATAGTAATTGATCTGTAATTAATTACTCCAGGTATTACTGCCAAAATTATTGATTTCTCAAACTTTTAGTCCAATCTAATAATTTTGTTTTAACACCCATTAATAAGTATTAAAGATTTTTAGGACGACACCCTTTTCCAGCCAGTATAGGATAGATGCCTTTAAAAGGCCACCACCTCTAGTGGGAATCGAACCCGGAGCCTAAGACATGGAGTCCTCAAGCCTTAGTCCTCACAACCATTCAGGCTAAAATTTTAGTTAAAAATTAAGATCCATTTTTTAAAGGATATAATCTAATATAAATTAGCAATCAATGATTATTATATTATGTAATTATTGAATTTGTGTGTTAAAGAAAATCTACAGCATTGCCTATAAATGTAACTCCTTAGTTTTACTTTCAATTCCATTAGACAATTGGTTCTGTAACAAGTGAACTCAAATGAACTTATCTTTTGAAATCTAACCCGATCCACGTATGTATGTATGTAAATGCATGTACTTAGTTTAATTTCTAGCCAGTAACAAATATTTTCAATTTGAAGGTCACCTGATGTATTCAATTTCGTCCGAAGGAATTGTTTAAAGCAGCCTCCAGTTTTTACTCCTAGACACAGGATCTGCGCAAAGGTATGGATTCCAAAATTAAACTTGATTTAGCACTTTATTTTCGAATGATAAATCCATTTCTAATATAAGTCTATTCATATACATACTTCACATTAACAAATGATTAGTATGAAATCTTTATTAACCCATTAGTTCTCACCAGATATGAAAATCTCATATGCCGGGGGGTCTCCAGATTTTTCAACACATATGGCACAAAAGTGTAACGGAACTTGATCGGAAATTGAATTTGACAGGAAATTTTCACGTGAAAATTAAATTCCTAATTTGGTAGGAATTGATCGTTAATTATTGCTGACTATTACAGATGTAGAAAAGTAATATATTTGGATGTATGCAATAAACATACAATTTATTACAAGGAATGACTAACTGCTTTTTCTTTACTTACCAATGACATTTTCATGGTCCAAATTATTTCCCCCCGTCCAGATCAACTTATTTATGGAACTTGTTTGCATAATTTTTGTTCGATTGGAATGAAATTTTCAATTTAATAATCACAGATAATTAGAAATGTTTTATGAATATAAGCAAAATCTGTTCATTACAGATAGGGATTCATTCCAGAACCAAACCATTATATTAATTTGCCCGTCTTGGCCATTATTTGTTTTCCTTGCTAGAAAACTCTGTAGATAATGTGCATAACTATGAGAAAGAAGTGTTGTGGAAATAAAAAAATCGATCCACTAGGAGTGAGTTGAACTCCAAGCTGATACATAATTACCTCAGGGCAAAATGTTTGTTCACATTCAATGAAGTATTCCCGAAAAAAACTTTTTATATGTTACTGAAATGGACAGTTAACAAAAAAATTCCATACATTTTTTTATTTATTTTATTCTTAGTTCTTATTTTAAGCACTTCCCTCAGAAATGTAGCATAAACTAACCACCTCACTGAGGAAGGCTCCTGCCAGACAGACTATTTAAATACATTCATTTAAATAAAGAAAAACTATTTTGAAATATAATTGGTTTGTGTGAACTCAATAACATTTATTTTCCTTGATATTCATAACATTTAAATTTGTTTTAATTTATTTTATTTATTTTTTTTCTCAATATATTTATTCTAGGATGAAGAAGAGCATAAACCTTTTAAGCCTAAAATTTTAGAATCTCGAACGGAGTCTAAACTGAGATCATTGCCCGTCTACCAACCTCCTCAACGACTTGCAGCCACAAAACCTAATCAAGAAGAGGTTGTATGAACTTTTACCTATTTTTATTTTATATTGTTATCTAGGATGTGTGCTCAACAAACGACCAGCTTGGAAACCACACATTACTCAGAAGAGACAAAAACTCAACTGGCGGTACAGACTTTTACTACACTCACTTGATCGGCGATCAGACCTTACACTTAATAAGAAAAGACTCACTTACATGACAATACTCAGACCAATATGGACTTATGACATACAACTCTGAGGATCCACAAATCCCTCCAACTCCTACAAAATACAATCCTCCTTCCAATCTGACTCTCCATAACTACCTGAATATTACATCCAACCCTCATCCAAAACATTCTATTAAAAATCTCATTCAAAATTACACGACCATCCTAATTCTCTAATAAACTCCCTGTCATCACACCTAATCTGAAATAACCCCGTTCACCGACTCAAGCATAACTCCAGACCAGCTCCATGAGTAGTTCATACAGATTGTAATCACACAGCCTTCTGGATACTGCAACTCTACAGCTTGTCTTATCACAAGCTTCAATACATGATTACATTGAATAATTTACTACAAATATATTTTTACATTGTTGTAAATTCTGAATAAAGATAAACACTTAGAAAAAACATTGATGATTAGTTTTGTAAATATTATATTTAGCCCGTGTACACAGGACGAGCCTCCTCCAAAAGTAAATCCTGATGATAATAAAGATGATGAAAAGAAGGAAGAAGAAAGCTCTACTAAACCTAACACCATTAAAGTAAAAGAGAGTAAGGACTCTTCTCCTAAAACTGAAAAGAATAATGAAAACGAATTAGAAAGACAGAAACATGAAAGACATAAAGAAGACAAGGAAATCTACAGGTAATCATTATTGCTTTAGTCTTGGTGGAATTTGTTCAACGGCCAAATAGGCAATTTCATTCTAAGTTTCATTTTTTTTCGTTTCAAAATTTTGATTTGTTTGTTAACAGTTCATTTAAGTCCAGCTCTGACTTTTCGTACTCCATTCAGTGGAGTCCATCGTATATAATTCATTGACCAGGTCAGTGTGTTCCTCTTTGTGATCAATATATGTATATATATATATATATATATATATATATATATATATATATATATATATTCATCTATAGAGTGAGAGATATAACTAGTCTCTTGGGGAAAGCATAGAGGGGGCTTAAAGTTGCCAGTTCTACAACCCTCCCAGCCCCCACTCTGCCCAGTGCAGACCTTAACTCTCCTTCCTTTTGATATGGCTGCAACAACTGGTTTAAACAATTCATAAATAGAACTAAAACACTCTATACTATTATACTACTATTAAATATCCTAAATGAATAACTACAAGAACACATCAACAGGTAAAGAGAACTAGATTGTTTGAAAGACGAGAGCCTAATGGCAAAGCGAGGGACTAGGAGAGGGAGGAGAGTTTTTTTTTTTTTTAGTTTTTTTTTTTACGGCGCATCGACTGGTTTATACTATTCTCACAGAAACGATTGGACGAGTTTGTTAACCAGCAAAAGTGCTATCTGAAGCAAGGGTTTACTCCAGACACAAATTATATATATGCTTCTAAAGGTCTTAATGCATTGTTATACTGCATCAAAGATCATAGGTATCTGTTGAGAAAGATGCACTGTAAAATGAACTAAATCCATCCATTAGGAATGGGACTTCAATTATTTTACTCCAGACATCAATTATTACTTCCCTCCTACATGCTGTTATTTTTGCTTCTTGAAACGAAACTTAGTAGATATCTGGTTCAATGAATGAGGAACATGTGTTGTAACATTAAAAATTAAATTGCCCCATTAGAAGTTGGTTACTCCAGAAAAAAATGAATAAAAAACGGATAATTGTACCAGACAATCATTACAAATATAAAAGATCAAAACAATTTATATTTATTTTGTATTTATGGTACTTGATTATTTTTAGGCCTCTAGATAAATCTACAGTAATGTTTCTAAAGGACATAACAGACGACATCTTGGAAAAGGGGATATATACGAATAAAAGCCTTGAAAAACTGTTTCATCATCACATTTCAAAGAATAAATATTCTCTCCCAAAGGTAAATTCTATTTCTTTATATTTTTCTGACAAATAACATTAAGGCAGTATCTACTTTCTACCAAAACAAGTTGCTTTTCCTCATCTGTAGTGGATCAAAATCCAAAGAAGTAATTTTTTATTCATCTCAAAAAAGCATTTTTAAAAAAGGGGAAGTTTTCCGAACAAGGTTCTTCCATAATTTTAAACTGTGTTTATTTTTATGAGACAACTTTTTGTATTAAGGACATTATAAGGTATCTCTGGCTAAATGTTCTCATTTTTAGAAAACTTAACTCACAAGGCTGTGATTTGTGGCCAGATGCTCCTTGCATGTCTTGTCAATTAGACAACTGGACTTCAATCACAGGATGAGACGTCTAATCATCTAAAGAGCCAATGTTTTGGGTAGATGGCTTAGAGTCATATTTCAGATACATGGCATAGCTTCTGGGCTTCAGATAGGTATGAAGCTATAGTGTCCCTATGCTATCTGGAGTCACTAAGTCATCCATATGCTCTGTGGAGAAACTTTGTCAACCAAATGCTATGTGGAGTCACTAAGTCATCCATATGCTACGTGGAGAAACGTTGTCAACCAAATGCTATATGGAGTCACTAAGTCATCCATATGCTCTGTGGAGAAACTTTGTCAACCAAATGCTATGTGGAGTCACTAAGTCATCCATATGCTATGTGGAGTCACTATGTCATCCATATGCTCTGTGGAGTCACTATGTCATCCATATGCTCTGTGGAGTCACTAAGTCATCCATATGCTATGTGGAGTCACTCAGTCATCCATATGCTCTGTGGAGTCACTAAGTCATCCATATGCTATGTGGAGTCACTCAGTCATCCATATGCTCTGTGGAGTCACTAAGTCATCCATATGCTATGTGGAGTCACTATGTCATCCATATGCTCTGTGGAGAAACTTTGTCAACCAAATGCTATGGGGGTTCATTATGTCATCCGTATGCTATGTGGAGTCACTATATCATCAGTATGGTATGGAGAGACACTATGTCATCCGTATGGTATGGAGAGACACTACATCCATATGCTATGTTATCGTATACCAAAACCCCTACCAGCAGATCCTTTAATTAAATATCCATATTTTAGAATCATGCCTTATATTTTTCTTATTTGTTGTTATTCAGGGCCTGATGGAGGAAGAAGTAGCAAGGCTAAAAATGGAACTAGAAATGCCAATCGAAGAAGAAAAGTTTGTAGGAGATTCTTCTTCTGTTGAGGACGAGGAAGTATTAACAGCATTGGATTCATTGCTGCTTCCAGCTAGTATCAGGGACCAGGTAGCCAGTTCACTAGGCTTGAAGCGACGTCCACCTCCTCTTCCGAGTCCTAAGGATAGTTTCACTGGTTCGTTAGCGTTTACTAGTATGAGCGAAGCCATTGAAAAGGAAGAGGAAAAATCAAAGGGCACATTTACCTTGAAGAATAAATTGGAAGAGAAGAATTCCAAAGTAGATAATGATAAAAACGGAGTTAAAGCCGAAGAACCTTCAGTTAAAAATGTCATAATTACTGATAAAATTCAAAGTGATGACGACAAAACAATTGCTGATGAAGACTATTCTGAAGAAATAGTTAGTGAACAGAAAAGTAATGTTTCTGAGGAAGTTCATGAACAAACCAGTGACATTTCAGAAATTAAAAGTGAAACTAGTATTAATAATGTAAAAAGTGACAAAATTTCTTCAGAAGACAAACTCAAATCGAAAAGCGATCAAAATGTAGAGACAGAAACAAAAGATGAGGAAAAGGACGCTCCTGAAGACAAGTCAGATCAAGAAGATGGCTCTGAGGAAGATGATACTGATAGAGAATCAAGCAATTTGTCATCTATTCATACAGAATGAAATAGGATTATTAATGTGGTCGTAATTTTTAACTGTGATTTTATTAATGCTTGTAAATATAATTTTTATAAATTTATATATTGATTGTCAATCAATCTCCTGTGCAATTTGTTTTGTAAAATAGTTCTAGGTCATTCTGGCTTCTAGGAAGAAGTAGATACAGCTTTGTTAATGTTTGCTCGAATATGAAGGACACATTATCCTTTAATGTGTTCCGGTTAGATAGATAGATAGATAGTTTATATAAGATCTTGCTTCACTTTGAGATTTCATTTTACAATTTTAAATTTGTTTTCATTTTTCAAGAGATATTAGGACCAAACATTAGCTATTTTTATTCTAAGCTTTACAAATGACACGAATGACAAGAACCAAAATGCGCTAAGATGAAGGAGTTCCTGCGAGTCAGAATTTTTCATTATGATATTGAAGGATTAATTGAAGAATCAAAGCACTTTTTTTTCTTTCATAGTATCCCTGTGAAGAGAGCATTTATTTTGAACACATGTGCCATTGCCTTATTTGGCATATTACATGTGGTGATTATGTGTTTTGGTTACATATCGACAATACAAATGCAAAGTATCGAATGTGAAAAAATACATTTTTCATTTTCAATTTTTCTGATTGGTGTTGGACTGATGTACATTGTGGCAAACCCTCGAAAATTAAAGTAAAATAATTAACAATTACAGAAAATCAAACTAACAAATGAGCATTAATTCTAATTGAAATATATCATAGGATAAAATATATGAATCGATCCATGCAAAAAGAGCTTCAGTCCATATTCAGTAGTTTTGAGAAAACGAGAAAAAACTGTCTACACCCTTCATTTGTTTTATTATTGTGATTTTTTTTTTTGTCTGAGTACCCCATACTGACACAAGTTATATATGAAACATTGGTTATTACTAACAAATGCATTATATTATTAAAATACTGGTGCTTGGACTGAAGCTCTTCTTGCATGGAACAGCCTAAGGAGTACCTCCTTGCAAAATATAAGGTCTAATACAAAGTAAAATACTTTGTAGGATATATTGAGTAACAGTTATCAATGGTACAATATTTAAGAAATATTTGCATGATATAAAGTTCATACAATGAGTAATGTAATGCTTAATCGTCTTGAACTTCTTCATCTATGTTTATAGTTGTTGGCCAACCATATTTCATAGTAAAAATTCTTGTGCTCTTCTGAAACGTATGGCATCAACTTCTTAATGTCTTCAATTTTTTTCTGCTTGATGGGGACCTTCCCTCCTGGGTAGGCAGGATTGGGAAGGAACACTGGTGCCTGAACACCTTGGCGTGCTACAATGCCCTTAATGAATTTTTTTCCTACATGTGTTTCTATGGCAAGAATGTATTGGACTAAAGTCCTCTTAACATAGAAATGTGTCGTGACCGTCAGAGACAACGAATCCATCACTAACTCATATTTGGAAAAAATGGACTGAAGCTCTTTTTGTATGGATCGATTCATATATAAAGTCATCTATAAGGTACCAACCACTTTTTACGTTCGATACTTTGCATTGACGATATATTGTATTGAGATATGAACTTTGATAAGATAACTATACAAAACTAATGAATAATCAAAGGACTTATATGAGTTCTATTAAACTTGAAAAATAGTTGTTTGTTTTTTAATGATTTTAAAATATTTTATCATGGTGGATTGTAAAATATTTTATCATGGTGGATTGTAAAATATTTTATCATGGTGGATTGTAAAATATTTTATTTTTGGATGGTGATAGTTGAATAGAACTATTTTTTATTTTTTTTTTTTATTAAGTAATGAGTGTATATTTTGGGCAAGTTTTGACTGGATCTTCATGAGGACTACAAGGATAGGAAGAACTAATCCATTAGAAGTTGCTCCCTGGATCAGTGATGTATCCAATGTTGCTATCCAATCTAGTAACTGATCTATTGGATGGATAGTTGCGCTAGTATAAGCTCCTACACGATTTGAAGCAGTCCATTTATTATTAACTACAAATTTTAGGATGGGTTATCTACAGGTTACCACCCTTGTATTTAAAGATAAAAAATAAAATAAACAAAAACATTTAATGTTAAAAAAACAAAAAAAAAAAAAAAAAAAAAAACAGTAAAACTACAACATCTGTCACCTATGACCCCAACTAGGTATAAATGAGACCCAGACAGAAAATTATCTTTAATCTCAGAAGAAACCCTTAAGCGGCCCCTACACGGTCAGTAATAATGACATTACCTTATCAAAATGACAGTAATAATGATAGTGTAAGGTGGACAAAGTTGGAATGACGAACAGTAATGATGTGAATCCGGATTTTCTCATCTCGGCTTCATCATTACTGAAAGTGGAGGGGATACTGTCATTAGTAATGATGGTGTAGGGAGCGCTACATCATTAATCCGTCATTACTCACTCAGTCTATCTCGAGCTGTAACTAGGTGAAACAGATGTAAAGGTTAAACTAGATTGAGTAGCAAAGGGCAACAAATAAGATGAATTGAAATGTATGACTCTACCTTGGTAACATTATAATTATAAAATAGTTTTAAAAGTAATATATATATATATATATATATATATATATATATATATATATATATATATATATATCAAAGTAACGAATCCGCATTAAGTCTAATTAAAATATATCATAGAATAAAATATATATAAAGTCATCTATAAGGTACCAACAACTTTTCACATTCGTTACTTTGCATTTGTATCGACGATATAAAATAGGTTGAAAGTGCTTTATTTTTATATCGACTTTAGAAAATAATGTAGACGTGATTCTTTTACCAATTCATTTGTCTTGAAGAAAAATATAATCGTTAAACTATAATTTATATTTCGTCAAATATATTCAAAAATATGCTTACGTTTTCAAGTAAACTAGTATTATACATTTTTTTACACCAAAAATAATAGCAGATTTAAAATCAGTACCCCAAGAAACCCTAATGTGGTGAATAATATTGAAAACAAAAAATAATGATTTTTCCCAGCCTGGAAGAGAATACAAATTTGTAAGCGAAAAAGTAATGTGACGTTTTGAAATTCAATACCTCCCCTTGAGATAATCCGATTTTTACGTCATTGAAATCTTTCAAAAGAAGAAAGACTCCTTTTTCTAACCATATAAATGACTATTGTATTATCTCAAAAGGTACTTGCGAAAAATGTTTATCCAAATAAAAATAAAATGTAAACTTTTTTGCACATAACCTCGGTCCCAGAACACTTGGAAACGCCCCGATTGGAAGGATATGTGTCATATTAAGGCCTTTACGAACGTTTCACATGTTTTTTTGTGGCTAGTGTCGGAATTATATCTACACAGGCGACTTTGCGAGGATCCATTATTAACAAAACGCTTCTGTCACGGAGATGACAATGCATACTGAAGAAAAGTAATGACATTAAAAATGATCCGAGAAATGACGGTGTAAGGTGTACATTGTAATGATGATATGGAATGACGGTGTAAGGTGTACATTGTAATGATGATATGGAATGACGGTGTAAGGTGTACATTGTAATGATGATATGGAATGACGGTGTAAGGTGTACATTGTAATGATGATATGGAATGACGGTGTAAGGTGTACATTGTAATGATGATATGGAATGACGGTGTAAGGTGTACATTGTAATGATGATATGGAATGACGAGAGTGTAAGGTGTACATTGTAATGATGATATGGAATGACGAGAGTGTAAGGTGTACATTGTAATGATGATATGGAATGACGAGAGTGTAAGATGTACATTGTAATGATGATATGGAATGACGGTGTAAGGTGTACATTGTAATGATGATATGGAATGACGGTGTAAGGTGTACATTGTAATGATGATATGGAATGACGGTGTAAGGTGTACATTGTAATGATGATATGGAATGACGGTGTAAGGTGTACATTGTAATGATGATATGGAATGACGGTGTAAGGTGTACATTGTAATGATGATATGGAATGACGGTGTAAGGTGTACATTGTAATGATGATATGGAATGACGGTGTAAGGTGTACATTGTAATGATGATATGGAATGACGGTGTAAGGTGTACATTGTAATGATGATATGGAATGACGGTGTAAGGTGTACATTGTAATGATGATATGGAATGACGGTGTAAGGTGTACATTGTAATGATGATATGGAATGACGGTGTAAGGTGTACATTGTAATGATGATATGGAATGACGGTGTAAGGTGTACATTGTAATGATGATATGGAATGACGGTGTAAGGTGTACATTGTAATGATGATATGGAATGACGGTGTAAGGTGTACATTGTAATGATGATATGGAATGACGAGAGTGTAAGGTGTACATTGTAATGATGATATGGAATGACGAGAGTGTAAGGTGTACATTGTAATGATGATATGGAATGACGAGAGTGTAAGATGTACATTGTAATGATGATATGGAATGACGGTGTAAGGTGTACATTGTAATGATGATATGGAATGACGGTGTAAGGTGTACATTGTAATGATGATATGGAATGACGGTGTAAGGTGTACATTGTAATGATGATATGGAATGACGGTGTAAGGTGTACATTGTAATGATGATATGGAATGACGGTGTAAGGTGTACATTGTAATGATGATATGGAATGACGGTGTAAGGTGTACATTGTAATGATGATATGGAATGACGGTGTAAGGTGTACATTGTAATGATGATATGGAATGACGGTGTAAGGTGTACATTGTAATGATGATATGGAATGACGGTGTAAGGTGTACATTGTAATGATGATATGGAATGACGGTGTAAGGTGTACATTGTAATGATGATATGGAATGACGGTGTAAGGTGTACATTGTAATGATGATATGGAATGACGGTGTAAGGTGTACATTGTAATGATGATATGGAATGACGGTGTAAGGTGTACATTGTAATGATGATATGGAATGACGGTGTAAGGTGTACATTGTAATGATGATATGGAATGACGGTGTAAGGTGTACATTGTAATGATGATATGGAATGACGGTGTAAGGTGTACATTGTAATGATGATATGGAATGACGGTGTAAGGTGTACATTGTAATGATGATATGGAATGACGGTGTAAGGTGTACATTGTAATGATGATATGGAATGACGGTGTAAGGTGTACATTGTAATGATGATATGGAATGACGGTGTAAGGTGTACATTGTAATGATGATATGGAATGACGGTGTAAGGTGTACATTGTAATGATGATATGGAATGACGGTGTAAGGTGTACATTGTAATGATGATATGGAATGACGGTGTAAGGTGTACATTGTAATGATGATATGGAATGACGGTGTAAGGTGTACATTGTAATGATGATATGGAATGACGGTGTAAGGTGTACATTGTAATGATGATATGGAATGACGGTGTAAGGTGTACATTGTAATGATGATATGGAATGACGGTGTAAGGTGTACATTGTAATGATGATATGGAATGACGGTGTAAGGTGTACATTGTAATGATGATATGGAATGACGGTGTAAGGTGTACATTGTAATGATGATATGGAATGACGGTGTAAGGTGTACATTGTAATGATGATATGGAATGACGGTGTAAGGTGTACATTGTAATGATGATATGGAATGACGGTGTAAGGTGTACATTGTAATGATGATATGGAATGACGGTGTAAGGTGTACATTGTAATGATGATATGGAATGACGGTGTAAGGTGTACATTGTAATGATGATATGGAATGACGGTGTAAGGTGTACATTGTAATGATGATATGGAATGACGAGAGTTGAATAATAATGACATTACTCATAATGCCATTATTACTCACCGTGTAGGGGCCGCTTTAGGAAGCCTGCGGAATGTCTGGAGAGACAGGGTCAGATTCAGAGGACCTTAAAACATTAAATAAGATGGACCGTGGAGGTCCACGAGATTTATTAATAGTAAAACTGTTATTTAAAAGGAGCAACTATGTTTTCATTATATTTTTTTAATATATAATTATGGTTTAAATATTTTGTCCAGGTGATAGCTGCTATCAGTTAAAATTAATGAAATATCATTGAGTATGTGGAATTTTTCTCGCTCTTAGCATTCTTTCACTCTTGTAGTTAGTACTGACTAGAGAACTGCACGAGTAAGTATGGCATCGCGTAATCACGAGTAGGTATACTCGTGGGACGAGTAACTCGATTACTTTATATATACTCGTACTCATTACGAACACCAGCATCGCATCGGGTCGCATCGGCATTGCAGAGTGGTTTGGCGTCGTCGAGTATTGAAGGTTTAGCATCGGCATCGCCGTGAATAACTATGTTTCATACAGGTTCGCATCGCCATGTGTAATGAAGAGCAAATCATTCTGATGTTCAATATTGATAATTGGCGATGGAATTGCGAAACGACAAATTTGCTTATTCTGAAGATATTAGACAAATTCAAAACAAAGTCCACTTTATTCCTTACAATGAACGAAACTAGAGTGACTTAACAATTGCAACGTAAACAAAAACAATGTAAGACAGTCTATAGTAAAATAAAGAAGAATAAGTAATAAAGGTAATATAAGAAATAAACATTTTTTTAAGGTGATAAAAGAAAAAAAACATAAATAAAGGCAGAAATAACCGTTAATCCTGTCCTGCCGAATCTAAAAACAAGTTCTTGGTAACTTTTTTTTTATTTTATTTTGTCACTCACATTCACGCGCGGTTTTTTCTGTTTCTAATATCAGCGTTTCCAGATGTAGAGTTTTCCAGCTCTGCTCTAATCCACATAATGTGTGGAAACGCTGTTGTTTTAAAAACATATTATGTTTCCTTAAAATAGATAGACTAGCACCGTATATAAAATATGTTCACATTTACCACACATTAAAAATGGTAGCACGTCTTACGCACCATCACAGTCAATTACGATTTAAACAGGACCATACATAACTTAACCACATACTTCTTTTGAGGTGTACATACCACTCTTATTTCTGTCCTTAAGTTCCATATTTGTAACGAAAAAACAAATATGGAACTTCAGGACAAAAATAAGCGATTAAGTTCGTGCTACTGCTGAACACTGCTGATTACAATAACTCGACGCTCTTTAATCCGCATCCCTTGATTTAACCGCCCAATTAACTTTAGCGCGGTTCCTCCCTCCCTCCATAGGAAACCCGCTTATAAGGTTGATCTCATGACAAAATCCGGAAGTACCCACACGAAAATTTCATGTTTCAGATCCCGTAGAGCAAGAATATAACGGTGGTTCAAATTTGTATATATATATATATATATATATATATATATATATATATATTTTTTTCAGATTGTCGACTAATTTGAAAGGTCAAGTTCGTAAGCCAGCAGAATCCGTCCACCGCAAGATGCTTTTTGGAGTGAAATTTGCGTGCAAAAAAAATTATAACGCTAACATTTTGGATACTCATGCAAGCATATGGTTTATTAACGTAGAAATACGAATAAAACCATTTTTAAAGCGATGTCTGTAACCGTTTTCGAGAACAATGAAACACCTACTTTTCCAAACTAATTTTCAGTTTGGGTATTCAAAAAGGATTAATTTAGTTGAAACTTGTTCCAGGCGTTTGATATTCCTATAATTTATGATAGGTTAATTTTGATTCCGTTCGGTGTTAAGGAAGTACTAGAAACAAAATATTTCATTAATAGGCATAAAAGGCTTTTGGATCTTCGTATATTTTCTAAAACTGTAAGAAATCGTGGTAAGTAAAACTTAATCATTCAAAAGCTTACTAAATTCTCTACAAAAAAAGGTTCTGATGTAATTTTTGATGAGGTAATTTAAATCGGAAATGAACGGATTTGAAAATTCGCTATTGTTAGCTTGGTCTTCTGAGCGGGGTTTTTTTTTTTTTTTTTTTTTTTTTTTTTTTTATCTGTTTACCTAACCTTTTAACTGGTTGCTGCTTATTTTAATTTCATTTAACATCAAAACAAGGTAAGATAATGTGAAACGTTGTTGTAATATTTCCCAGAGCGAACGTTGAGAAGGTGAGGGAAGTCGCCATGATACTGTATGTTTCCTGTTGTGGCGCCTTAAATCTCTTTTCTCTTCGAGATTTTATTTTATACTAGCCGTTACCCAGCGTGCAATGCTACACCTACTTTCTGCATATAGAAAATCCTAAATAAATTAGAAACCAAATAAGTATTATTAAAATCTAATAACACGAATCTGTAACTGTTTCGAACCCGTGACCTCCCAACTGTGAGTCCTAGACGACTTTGACCTAACCTATAACACCCGCCATACATGTATGCCAAGTTTGGTAAAAATAGGTCTAACGGTGTGGATTTGTATAAAGAACAAACATACAGACCGACAGATGGTAGCCGTTTTGACCTAGCCTATGGCAATTTCCGTATTAAGATCTACTTGTGTTCCAACTTAAGTCAAAATCGGACGAACGGTGTGGATTTGTATAAGGGACAAACATACAGACAGACAGCTGGTAGAGTTTTTTGACCTACCCTTGGAGATTTCTCGTATCAAGAACTACCATTATTCCAAGTTTGGTAAAAATCGGTCAAACGGTGTGGATTTGTATAAGGAACAAACAAACAGGCAGAAAAACATACAGACACGTGATTTTTATATACATAGATTTATCAAGCAAGATCAAACCCCACCAATAACTGCTACTATTCCTTTACTAATAGCACTAGAGATATAAACGGAACCGCGCTAAGATGACGCAGTTCCTGCGAATCGGATGTTTGTAGCTTATCTTCTCTCCGTTATCGACATGTCGAGAAGTCGACAGTTATTTGCGATGCCTACGATGCAGTAATCACGAGTATAACTCGTAATCGTAATGAAAATTAATCGGCGATGCCAATTCGAGACGATGCCGAGTATGTACTCACATCGTCCAGTTTATACTCGGCGATGCCAAGTCCAAACGATGCCGAGTATGTACTCGCATCGTCCATTTTATACTCGGCGATGCCAAGTCCAAACGATGCCGAGTATGTACTCACATCGTCCAGTTTATACTCGGCGATGCCAAGTCCAAACGATGCCGAGTATGTACTCACATCGTCCAGTTTATACTCGGCGATGCCAAGTCCAAACGATGCCGAGTATGTACTCGCATCGTCCAGTTTATACTCGGCGATGCCAAGTCCAAACGATGCCGAGTATGTACTCGCATCGTCCAGTTTATACTCGGCGATGCCAAGTCCAAACGATGCCGAGTATGTACTAGCATCGTCCAGTTTATACTCGGCAATGCCAAGTCCAAACGATGCCGAGTATGTACTCGCATCGTCCAGTTTATACTCGGCGATGCCAATTCGTGACGATGCCGAGTATGTACTCACATCGTCCAGTTTATACTCGGCGATGCCAAGTCCAAACGATGCCGAGTATGTACTAGCATCGTCCATTTTATACTCGTTGATTATTTATCCGATTACTTTTTACGTATCCGTGCAGTTCTCTAGTACTGACCCAAAATCTCTGGGAAACTAATACATCGATGATAGGATTAATTTCACTGATGGAAAGAAGATGATTGCGGCCAATGTTGTTTGAAAAAAGCATTTCATGTTTGCCACTCGGTTTGTTCACTCACTTGATTCCGCAGGAGCAAGCGACAAACTCCATCTTCCTCATTTGGAGTGAGTATGAGTAAGTAGTGTAATGTTTTGTTTTTCAAAATGTCTCGCAGGCCGGATCCGGCCTGCGAGCCGGTTGATGCCCACATATGGTCTAGACATTAACAGATCTTGTCTACTTTGAATATATTGTAGACAGGCGGGTCAGTATATTGCGAAACCTTTCGCTTTGTATTTACATGGTTATATCGAGGGCTTCATTGGTAGCCCTGTTAAGTGTTTTCCGCCTAGGTATCAGAAGTTTTCCACGAAAAGTAAAATGATTCTAAAGTAAAATACCGCAAATCAACCAATAAACTCAACAAATAAATGTTACATTAATTTATTTATTTACATTTATATATATATATATATATATATATATATATATATATATATATATATAATAGCCTGGAAAAAAAGTCTGTTTGCATGTCCAACAAATTTTGTCAGATATAGTAGGCACGTTGGAAAGTAATGGCGGGCCTTTAAAAATTCGACAGTATTTCTAAGTATCTTTTGCATAAAACATAGGGTTGAAATTAAAATAAAATGTTAACTTTATCCAAAGTTCTTAAGGTAAGTTGAAAGGTGAAACTTTGAAGCCTTAAGTCTACTTATCCAAGTGGTTCATATACCTACCGAACCACTCCACCGATCATTTGAAAGCTACACGTTTTACTAGAGGATAAGTGAAATCTTAAATTCACATCATAACTACATAAGGGGGGGCGCGAAAAAAATACCCCCTAATTGTTACTTAGCCGATTCAAAAGGGGCTCTACAATTTTTTTACATTACGAATTTTGGCAAACCTGTACTCCCTTAAGCCTGCGTAGAAAATTTTTATTTTTTCTTTCATACCCTCCTTTTTTTTGATTTTGAAGTGAAATTCGGGATCCATTTATTCTCTGTTAACATTTTAGCACAACATTCAAAAGGGTGCTTTGTGTATTAAAGAATCGAAGGGGCTACATACATGTATATAACTTCTTTGGATCCAATCGGAGAGTACGATGTTTCTGCCTGATTTACAGCCATAGGACATATCCTTGTCAAAAATATATTCTCAAATTTTCTTTGAGCTAATAAAACGGCCTTATTAGTTAAAATGCATCGTAAATAAAAATTGATCTCCAGCTGCGAGATACAAAGGTTGCAAGTTGTGACGTCACGACATAGTGAAGCCTGCTGTTACTGCTGAAAGTAGATTAAGTGATAAGGAATAGAAAGATGATTGATATGGACCATCTATCCTTTATACTGAATAACAACAATATACCAAGGAGTTTATTTATTGTTAGGCGAATTTCGTTTTTAATAAAATGTACTAGTTGAATAAAAACAATTGCAGTAATTCGAATGGAATGATATGCGCGTTCATTTAAACTAACAACGTTGTGGGGTTATCCACAAGTTACCACTCTTTTCTAGCCCCTTGAAGGAAAAGCACACTAACTCGTTCGTAATTTTCGTTTTGACATAATCTTTCCCATAGGAACAAATCAATAACAAATAAATGTATAGGATTGGTATACATTCTTAAAAGATTTGTCAACAATATTTTGGTTACAAACAATAAAAAAGAAAGTTTCCTTTCTTCCTTGATTCTGTGAATGAAGATACCATCTTAGCATTCAAAGGTAAAAATGCAGTTTCCAGCCATCCAAACCGATTTCATTCAAATTTTGCACAATAACGTATTTTGGTGCACTAAACACGAATACGATAAAAAAAATCGTCGGATTTAACTAGGAAAGAAGTCATTAAGCACTTAAGTTCTCTGTTATGCAGGTTATGAGAGCTAATGTAAACAACTAAATTTGTGACGACTTTAAGGCATAATTTATATGATTTAAGAGCTAGCATTTAAGGCATAAATGACGACTTTAAGGCATACATGCTATGCGTTTCCGCTCGCTACGCTCGCTCAAGAAAATAACAAAACCCCAGTCAATCCAACTCGATATAATTAATAGCTCTCATAACCTGCATAACAGTGAACTTAAGTGCTTAATAACTTCTTTCCTAGTTAAATCCGACGTTTTTTTTATCGTATTTGTGTTTAGTGCACCAAAATACGTTATTGTGCAAAATTTGAAAGAAATCGGTTTGGAGGGCTGGAAACTGCATTTTTACCCATTCAAATTATTGTATTATTAGTAATATTCCCTTCCTAGTAAAAATAAAAACAACACAGTTATTGAAAAAGGAAAGTTAAAATTAGGGTATGAAATGAAATTGAGGGTCTGGTATGGTTTAAAACATTTAGTGTTTATGGATAAGCGTTTGTTTTACTAGTCTTTTTAGAACTGTAGTTTTAGTTTATATGGCAAAGAGATAAATTTAGTAAACGAATAATAAATAACATGTGTAAAATTATAATAAATCGAAATCAAGGTGTTTTTATCATGTGGTCCGAGTATTATTACTTCGAAATGTTAAGAAAAAATCCTCTAATAACTATCACCTTAAATTCACAATATTTAATAACTTCACAATTTAAAGCATTTCAAATACCATTTTGATGCATTAGAAATGGTGGGAAAAGGTATTTGAATACTTATTTGCTTTTGGGGTTTTTAATAGTTGCCATTGGCCTACACTGATTCGATTCAAGGGAAAAGTTAGATATCTCTCAGTCTCTCAATAATGGCGGACGTTTTCCGGTAGCCCTCGTTTGTTACATGTGGAACATTTCTCTCCTTCATTATAAATGTTGTAATCATTATATACAAGACTGACGACTCAATTTACCATAGTCTGAAATATAGTAAAAATGGATTTAGACGACTTTTTCGCTAAGAAAGATAGGAAGAAATCCAAGGGTAAGAAGTTTGCTACTGCAGATGAAATAGCTAAAAAACTTGAAGAAACTGGTAGGAGAGCTGAAAAACTTAAGAAGGAAAAACTGCAGACTTCACAACTACAGAATTCTGAAGTAGACGAACAGGGGAATGCAGTACAGGTAAATAATAACGTATTCTTATTGATTTTAGTCTTCCTAACCTTCCTAGTGACATAGTTAATCATCTTGGAACACATTGTTAAGAGAATGTTTTCTCAATTAACTCTCAACTAGTAATTATTTTATTCCTTTAACTACAAAATAGAAGTGTAGTATGTTATTCTTTTATCCCAGTTAAGGCAAATTTTGTTGTTGATTACTAACCAATATGCTTTCCTACCGAAGTCTTTTCCCTTTATAATTTTTAGTTGAATTATTTAATTTATAAATATATAAGGGCGATTTTGCAATTAAAAGGATAAGCAATTTATTATTTTTCTTAATGGAAAGCATTGTTCCTCAATTCTTCTGTGTAACCTTTAATAGGTTTTTCTTCTGAGGTAATGTTTTTATTTAATCTTATGAATAGTTTGTTAGATTTCATTCAACAACTGTTTTATGACCTGATATTTGAAAGACTAATTTAATTTTGCTACCAGTAAAATAATGGAACTTCAGGATACCATATGCTTGTATTAGTTATTGTTAACCAATTAAAATGGAGGCTCTAGTGCTTTCTACTAATAGTTGGACTTCTTGACAGCTGTTGTAATGCTTTGCAACAACATGTGTATATAAAAAAAAAAAAAAGAAAAAGTGATTTAAGATTGCTATAGGCATTAAAGGCTATTCTAAAGTGGTTAAGAGCTAAGTCTCAAATCTGAAATACAAGATTTTTCATATTCGATAGTTTGACATGGTAGGGACGATATGTAATCTATAGGATTAGATATCGTCCCTACCATGTCAAACTATCGAATATGAAAAATCTTGTATTGTAGATTTGAGACTAGCTCTTAATCGCTTTAGAATAGCCTTTAATGCCTTAAATAAAGTATCAAATAAGACCATTTTTCAATATAATACTTCGTCAATGTATCGAATATGTTGGTTCTCTAGTTTGCTCCGATTTGCATATTCGACAGTTTGACATGAGACATTTGATGCTCTGGGGCCCTAAGAATTGTTAATTTTAAAAAATTGTCAAAACAATATTTGTATTAGGTAATTTCTGAACTCCATTCAGCCAAGTGTAGTTCTTCATTTCATCCTTCTCCAGGGTGCTCGTATAATATCTATTGAACATTAACAAAAAAAATTCCTTCTGTATCTATTGTTTAACAGCATTGTCTAGACTAACCTTCGTCAGAAAGTTAGAAAATTAAAATAACGTAATGAAATTAACAAAGAATATTGAATTATAATTATTTGTGGTAGGATGAAGATGAATGGAGAGAGTTTGAAGAAGAGAAGAAAGATTACAGCGGTTTGAAAATTCAGAATCTTACTCTTGCTGAATACGACAGCGGGGAAGAAGGTGGTTCTGGTGGCGAAGGTAATTCATTAGATCTACATTATTTTATTCTACTTTTCCTTCAATAGGTTTCGCGATGTAGACAATAATATTGTATTTCTTTAAAACTCTATTATTTATTATAAAGAAAATGTTCAATATGACTTGATACCAAGTACTAATAATTAATATTATTATAATTATTAGTACATAACATATACATATATGATCATGTTTTGTATATCGTCCAAAATATTAGCGTCTTAGGGTCAAACATTCCAGGTCAAATCAACACAAGAAACAAACATTTTCAACCTCACTATCTCAGAAATTGATGAGATTTGGTGAGGAGGTAGCCTTTGTATAGACTAAAAAAAATACCAAATATTATTTAAAAATATCAACTGATTTGGAAATTACAGCTATGTAAAATTTCAAATAATGCCAATGCCTGACATTTTTTAATTGCTATTGTGGCTCTTATATTTAAGCTAGAGAGCTGGGAAGGGTGTTATTTTAAAGCTCTTAGTCAGAACTTTCTTATGATATGCAACACCATATAGGTTAGGAGGAAAAACAATTTCTTAAATTCAAAAACAACATTTTATTTGTATATATCTCAAAAAGCGTATTATTAAAAACTTTCAAAATTGTAAAATTTTCAATTCATTTTTATACAAAACATAAGCCAAGCACCATTTAGTTTCGTATGTAGCATTTACGTAACCTCTTATATCATGTATTAATAGTTTTTCTAATTATCTTGTAGTAGACACAGTTTCAGAGCTATGATCAAAAGAAAAATACATTACTTTGATTTTTAAAAGGGTTCAACTGGTAAAAAATCTTGACATTGTGAATGCCTTTCCAAAACTGTCACTTAAGAAATTTCCAGTTTCTACATACGCTTCTTGTGTGACATAGCTACTTAAATTTTACTTGTCATCTTCTTAAAGTAGTTTTGTTAATGACTGCAAGTACAATTTTATTTAAGGTTTGTTATTAGAAAATGTAATGATAATATAAGTTTAATTTAGTACTGATTATTTTATTTTTTAATAAAAATGTTTTCACTATTGTAATTATAATTTCTAATTAATCATCAATTTTATTTAATAAAAAAAGATTATGTTTAAACATTTTAAGGAGATTTAAAGTTGTATTGCAAATACATATCATATACATAATATGTATATGTTATCATGTATTATATGATCGTCCAAAATATTAGCGTCATAAAAAAAAACAAAAAAATTAATAAATGGTTAACCCATTGGAATCCCATCATAAAATTTTAGGAATAAGTTCACAAATTTACTTAGAAAAACATATACAATTTTGAAAATTTTTAAAAATATGCTTTTTGAGATATATACAAATAAAATTTTGTTTTTTTGAATTTGAGAAATTTGTTTTCCTCCTAACCTATATGGTGTTGCATATCATAAGAAAGTTCTGAGAAAGAGCTTTAAAATAACACCCTTCCCAGCTCTCTAGCTTAAATATAAGAGCCACAATAGCAATTTTGAAAATTTCAATTACAGGCATTTTTTCACAATTTTTGAAATTTTACATAGCTGTAATTTCCAAATCAGTTGATATTTTTAAATAATATTTGGTATTTTTCTTAGTCTATACAAAGGCTACCTCCTCACCAAATCTCATCAATTTCTGAGATAGTGAGGTTGAAAATGTTTGTTTCTTGTGTTGATTTGACCTGGAATGACCCGTTATCATTAGCACTTTCTGAAGTAATATATTCATTGAGTTTACACTGATTAAAAAAATGGTTGAAAAATGTCTTCAAATAGAGACTGAGGAAATGTCTAAACAGGGCGTATCGCAAGTAGATGACAATACTCAATATGGGGAAACTAAACAAAAATCCAGTTAAATCCTCCTATCTGCACGATCATATCTATTTTTTATTGTTAAGACATTTTTTTTGTAGAAAAACCTCAATTTTCTCTGCTTGTACACATTATTTTTCAAGGGTACATTAATTCTTTGAAATCAGCATTAAATTTGCTTTAGAGCTAATGAACTTCCAATGTTCACGTGTCTTATATATGACTTATTATAAGTGTATTTTTTAAATAATATTACCTGAATTTAATCAACAATTATTATATTTATACATTTTCATATGTGTAATTTTATATTCCATTATTTGCACTTTCCAAAACAGCCTGGCTATTTTGGTTGCTCTCGTCAAAGAATTTTTGAATATTTCTTCAAATCCTAATTGATCCTACTTATTAGATACTGAAAATTATCCTTTTAAAATTGATGTGTGTGTGTGTGTGTGTTAACATGATAGTGGCCAGAATGTTTGTTTGTTTTTTGCCGCCTTCAAACTTGGTATTTATGTTTTGGTACTTACGTACTAGTTGCACCGAGAAGTGGGTCTCCTTCAGGGATCCGGATCATGAAATGAGAACTCAATTGAACTGACCGAAAGACCATTTATTAATATTACCGATATAGAGTTTTGATATAACCTTGAGCGAGCGGAAAAGCATAGCAATTATGCGTTTAACATAAGTGCTACTGGTTTCCTAGGTTATATAACATTAGCATTTATGTTAATTGCATAATTGCTATGCGTTCCGCCCGCTACTCTCAGTCAAGGTTATATTGAAACTCTAGTTAATCCAACTCGTTCGTAATATAGATCACTGGTTTTTTGGTAGGAAAAGGGCCGATATGCAATTTAACACTGCTTCAAAAGAATACTGTTTCAGTCATTAGTAAATCCCAAATACTCATTTCCCTAAGGGAAAGAACAGCACAAAGGACATGGCAATGGAAGGCTTATGAACACTCTAGAGGAATGCAACGTAAACTAACTTATTGAGAAATATGCTTATTAATGCACCTCAGACATTTTTTTCTTTACTTTTATATTTTATGTTTTAGGCGAAGATGAAGGTGGTATGGAAGAAAACGAAGCCGGCGAGCTAGTCCCTAAGAAGAAGAGCCAAGGACCATGGAGAGTAGTAACATCTACTGCACCCGCTGAAGAAGCACCCGTTGAAGTAGTCGAGCCACCTCCGAGTCAACAACAACCTCCACTTCCTCCTCAAACACAGAGTGGGAGCTACGTACCTCCAGCTCTTCGAGGACAGCCAAAGCAGCCAGTCTTTACTAGTAAGCTCGATATTTCTTTAGCTTTTAGAAAATAAAAGGAGGACAAAAAAATTTTTTGCTATTCTCAGCATTAGTTTAACCAGAAATTCCCTAATGAGTTATTTTTTTGGGGGGGGGGGGGCGAGTGAAAAACATCACAAATAATGATTTATTTGTGATACCTTACCTTACCTTATGGGTAAATCATTTTGACCATGAAAATGTCTTATTTTACCATGAAAAAGTCTGTATAAGGGATGTAAATAAAAACAGGTTATGTGATAAATATGTTCTTTTATTACATATAACATTACATATATCCATAATTTTAAGGGTTTATTCTGCACCTCATTTGTAGTTCAGGGACGCAGAAATGAGCGTCCTATCTCAACATGTAGCAGAGCTATTCAAAATTTTGTCTATTTTCAGTAGTATTGGGTTTTCTTATGAAAAACAGTGTTTTCCGGATTTCTAGTCTATGTATCGTAAATGACGACCACATTTTTAGAATCTACATTAAATTTCCAATAAGAAACACCCATTATTTGTCATGTAAATTAGGAGCTAAACTAAGAGCCGTAGAGATGTGAACTATTGTTATTAGGGTTTTCTTAACTCCTTCAAAATTTTCTTAATCAGCTATTTGTAAACTTAGCGGTTTGCCTCCGCCTCAAAAGTTGCTTTATTTAATAAGCTTTAAAATGGTACCCTGTTGTTTAAAAAAAAAAAATATTTAAGTCTATTTTTTTCTGATTTCTAAGTCAAAACCAATACATTTGCTGTAGCTTGACGAAACCAATCTGAACACATTATTTAATTTCACGCGAATATGGTGATGTTCCATCCTTCCAATATTAGGTATACACACTTTTTGCTCAGATTAAGGGGACACTTTGGAAAGAGTGAAAGATGACAGAAGAACATATTTGAAATAATCACAATTATTGTTATTATTTTAACACAATAAATACACATCTTATATTTTTATACTTTGAGGATCTTGTTTTATTAAATTTCTATTTTTAATTCTATTCCATTTAATAAAATTAGACACTACAATTTCTGCTTATAAGTAACTGGGTTATTCATTATAAATTGTATTGAAAAAACTCTCCTGCAAATATTAAGCAAAAAAAAAAAAATAGATTTAAATGAAAAGACTATTATACTACTCTTAAAAATAGAAATTTCATAAAACAAGACCCTGAAAGCATAAAAATATAACATCTGTATTTATTATGTTAACAATAATTGTGATTATTTCCAAAATGTTCTTCTGTCATATTTCACTCTTTCCAAGGTGTCCCCTAATCCTTAATCAGAGCAAAAAGTGTGTATACCTAATGTTGGAAGGATGGGATATCACCATATTCGCGTGAAATTAAATAATGTATTCGTAATGGCTTCTTCACGCTAAAGCAAATGTATTGGTTTTGACTTAGAAATCAGAAAAAATAGACTTAAATAATTTTTATTTTTAAAACAACAGGGTATACCATTTTAAAGCTTATTAAATAAGGCAACTTTTGAGGCGGAGGCAAACCGCTAAGTCTACAAATAGCTGATTAAGAAAATATTGAAGGAGTTAGGAAAACCCTAATAACAATAGTTCATATCTATATGGCTCTTAGTGTAGCTCCTAATTTACATAAAAACAATTCAATAACAGTTGTTTCTTATTGGAAATTTAATGTAGATTCTAAAAATGTGGTCGTCATTTACGATACATAGACCAGAAATCCGGAAAACACAGTTTTTCATAAGAAAACCCAATAGTTTTGAAAATTTGACAAAAGTTTGAATAGCTCTGCTATATGTTGAGATAGGACGCTCATTTCTGCGTCCCTGAACTACAAATGAGGTGCAGAATAAACCCTTAAAGTTATGACATCTCAATGTGGGACACCCTGTATATTACAGCTCCGCATATAAGCTCTTTGCCTTAGATTCGGAGCATCACAAATAAATAAATAATAATAACATACATGCAATAATTTGCATTTATTTTTACATTCAGTGATACTAAGGGAAGGTTTATGATGTGAACAGTAGGATATATTTCCATGCGATCAACGTGGCATATGAAGACTGCATCAATACACTTGTAGTTTCTGCTTGTTCATATCAAAGGACTGTTATTGAATTCCTTGCTTAATGTTTCACGCATGAAGTCGATGAATTTAGACAATTCCTTACGTTGTAGGTTAATAGTTAAATCCCCCCCCCCCACCTTCTTAGAATACTAGATATGAAGTGGAATAGATGTGTATTCTCCTTCATCGCCCTAAATATCTCTCTATTCGACTCTATACTCACTTTTCTCTCAACCAAATTGTTGGGGACGTAAATCTATAAAATATTTTCATGTACAAAATAAATCAAATATATTAACAGAGAGATCACTGTAGGAGATTGGCTATAATTGTTAATGAAACTAATTTTTATATAAAAATGAATTTTTTATTGTCAATTTTTATAAATTACAAAATAAAAGATTATGCTCAATGATGTTAAGATAAAAAATGAGAAAGCTACTTCAAAAAGAAAATATTTTTTTAACTGTTTGTATTTTAGAATTATCATAACTAATTAGTTTTGTAAAGTCGTGTGAAGAATGGATTTGTGAATAATGTATTTTTTGAGTTTAGCTTGTAATGATTATTGCCTGTTAAGGAAACGAGTTCTACTTTCTCGAACCATCTTTCTTCCATATTCAGTCTTCCTTTTGAATATACAACTTCTAGTTTGAATTACTAATTAGAGAAATTCCCTTACTTGGGGTTTCTTTTCAAAATACACTCGAATCTCACGAATACCAATCTGTGGGAGAACAGAAAATGTTTCATATAAGTGAATACGTAGAACTGAATAGTACTAGGTTTTTTGGCTAGTTTAAAATAAAATAACTTTTTCATAAAAAAAGGTCACAATTTCATTATTTGTACATATTACGAGTGTACCTTCGGAAGGACACTCCTCCATTATTTTTCCCTTTAGATTGAAAAGGTTCGTAAATGGAGGGGATTCACTTTTACAGCTGCCGCAGCGAAAGTGTTAACAACCTATAGCAATAACCCCCCGGAGTGTGGGTGCCTGCTGCACAAGTCTAGGGAGGCTGCTGTGCCTCAGTTTTTTCATTTGGTACATGGCCCCTCAGTCCAGTTTTCCTATATCTAAGCATTTTATCCTCTATTTCCTTTTAACATTTCTTAGGCTTCCATTATTTTGTGTTTTCTTGAACACAAGTCTTATCATTTTATGACTATTTTTATTCCATTGCAGATTCTAGGCTGAGGCGTAAGGTAGCTCCAGATGTGAAAAGTGAGGAACTATTTCCAACACTCTCTGCAGCGGTGACTCAAGAGAAGGAAGCAACGGCCAATCCTTGGACGAAGAGGTAATTATCTTCATGATTTACTCAAGACTTCTAAGGAAGGGTTACTTTTGTGTAAAGCGTTACGTTGGCTGTCTTACCTTGTATTAGAGATGGGAGGAGTATTGTGGGCGATTGTTGTCAACGTAAGCTCAACAGCAGAGAGGGTTCTATCTCAACAGTGAAATATTCTCACAATACTCCTATTAATGACAGCGACAATCTCCATCACAACGAACGACAGTTTAAAGGCCAGCCTAACTCTCTAGAATAATTACAATTACTCATTATTACCGTTTGTTCACAGGAAGGGCGGTAAAGAAGAAACAAACGTCGTGGGAGGAGGTTTTGAAGAAGTGAGGAATTCCAAATCGCATACTGCTCGCTACGAGCCTCCTCATCTTCAGGCACGCTCCTTAGCTCTCGGGAACAAATTTGGTGCTCTTAATGAACAGAGTTAACGACTCTAAATCTCGTCCAGATGTATCTTTTTACATGTTATAAATAGTCCTTTCTGAGTGTATATTATCCAGAAGAGAAACATTATCCTTATTTTTTCTGTTTTCATTTGTATTCTGCCTTTGTTAAACGTCTTCCTTCTAATAAATTCATTTTATAGAAGCAAATTTTTTGATTATAAATATGTATATATATTTTTAATAAATCCACATTTGATGGTAAACTCATTGTAAAAGAAAACATTTATAAAACAAATAAATTTGTTTAACTATACTTTTGTATGTCTCTTTACTTTTTATCTGAGGAAGCGATGGTGTGTGCATTGAAAAAAATGGATCAATTTGTTAACATTGTTGAAAATTTGTAAATTAATTCATAATGAAACACTATTATCCATGTATATTATAGTTTTATTGATAAATTTAAGATTAGTTAAATAATAATAAGAAGCTTAAGTATTTTGAATAAACTTTAAACTATTATAGAAGAATGAGATATTTATCAATTTTATATCTCGAATTTAAGGTATATTTCAGCGAGCACTGTTGAAATTCCATTTTACTTTCGGGGAATTGAGTCGTATCTGTTTGATTGTAACTCTGCTCTTCCCAGTATACTACTACATTAAAATTTATATTCTGATTTATTATAATTTTTTGTTGTAATAATTTTACCAATAATGATATTAAAAATATTTTCCTGGAATTTTTCAAGGACAATTGTTGTAATCTAAACTTTTGTTTACAATAAGAAAAGTGCTCGATCTCCAAAACTACGATTCAGGTCTTCTTGTTTATAAAACATTTCTTTCCTTTCTTTTTCAATACCTGCTAGAAGGTCATGAGGAATTCATAACAAAACAAATTGGTTTGATGTTATTTTAATGGAAAAATTTGAAAATATCATTTCAGCTAATAAATAAAGTTATATCCGAACAAGTATAATAATCAGTTGGGCTGAACTAATTACACAAAGAATATTTGTTGACATTAATCAAGCTTTATCATAATTATATTTTGAATACATAATGGCTAGTAGAAGGTTAGTTTTTGAAGGAAGAAAGGACCACAACCCCACTCATAAACAAATTATTTTTTTGTTTAACGGAGTATCAACAATTGAGCTATTAACTCCAAACCACATTATTCATCGGAAAATGCTTTCAAGGCTAGGCCATCTCCAGTCCTCTGCGATACAATAAACAGCAGGAGGGATAAAAACTCTTAAACAACTTTAAAAATACGTTTATTATGTACTGAAAGTGGAGGGGGGCAGTGAGGATTGTTGATCTTTCTTAAATCTTTCAAGAGCGAATCACCTTTGTTGCGAGTGCTCACACTAAATAAAAAAATAAAATAAAAATTATTATATCCTAGTGGTTTTTGAAAGTTTCCTTCAAAGTTGACCTCCCCAGACACTCCATCGTGGGCAAGAGTAATTATTGTGACAGCATTAAAAAGTAGTCTAATCCAGGGATCATTTTTTTTTATTTTAATTTTTGCTATTAACTTACTGAATGATAAGAGTTTTTTAGGCTAATAAAAAATATTGAAACAGATGTTGGCTAATATATCGTGAATATTGGTAGCCAGATTCCTTAAGTATATTAACTAAGCCAGGGGAAACTAGATTTTCTTTAAGCATCTCCCTTTCGGACGGAGCTTAATTTTACAATGTGCATTTTTTTGTCGATATTACCGACGTTTAACCACTTAACAGCCAGAATTTCACGTGTCAATAAATATACGCAATATTGAACAAAATGACTACCTCGAAAAAGATCTTTCCGAACAAGACTTGTGTTTTTGAAAAGTCATATCTGAACGGAGCTCTGGAAAAACTGTTGATTGATCTTAGAACTTCCTAAAACATAGAATTCCTCACTTGCCTGTCTGTTACCATACAATTTTCTAGTTTTCATACTTGAATGAATATGTCTGAGCAATATTGAATTATCTGTTATTTATTTTATTTTTCATTTAGTCATTAATTAAATGTACATATTGCTATTTAAATTAACAAAACGTACAGATAAAAATATTGTAATTAAAAGAGTTATTTATTTTTTCAAGTTAATGTAATTTAATTAGGATATGGGTATAACAATTTTATTTTGACTGTACATGACATATATTAAATTTATGGTCAAATATTATAATGTTCTATTACTAAATGTAAAGAACAATGTTTGTTTTTGTTATTTTTTATTCATTTCTTTTTATTATATATGTTGTTGATTAATTATATGTGTAAAAAGAAAGTAACTTTGAAGCTTTTTCATGAATAAGTTATCAACTTCCCTATTTATAATAGTGTTTTTCAAAAGTGATTCAAAATCTCAATGATTTTTTATTATATTGGATGAAAGTCAATCAATAAAACCTTCTTGACTAATTAGACATTTATTAAAAACTACTCAATGTGATGCCTCCTCAGGAGCACCGAACTGCTCAACTGGTTTCTTGCGTCAGATGCTAGCTCTTCAGGAGCACTGAACTGTTCAACCGGTTTCTCACTTCAGATGCTAGCTCTTCAGGAGCACTGAACTGTTCAACCGGTTTCTCACTTCAGATGATAGCTCTTCAGGAGCGCTGAACTGTTCAACCTGTTTCTCACTTCAGATGATAGCTCATAATTTACTAGAAATGTATCTTATACATTGTTGTAAATTCCAAATAAATAAATAAAAAAAATAAGATGATAGCTCTTCAGGAGCACTGAACTTCTCAACTGGTTTCTCACTTCAGATGCTAGCTCTTCAGGAGCACTGAACTGTTCAACCGGTTTCTCACTTCAGATGATAGCTCTTCAGGAGCGCTGAACTGTTCAACCTGTTTCTCACTTCAGATGATAGCTCATAATTTACTAGAAATGTATCTTATACATTGTTGTAAATTCCAAATAAATAAATAAAAAAAATAAGATGATAGCTCTTCAGGAGCACTGAACTTCTCAACTGGTTTCTCACGTCAGATGCTAGCTCTTCAGGAGCGCTGAACTGCTCAACCGGTTCCTAACGTCAGATGATAGCTCTTCAGGAGCGCTGAACTGCTCAACCGGTTCCTCACGTCAGATGATAGCTCTTCAGGAGCGCTGAACTGCTCAACCGGTTCCTCACGTCAGATGATAGCTCTTCAGGTGCGCTGAACTGCTCAACCGGTTCCTCGCGTCAGATGATAGCTCTTCAGGAGTGCTGAACTGCTCAACCGGTTCCTCACGTCAGATAATAGCTCTTCAGGAGCGCTGAACTGCTCAACCGGTTTCTCACTTCAGATGATAGCTCTTCAGTTATCTTTATTCAATGCTTTGAACATTGACAATGAAGATAACATTTTACCGATTTGAAAATTTTTCAACATAAAAAAAGCCTGTCGAACACCCTTTGACAGCCGCCATTTATGAGAAGGGAATCGCTTCCAGATTAAAAATGGAACAAATTAGTTTAATAAAATTAGTGAGTTTTTGTGTTGTTAATAAGTTACAGTTGATCAGTTATACTATTATTTATTTAAATTTTAACGTCCATTATAATTAACACAGAATTATCTGTAAGGTTGGCACGCCTTACAGAAAAAAAAAAAGGACCCAAACCTTGAATCCTCTCTTTATAGGTTTCAGAGGCATATATTGCTTTATACTGTTTCAACCCTTGAACTTTATTATGTACTTGTCAATTCCACCTAGACGGATAATAAAGTTCTTTGAACTTTTTATTCAAAAACGTTATCATAGGGCAAATTATGTACAGGAGTTGACCTCCTCAGGCTCTCAACGCTCAGGTTGAAGGGAATTGTCATTCAGATGTAAATTACTTAGTTTTCGTGAAGAGTGATTATTTATTTATCAAAAAGGGAAGAATTCTTGATAACCAAAAGTTTTTATGAGGAGGAAAAATAAAGGGATGTTTGTTTTTGTGTTATTCTTCAACAAATAAAAAAACTTGGGAGTAGTATACTAAGAGCTTTCTTTCAGGAGAGTTTGATATAAAAAAAAATAAAACTTATGTTGTATACTGTTTGTCCGCCTTTAGAGAATAGGCCTCGCGGATTGCTTAGTTTTTGTAAAGAGTGATTATTTATTCATCAAAAGGGGAAGAATTCTTCATAACCGAAAGTGAAGTAAGAGAGAATTTTTTTTATTTAATAAGGAAGTAAATAACTACATGAAAGCAGAATAAAAAACCTATAACCTTTCTCTGAATAATTCTAAATCTTTATTTATTATTGCTTCCGTCTACACTTGGAATTTGCTGGATAATCTACAATAATAGTATAAGCCCACAATATCATTTCAGAAAGCAGAAAGAAAAGAACATTTCATAAGGAATGCCAAAAAAAGTATTTTTTCTTTCTGGAGTCTCAAGATAATAAGGTACTTATAAAGATGAATCCATGAATAACATGTAGGTGATATACTTATTTCAATTTAAAATCAATTGATTCCTAATCTAGAATGTATAAAAGAATTATTGTTTTCTTTAAAAAGATTTCCGGATAAGATGAGTAATCCAGAGAGTCAATAATGCACGGAACACAGACAAAAGACTGACCGGTCAGGGAGCGGGAACGGGCCGAATATTCGGTCACCTTCGCCATATTTTGCCTCCTCGGGCCTGAGAGCTAATACTATTTTCTGGCATACCCCGGCATGCAGTGGGAAGCTTTGGAACCAATCCCGCCTCACTCGCGTCATTTTTGAATTTCGGCGGGCAGAAGTTGTGTAATCAGCCCTTGCCCGTTCAAGGGTTAAGCTATTGAAATAAAATTACATATGCTGTTTACTTCCTGAATTGATTTTGTTCCCTTCTCGTGATTCCTGGATGAAACATTGTACAGAAGTAAGGGATAGAAGTAAATAGAACTAAATAATTCAACAGTTTAATTTATATTATTAACTGCTTAACAACTTATTGAATTAAAACAATTAGGATAATTTAAAAGATTTAACATGTTATCTACATCTAAAACACAGAAGTTATTTCAGTCTTCTACTACGTAATCTCAACGACATATTGCTTCTTTTGAAAATTAGGCCTTAGAAAAGCCTTGAACACTTTTCAATGAGACTATATAAGGAATATGAAATATCAGGCGTGTTTAAATATTACAATAATTCTAAGCATCACAGAGGAAAAGTCTCTCCTCATTTTGGCAATTGCAAAATAAAATTGCCAAGGGCATAATTTATAAAAATAACAATAGCGGGGAATATTTGGGTGAAGGCAAAGTAAAAACCAGTTCATTTGTTTAAGAAAAAGTAATTTCAGCAAGTTGTTTGGTAGCTTAGTTCAATTGAATTGAAGATGGAATTAATTTACATAACTTTCAATGTGGCCATGAGTTATGTTAAAAATATTATTCCAGGTACATAGTCAATTTAATTACATAAAATTAGAAATAGAATCCTTATGATATTGTCCCTATCATGTCAAACTATCGAATATCCAAATCTGAGCAAACTAGAGAGCGAACATATTCTATCCATTGAAAAAGTAATATATAGAAAAATGGTCTTATTCGATACTTTATTTAAGACATTAAAGGCTATTCTAAAGGGGTTAGAGTTTTGACAATTTGCGACAAGCCGTATCGTCCACAATCCAAGAGCAAAGTCTCGCATCTAAAAAACGAGATTTTGCATATTAAATAGTTTGACGTGGTAGGGACGATATGGTCAAAGTTGTACAGAGAAATAATATTATCTTCTATAAGAAATTATATCATTCAAGAAATGTTCATTTTTGTAGAGGAACAAATGTCCTTTCTTTTCAATTAAAGATCGGACTTGTGGTGGGTTGGCGTTACCAACTTTTCAATATCGAAATTGACCAGAAATAAATTGTTCAAATCAGCAATCCGATGTTGGAGGGAATCGTTTGCCAAATGCCTTTAATTTTTCATCAATGAAAAAGAACATTACGATTGAGGTAGTTTTTAGCAAATGAGCCAAATTTGTCTCTGTTTTATGGTTTATATTTATATTTTTGTGTAAGTTTTAATCAAAATAGATCTCCAGCAATCTCCACTTGCGAATCCTAACAGTCAACAAGCTCTTCTCTAGGATCTACAAGAAAATGGGGCAATCACTAGTATTCTTCAGGTTTCATTCTCCACCAAAATAGTTTTATAACCTTTTATGTGTTTTAATATTTCATTCATTTATTTTTCTTTTATTTATGAACTGTTTTCTACTAACTTACACCCAACTATTCCCTTTCTTTCAACTCACAGAGACGTAATCAGAATACATAGTTAAAATATGAGAAACATTTCTTGCAGTAAGAATTATTTTGTGAAAATGTGACGCAGGTGAACAAGATTCCAGACCTCATATTTAGCTTAATAAAACTGTTCTTGTAACAAAGGCAAAGACAAAAGAGAGATAGCATGGTCAGCAATGTGCACCAGTTGCCTGATTAACTTGCTTTCAGGCACATATTAGCTCGTTGAGTGGTATTGGTTAAATACGTCAGCAGGCAGACGATCCGGGTACATTTTAGAAACACGGAGGGATGTCGATTCCGGAACGTGCCTCCCCCAGTGGATAGCCGAGCAACACATTCCCAGGACGTGCTCTTCTCTCTATTTGTTAAAGGCCAGTCAAATTCTAAGCTTGACACTCACCGATAAAATATTTTGAGCCAATCCCTTCAAATTAATTTATATATATAAATATAAATGGAAAATAAATAAATGGTAAATGGGAAGCAAGGAAAATATGGGACACAATTTTACACACTTATTTGTAATCAATGTAATTCTTCTAATGACACATTGGCAGGATCTCCCTGTGGTATTGGAGAAACAGCTTGGATTCTCATGTGGGTTCAAGTCCCGCCTACAGCAGGGAGAGTTTTTTTCATTCCATGCCCTGTTATAAAAAATCCCTGCAGCACCACAGATGTTTAAAAAGGGTGGGAATCTAAAGATAGCATGATGCTAGTCGCTTAGATATTGATGCAACGTAAAAACAAAACTAGAATACAATAGTTTGTAGCAGTACGAGTAGTACTCGTACTTCTAAAATCCCAGCTGGATATTTCCAACAGGAGCTACTTCGGAGGAGATTACCAAATTATTTAGTCTTAATAGAAACGTCAGCTTTGAACAAAATGGTAATGTAAAAATGAAGGAGAGTAGTTATTCAAGTAAGAGTTTATTTATTAGATACCGTGCTTTATATAATCCATGTTCTGTGGAGGGTTATCTATAGAAATAATACTCCCTTTCCTTTTCTTGAAAAACCTAACAACTTAACGCTCACGGCTCATTCTCCAAATATTCAATTCAGACCAATGATTCCTCAAAATTCAGATGTACCTGAAAAATAATTGCCTAAGAAATTGGAAACAAAAAAATAAAGTTTCCATTAGTTAAAAAACGAGTTATCTGATTTCCCATCAGTAATTAAATTATTTAAATCTTGTGCATTAATATGTTTGTATATCTAAATAAAATAATATACAACTTACTACAAGAAATGTTCCTAACTTAGAGTAGTTATTTATCTTTGGAAGATCTAGAAATAAAACTAATTCTAATTCTGATATGTGCATAATTTCAAAGGTAACAACAACATACATTACAAATGATCAAAACTAAATAAATACAAAATAATTAAAGTAAAACTTACAAAATCTATTTTTCACAACTGAATTATTGTCACTTAGCATTAATACTACGAGGATATTAGTACTGATTATGAGAAAACATTTGAAATTAATTAGATAGTCCATCAAATGAAATGATTAATAAATAAATAAAATATGGAAAATAAAAAGAAGGACGTCACCTGCAGACAAAAGAGAAAGGAAGATATTCGAGTACTACTCCAACTACATTCCTCAGGTTATACTCATCACCTTGTAAAATAAAGAAGAAATAATAGCTAGTTTATTTAGGATTACATCATTTCGTACCTCAAATTGTTGTTGTTTTTCACAGTAATGGGGAAATTTAAATATGTGATTTTATTGTCAAGAAAGTATATTCATTGCTAACATTTCATTTATAATTCATCGATGTTCTATTTTTGTCAATTGGAAAACTTATTTGTAAAATAAATGAAAAAATACAGTGTGTACATGTATATACTGTAAACATCACTTATAAGAAAGGAGAAATGTAACAAATTCTGTGTAATTACCAATACTTCATTACGTCCATATAACTCCTATTCAAGTTAAAACAAGTTTGCCTCGCTGAAACCCTAGTGTCACTTGGAAAGCTTGGAACAGTCAATGTTTTCTTTAGATATTTCCTCTAAAATTACATCATTCCATTTCCCACATTAAATAACCTATAAAAGTATACCGGAAGCCTGGGAACACAAAGATGTAATCATGACAATTTCACCGAAACAACAGTATTCTGGCAGGCGGATTCTCCTCGTTAACAAAATTGAGCTTTCATTTGGGAAAAAGTATTTTTGCATGAAGTTTCATCAAAATCGGATCATTTTTGAGGCTCCTATAGCACAAACAGACAAATATGTATAACACACAGACTTTATGGGTTTAGCTTGAAACAAGCTAAACCCATATAACATAAATAATGAGCAAAGTATTTAATATTATATTTCCAAAAATATCATAAAGGCGTATCTTCTACATACCAGCAGGTACGTATCTCCAGAGGTGGGCTTTCCTAAACCACAAATTTTAACCCAGCGACGAAGTTTAAAAGAGAATAATAAAGCCTTATCATCATGAATATCAGAGATAAAAAAAACATGTCTTGAAGAATATATAACCTAAATTTTATTTAGTTTTTTAAATGTAATCAGTTTCATTTATTATTGAAAGATTGAGCATTAAAAAGAAAACAATCCAAATTTAAGAATGCGTTTCTGCTTATAAGCTTGAAGGAAATTGGGCTCGCTTAGCAGCTTGCTTGGGAATATTAGGCAAAAGCCATGTTTGCATGGACCAATTTTATATGGAAAGGTTTACGAGAAAAATCTATAATTTCTAGTATTTCCTCTACTTGAAAAGTTTAGAAAATTTATGCTTTTTAGTTTGGATGACGTTTTCAACACAATCTGTCATTAAGGAATATCTGAAATTCATATCTTCAATTACGTTTATTTAACTTTTATCCAAAATGGTTTAGGATATAGCCTTAGAAAAGGTTTCATTCAATCTTCAACAGTAATTTACGAATGACAATTATCAACACCTTCCGCTCTGAGGGTGAAAAAAACAAACATGGTAAAAACCTGGGCCTGCAGGAGATTGGCTCACTTTCTCTGCGCTTTTTAAACACACGATGAACAGTTTTACTATATGACGTAGTAAATGGGAGGCTTCCATTGAGACTTAGGGAATATTTGGTTGACTGATGTCCGTTCCCATTCCTGCATTCGTCCCTAGCAATGTTTTCCAGTTATGTAATTAGGGTAAAGGTAACTGGGATGGTTAGAATAAATAAAGCTTAATATTTATTTATTGATTTTAAGAGCTCGCGAACATAGCGACTTGCTCTTTTTTAATGTTGGCGGTAGAATCTAATCTCATAACTGTAAATTAAGAAATTCAAACATTCAGGATTTTGTGGAAATTTAGATAGCTCGTGCACGAAAGTTTAAAAAATAGTTATGCATCAAGTAATTCCTTTTTTAAAGTTTCAGGACTGTGTTCATTACTACACTTCACGTTAAGTCATACATGTTTTAATAAATTCTGTTGTGCTAAATGAAATTGTAAATATTTGAGTCTTTAAGGTGAGTGAGTATTGTGTTTAAGTGTGGACTGTCATCTGTCAAAAGTTCGTTCATGTCATGCGGTAGATTTAGTCTGTCTCGTTCTTTGCAATCAGTCAGTATGTGTTTAATAGTCAAGTTTGCGTTGCGTATGGCGCAAACTGGTCTGTCTTGTCTTGTCATTAAGTAGCGATGTGTCAGCAACGAATGTCCGATACGTAATCTTGTAATGACTACCTCTTCTCTTCGGGTTGATCTGTTGCTCGATGGCCAAACACTTACCGTTTTCTTAATTTCCTTTAATTTGTTGTTTTGTGTTTCAGCCCAAACTTTTTGCCATTCAAGGTGTAAATATGTTTTTATGTTTACATGTAAGTCTTGTAGTGTCAGTTCTTCTACGTCTATTGTACATTTTTCTGTTGTTTGTTTAGCATATTTGTCGGCTTCTGTGTTTCCTGGGATATCCATGTGTCCGGGTATCCACAGAAGAACAACTTTTATGCCGTAAGTTTGTAGTTCGTGTATTTGTTGAAAAATCTCTGTGATTAGAGTGTATGTCTCATATATGTTGACGAGGGAGAGTAAAGAACTTAGTGAATCTGAACATATGATGATTGTCTTATTTGGAACTACAGTTATATTTCTTAAAGCCAAAAGTATCCCCTGTAGTTCTGCTGAAAAAACGGATGATTTTTTATTTAATTTAATGCCAAACTTAGAATTTTTTATTATAGCTGCTGATCCAGTGCCTTCTCTAGATTTTGAACCGTCTGTAAATGCGAGTAGTGGATACAACGAAAGAAGGCGATTAAACTCATTGTTGTAAGATATTTTGGAAACAGGTTTTTTTTTTATCAAATTTTGATAATTTTGTGTTAATTTCTAAGTTATTTATTCTCCACGGTAAGTAAGTCTGGTGGCGTCGTAAGTAGGTAGGAGTGGTTAGTAAATCTGTGTTCGCTGCGTAGTCACATATTCTGATATTAAGTGGTCTCTGTCTCGTTCCCGTCTGATTGTACTTAGCTGTAAATGGGTTATGTATTAATAGTTGTGCGTATGGTGTATTTGAAAAGTTAAGTTTTGTGAAAAATTTTAAACAAAATTCTTGACGCCTGTACTCCAATGGCGGCTCACTGGCTTCGACATACAAGCTGGTGCATGGGCTTGATCTGAATGCACCTGTCGCTATTCTGATTCCTGCGTTATGTATCGGGTCTAACATTTGTAATGATCTTTTACTGGCAGATGAATAAGCTTGACACCCATAATCCAGAAGTGACCTGGTGTATGCTCTATAGAAAGTGAGCATAGAGCATCTGTCAGCACCCCATTTTGTATTGCTAAGAATCCTCAATAGATTAAGTGACCTTTTTGCATTTATTGAGGAGTTCTTTTAAGTGGGGGATCCAGGTCAGACGCTGATCAAACACCAAACTAAGAAATTTAATTGTAATTACAACGGGAAGATAATAATTGTACAATTTCAGTCTTGGGTTGGGGAATGTTCTCTTACGTGTAAATAGTATACAGCTGGATTTTTCTTTAGAAATCTTAAACCCAGTTAAGGAACACCAATGTTCAAGTCGCTGTAATGTGTCTTGTAGTTGGTCCTGTGCTGTGTTTACGTCTTTGGATGCAGTGTTGATGAGTATGTCATCAGCATATTGGCAATAGGATACTGTATTTGGGATGAAAGATTTGATCGAATCTACTGCTATGTTGAACAGGGTGGCGCTAAGAACTCCTCCCTGAGGCACTCCGTTTTCCTGTAGGAATTCATCTGATAGAGCTGACCCTATCCTCACTCGGAATCGTCTATTACGTAGATAATTCTGTATGAATGACAAGATCGAACCTTGAATTCCCCAATTGCTCAACTGGTATATTATCAGCCTTCTCCATACCGTATCGTATGCTTTCTCTAAATCCAGAGACATTGCAAGTACCATATTCTTTTGGATGAATGAATTTAATATATCGTTTTCAAGCCTGCTAATGTGGTCTAATGTACTACGACCAGGTCTGAATGCAGACTGAAAAGGTGAAAGTAGATTTTCTCTTTCCAGGAGAAAAACCAATCGTTTATTTAGTATTTTCTCAAATATTTTCGATACACAATTGGTCAACGATACTGGGCGATAACTAGAGGAGAGGTTCCTATCTTTGCCATTCTTTAGAATTGGTACAATAATAGCCTGATTCCAGGAGTGATGCTCCGTCTAGGAATATTCTATTATATTCCTTAAGAAGAAGAGTAAGGCCCAAAGGTGGTAAGTTTTTTAACATTTCATAACTGACATTGTCAGGTCCTGGAGATGTTTGTCTGGTGTTTCTGAGTACTAGGTTTAGCTCCTTGAGTGTGATTGGGTCGTTAATAGGGTTATTGTGATCTGTTAGTATAGGTATATCCGTTTCTTCTGTTTGTCTTTTTAGTTCAAGGAAATTTTTTAGGAAATTATTGTCACTAGAAATTTGGGCAAAATGGTTTCCAAAAATGTTGCTGATTTCTGTTGGTTCCGTTATAGTTCTACCGTTTAGAACGAGTCCTGTGATTGGCTGTCGGTACTTTTTGTGTTTTATTTTGTTAATATTGTTCCATATGACATTGGATGTTGTATGTCTGTTTATTGATGTCAGAAATTCTGTCCAGCATCGTTTTTTATAAGTCTTAATCACCCATTGAGCCTTTGCCTTCAATCTTTTATAGTTCTGGAGATTCGCATCAGATGGCTGCCTACGAAATAAACGAAGTGATCTTTTCCGGTTGCTTACTGCCGTTTTACATTCTTCATTCCACCAAGGAACTGGCACTTTTTGGAAATTATTAATTTTTTTCGGAATACTGCAATCGGCTGCTTCAATTATGAGAGCAATTATTTCATCAATATTGCTAATTTCCTTAATAGCAAGTTTTTCTGTTAAACACAGACGAAACAAGTACCAGTCCGCTTTTTTGATGTTGTAGGTTTGTTCAGCCTGGAATGGGAGTGGTCGGGTCGTGGGAGTTATTGAGATGGGAAAAAGCTTAATAAAGTATAAGTATCATTTTAACCTTTATGCTGCTACGGACTGATATATCAGTCTGGTGGTTGCAGTGCCCTGGGTGCTACGGACTGATATATCAGTCTGGTGGTTGCAGTGCCCTGGGTGCTATGGACTGATATATCAGTCTGGTGGTTGCAGTGCCCTGGGTGCTACGGACTGATATATCAGTCTGGTGGTTGCAGTGCCCTGGGTGCTATGGACTGATATATCAGTCTGGTGGTTGCAGTGCCCCCGGTGCTATGGAGTGATATATCAGTCTGGTGGTTGCAGTACCCCGGGTGCTACAGACTTATATATCAGGCCAGAGGGAGCAGTGCCCCAGGTGCTATGGAGTGATATATCAGTCTGGTGGTTGCAGTGCCCCAGGTGCTACGGATTGATATTTCAGTCCGGATGGAGCAGTGCCCCGGGCGCTACGGACTGATATATTAGTTCGGCTTCTTTAGCGCTTGGCTGCTACGAGCTATTATATCAGTCCTTCTACTGTTGCCATGTGTAGACTGTTTATAGAAGCTGCAGTGTCCTTCAAAGCCGATAGGGTACACAGGATTTCACTTTAGCTTCCAACTACTCAGCCTACCTGTACGTATACCTGATCCCTCCCTTTTTTTACTGCCAAAAACCGTTGTTTCTCTTTACCTGGAACTTACCCAGGTTATTTCTCCAGTATATTTTGAACTTTTCAAGTGAAAAATTGTGTGTGTAAATATTTTGTAGAAATTTTATTCTGGACAAGAATTGTTAGAACCTTTGACGGGTGTTGACGATGAGGGTATCCCAATATACTGATAATGTATCCCAAAATGTTTCTGTTGGAGAAACACCTGGAACAAGTGGAATGCAAAGTACTAGAGAATTATCTCCCTACGAAACATCGTGTGAGGAAAGTATTCAGCACACGGGCACTCCAGACGCTAGGCTATCCCCCACCACCATACCATCTAGCCCTACGAGTGTTACCCAGCCTAAAGGTTAAAAATACAGGGTTGAATGGCCTTGGTTCCAGATACTCAAAAATAAATAAAAACATGAATTTTCAGTAATTTTAAGAATTTTATGAAATAAATAAATTTAAAATTAGGTACATGAGGATGACTTCAATACAGAACTAATAAGGTTTGAAGGAAAAAATCCTAAAGTAGTAAGAATGTTAGGAAAAGAATGGAGATTTTCCCCACCACCTCCAGCCATCCAAGAATACTTCCCTATGGAACTTTAAACTTTTTTTTTTTAATGAGGTGTAGATAGTTAGCCGCCTATGTGATAAGCAATCAGGGAGTAGTGGGGATTCGGCTGGGTAACATCAATAATATTTTTCTCGGCTACTCTTTGGTAGCCTTCGTCAGCTAAAAAACAAACACAGTTACAGAATTACAAAATAGAATAACTAAAACAATATGATAAACCAAAAAAAAAAAAAAAGAACATTTTTTGTTATGCAGTTTTGCAAATGTTGTTATTAATGATGGTTGGTTTGTGTTGTGTAAGGGGGGCGTTAAACACGAGATTTGGTAAAGACAGTGGTTGCTTCTACAAAAGGAATGGGATCTTTGAGTTTAGTGTAGACGGTTTTAGTTTGTAAGTGGTTCTTAAACCAAAGTATAGGGATGGGTAGGATTGTTTTATGGTCTTCGTTAGATACATCATCATATTCCTAAGGAATAAATTCCTATACTAATAAAATAACATAAAAAACTTACTTTATGTAATTCATAAATTATTTGGAATTAATCATTTCATTATTGCTAATGTAATAATTATAATTTCCAATTTAAAAAAGGTAAGTGGGGAATTTTTAAATTAACGACAACACAGAAAAACTAAATAAATCAGTAAGGAATAGCGTAATAACATGGAATATAGAATGAGAATCGAAGAGTTCAGGGGCTACTACAGCCCCGTCTGAGGAGAGAGGTGGGGTGAAGGCAGGGCTGTCTAAGGGAGTGATAGGTCTGTACGTAGTACAGTCCGGAAAGGGTTCAGGGGCTCCTACAGCCCCGTCTGAGGAGAGAGATGGGGTGAAGGCAGGGCTGTCTAAGGGAGTGACAGGTACGTTTGTAGTCCAGTCCGGAAAGGCTTCAGGGGCTACTACAGCCCTGTCTGAGGAGAGAGATGGGGAGAAGGCAGGGCTGTCTGAGGGAGTAATTGGTCTGTACGTAGTCCAGTCTGGAAAGGGTTTAGGGCCTAATACAGCCCCGTCTGAGGAGAGAGACGGGGTGAAGGCAGGGCTGTCTGAGCGAGTGATAGGTCTGTACGTAGTCCAGTCCGGAAAGGGTTCAGGGGCTACTACAGCCCTGTCTGAGGAGAGAGATGGGGTGAAGGCAGGGCTGTCTGAGGGAGTGATAGGTCTGTACGTAGTCCAGTCCGGAAAGGGGTAAAGTCAAAATTATTGTTATGTCCACTATGGAAGCATTTACTTATCTAACAAAAATAAAAATTAGTACTTTTTAATGACCCTTTTAATCAGCAAAAAATGAGTTTTTAATGTTTTCGACCTTCTGCCTATAAAGTGGGTTTCTGTTCTGTATTGTCTTGATTGGAGTTAAAACTTTGTAGTTAGGTAAAGGTTAACTCAGGAAAATATTAAAGAAATTCTTTGTTAATAAAAAAAAAAAAAAAAAAAAAAAAAAAATTAATTTCAAATACTAAATATGAGAAAGAGATTATTCTTGCCGTTAAAGATACTCTAAGGTTATAAAATGTGAATTTAGTTACTATTTGAGTTTTCTCTTCTTACCACACGAACAGTTAAAATTTTGAATATTAACCCTTTGAACTTAAAATTGTTGCCCTCGAGTTTGAAGACAAATTTTAAATGTCTCCGCTTCGGAGCCCTCGAGGGCAACGGGTTAATATTCCCCATTCCTTTTCAGACCAATATTTGTAATTATAAATCTTTATACGATGATTAACTATAAGGCATGCAGTTATTAAATCTATTCTTGTTTTAAAATATTCTTCTCCAGGCACTATAATCATAAGTACACATAAAACTTGATTGGTTTATCTTGGTCTTCAACAACGAATACAAAATTCTAAAATCCTGATTTTTTAAATAAATAAAGACTAGTTGTTAATTACTATTCCTACATCTATTAAATAATTTTTAATCATTAAATTGCTATCTATTGTTAAGAAGCGTTTAAAGACCTTAAATGACTGAAAAGATAGTATTATTGTTTTCACTTTTTTTTAACAAATATAATTATTTCTACGTGATGACCTATTTTTACAGTGACTTATAGAAGGCAGTTTTACTTAGACTTTGGTGGTTGCATAAAGATGTCGTTATATGCTTCTTGGAGTTCTTGTTCGAGCATAAGAGATGAGATTTGCTCATCGCTTAGCATTTCCACACTAAAAAAAAAAGAAATGTAATGTTAAAGCAAAAAAAATAAGTAAATGAATCAAAAAAACTGTTGAAAATGAAGTTTTTTTAAAGATTAGTGCCTTATACCATTTCCTTAAGATGTGGGATATCTACCAACATTTCGTTCATTAAGGCATAACAAATCTCTAATACAGTGTTTCCCAAGCTCTGGTACTCGATTTCTTGGTTTCTCATATATATTAATTCATAAAAATATCATGGAAACGTTTTTCTTATAATTCATTAAATATTTTTTCAATTAATAATATTATACAGTAAAGTCAATGAAAAAATCCAGCAATAGACAGTTTTTTTAAATGCATTTTTAAATTTAGCTATTTTATATTATAAAAAATATTTGATTATGAAAAGAGAGTATATTAATTGTTTTGTTTTTTTAATATGAAAATGTGAACAAACACATACATTGATTAAAAAAAAAAAAAAAAAAATGTATTTCACCTAATCCAAAAAAAAAAAAAAAAAAAAAAAAGTATGAAGATGTGTTTTAGAAAATAAAATAAATATAATACTTTTAATCAATTAGAAAAAAGTAATTTTAGGAATGAAGAAGCTAAAACCATTTATCTCACAAAAAAAAAAAAAAATATATGATTCATTGAAAATGTTAAGTTGCTGTAACCGTAACCCCCTTAAGGATGATTCATTAATAAAACCTCCTAATAGTTGTAAAGTACAAGACATAAACGTTAAACAGATGTAAAGGTATGCACTAGACTTAATAAATGAAAAGCATCAGTCCCTTGGGCCTATAGGGGCAGGTACTGTAGAGGTATCTCATTCTTGACCATGCAGAACACTGGGAGATAGTGTGATCAGTACTATGTTCTCACTACCTGATTTTTCTCCTTTGCAGGTATCCATTACTTTATTTATTTTTAAGAAAAGGTATCAGCCCTATCCTGGCTAGAACAGGGTGGTAACCTATAGATAACCCGTCCCAAAATTCGTAGTTAATAATAATGGACGTTAACATTTAAATAAATAAATTTATTTTTTAATTGGTGCTTCGACTGCCAAGGTCATTAACAAACATTCTCAATTGGTCTTCATTAATGAAAATACGGTCTGGCAGTATAACTTATAATTGTATCGCTTAATTATTTTGCAGACTATTTACATTAGTTCGGTACCCATTAATAAATTAATTAAAGGCTAGGTTGGCCTAGGGATGGTCTGGGACCCCGAATCCAACTCACAAAAGAAGACACTAGAAGATAAAATTCTCGTGCAGGAGCAGCTGGGTTTGATTCCCACCGGCGGCAGGAATTTTCTCATCCCATGGCTCACTGAGAAAATTCCTCACTGTACCAGGGATATCGGCGCTAATGGCCCAGAAGTCGATGCCCCATAAAAAAAGAAAAAAAAAAAAAAAAAAAGAAAAAAAAAGAAACAACAAATAAATAAAATAATAATGTTGTATATTCTAGCAGAGAAAATAAACATATCAGTAAGGATCCGTTTTGGACATGAAAAAAATCAAAAACTCAGCTAATAAAAAATAAGAAATGCCCTATAATTAATGGAAATGATAAGAATTTAATTTTAAAAAACCATTGGTAAAATCATAAAGACCTTGCAAGGCTATCTGAATCTGAATCATGTTCATTAGCTGACAAGTAACCAGATTTCTCGAGCGGTGATGGTGCTTTCTTCGTAAGTCTTGGTTCACTTCCTCGTCGTTCCATCGACAGCGAAGATATGTTAAGCTTCATTATTCCCTAAAACATTAATCATTTTGCATAAATATTACAAGATATGTAATAAACATAATATTTAAACTCTGTTTAAAATATCAATAAGAAAATACAATACAAAAATATTAGTTAAATAATAACCTTTTCTAAAATCTCCTTAACTCTTTCGCCCGTAGCAATGCCTCCAGATATAAATACATCGAGAGATTGCCTCCGATTGAGCTGTGGATGTCGAGTTGGGGGAGGCGGTGGAGGAGGTGGTGGGGGTGGTTGAGGTCTTCCTTCGGGAGATAAGGAAATCTCTGACCATTCATCTTCTTGAGCAGGACTTCTCTCGGGTGTAACGGTCTCCTCGAGCTTCCTGTATTCAGTCATCTACAGACATATGGAAAATTATTATTTAAATTTTAACGTTCATTTATTTATATTTATTTTTTACAGTGCCTCGACATCTAGGCCATTAGCGCCGACATCCAGGGTGCAGCGAGGAATTTTCCCAACGAGCCGTGAGATGAGAAAATTCCTGCCACCGATGGGACTCGAACCCACCATCTCCCACATGGGAAACAGAGGCGTTAGCCACTAGACCACGTGGAGACTTTTCTTTTGCTTCTAGCTCAAGAAGTATTCACATCAGAGAACTTAAATGTACACTCATCAAACAGTCAAATCCACTGGCTGACATACCTAATGTAGCACTTGGAAAATCAAAAGTACGTAAAGGGTAACAATTAAAAAATAAAAACCCTTATGCAAATTTCAGTACGAAGATCTCAGTTGGAGAGGACCCAAATAAGAAGATTTAAAAATCTTAAAAGTGTTATTTTTTTTTATGCAGTGTGTTGTCACTTATTAGGATGGAACATGCTTTAGACATAACCTAAATGCCCCCCCAAAAAAAACTCTTGATGAAAGTGTAATGAAAATGCTGCACCAAAGTAGCACGCTCACTTCCAGAACACTCAGCGCTAATGACCAAGATGTAGATGCGCCGTTAAAAAAAATAAAAAAAAAAAAAAAAACTTCCAGAACACTTCGGTCTGCCTGGACACTCACTCCTGGTTTATTTCCAGGCTGGTACACTATCTCTTCACTTCTTGGCCTTCTTCTTCTCACTGCAAGAACAACTTTTCGATGAAGAGGCTCAGAGCTTACCTGGAAGTGATTAGGATTGAACAGGTACTGACTAGGTAGTGAGAAATACTATCACTCTGCCTGTTGCATTTTCCAGTAACACATCTACCAATATTCCGGGTACCCATAGCCATAAGACAAATTCGTGTAAAAAAATTTTAAACATAAACATGTTCAAAACGAGCGGCTGAAGCATGTCCATATATTTTTTATTGTGGCAGTAGGCTTAAAGCAGTAAGGAACAGAGTCTAGAGGGGCAAAGGCCCTCTTGCCAGGCCTCAAAAGGCCGATCTTTTCTTTCGTTTTTTAACTTCATGTATCATTATAACTATTTGGCATAACTGTAATGAAAAAGAAGTTCTTTTAATGTACTCTTTAGAAGTATTTCCCAGACAAGAATCTTGCTATTAATTTATATTTTACCCCTGCCTGTGGACTCGACAATCACTAATTCATGAACTTCTGGGGCATAGGTATTTTAATTATTTTTTATAAAAGAAAAAAATGTTGTATGAATTTCTATTCTTAAGTTTTCAAGTCACACCACTAATAACGATATTATGGAAACATCCCAGATGCTAAGATGATGAAGTTCCTGTCAGTCGAACTTTTAATAGTCAGTTGAGATGATCTAATTTTACAAATTATGTTTCAGGTCAATTATAAATTCTTAAAATAAATAATACAATAAATGAATTAAAACCTCAAATAGATAAAAGGCTAAACAAATAAAAGATATATCATAAAGCAGCATACATTTTCCATGTATTTGCATCTCATCAAAAAGGAGGGGCTTTCATTTAAATTTTAACGACAAAAAAATTAATAAATGCACATTATTTCTCTTAAGAAATATCTCTATAGTACACACAAACGCACGCACAAGTAAATTAATCATTTGAATAACTTACATAAGGAACTACAGGAGAAGCAGCAATACCGAGAGAATTGGGAAGCCTCAGGTATTCCTCTTCATCCTCAGGAGAAGCGCTGGATTCTGCAGATAAATCATTAGTGAGATGAAATAACTTTACAATAAAACATTATTTAGACAAACTAACAAATAAATTATCCAGATGAAATACTAAAAAAACAATATTGCCAAGACCAACTCTTGAATCCGTTATAAAACTAAATCTTCTTCAAAAACATCCTTCTTTTTGGCTCTGTCTAATTTGAAAAACAAAAGTGTAAAGCTATCTATGTACAAATATCTTATTTTAAAGAAAACTGATCGAAGCTCATATACCAGAATCTTGGTTTGTGGAACTACTAGTGCCGTCAGGTGAGATGTTCACAATCCCAAGTGGATCCAAACCAGAGTAGCGACATTTTCGACTCTAGAAAAAAGAAACTTTATATACTTTTTATGATTACAAGAATTTATCAAAACCAAGATAAAATAGTATACCATATTTTTTATTATTTTTAATGTAAGTGCAATAACAAGAAAACATTATAGTTAAATGTTCGGCCAGTATCAATTTCAATAATTTTATAAGCAAAAGAAAGGTTGTGTGCAAATTTATTCTGGCAAAGCAATTAAAGAGCTAATTCCCTTAATAGGAAACAATTTAAAATGCCGTATGTAGATTATAATTATTACCTTTGGCCATTAACATCTTATTTTATAACAAAGATAATTTAAGGAAATTGAAGGTGAGGGTGGGGAGGGATCAATGGATTATTGAAGTAACTAGCAGGAGTTGCTCCCAAAATGTATTAAAACATTAAATTATATTTGTGATGTTAAATAACATTAATAAAACAGACCTGACCAAACATGGCATTAATAAAAATCATAATTTTTTTTTAATAAACCTTCAAATCTCGATAGTGATACCAACCTAAAAAAAATGGCTAACTAAAGAATCAATCAACATAAACTTTTATGGTGATTCAACCGTTAATTACAAAACTTATAATCCAATTATGAAAAGATTAATACCTTAAATTTCTGTTATAATATAAAATTAACATGTAGATTATGTTGGTACACTTGCAGGCTTACCCTCAGTGTGAATCTGACTTGTACACTCAACAAATCATCGTACAATTATCTTTCCCTTTTTTCTCTTGTTTTTTTTTTTTTTTTTTTTTTTTTTTTGTTTAACGGTGTAACAACAATTTTGCTATTAATGCCGGGCTATCTACAGGTCGCTACCCTTTTTTTTCTCTTATTAATCAGCTTTTAATGTCACCACCATATTTACTTGTCACCACTATTTTTCTAAACCCCTTTCAGAGATTCTTAAACAGGTTTAACAACCACTCTCAAAATTCAAAATTTTTGGACCAAGAGTTATTCATAACCGGGAGATGGTGAGTTTGATCCCCACCGGCGGCAAGAATTTTCTCATCTCACGGCTCGTTGGGAAAATTCCTCGCTGCACCCTGGATGTTGGCGCTAATGGCCTAGATGTCGATGCACCGTAAAAAAAAAGACCTTAACACGACCTAATTTTACGTCCCCAACATATCGTATTATTATATACCTTCTATATTGTATTAGTGACATAGGAGAACTATTATTATATACCTTCTATATTGTATTAGTGACGTAAGAGAAGTATTATTATATACCTTCTATATTGTATTAGTGACGTAGGAGAAGTATTATTATATATCTTCTATATTGTATTAGTGACGTAGGAGAATTATTATTATATACCTTCTATATTGTATTAGTGACGTAGGAGAAGTATTATTATATACCTTCTATATTGTATTAGTAACGTAGGAGAAGTATTATTATATACCTTCTATATTGTATTAGTGACGTAGGAGAAGTATTATTACATACCTTCTATATTGTATTAGTGACGTAGGAGAAGTATTATTACATACCTACTATATTGTATTAGTGACGTAGGAGAAGTATTATTACATACCTTCTATATTGTATTAGTGACGTGGGAGAAGTATTATTGCATACCTCCTATATTGTATTAGTGACGTGGGAGAAGTATTATTGCATACCTCCTATATTGTATTAGTGACGTGGGAGAAGTATTATTGCATACCTCCTATATTGTATTAGTGACGTGGGAGAAGTATTATTGCATACCTCCTATATTGTATTAGTGACGTAGGAGAAGCATTATTGTATACCTCCTATATTGTATTAGTGACGTAGGAGAAGCATTATTGCATACCTCCTATATTGTATTAGTGACGTAGGAGAAGCATTATTGTATACCTCCTATATTGTATTAGTGACGTAGGAGAAGCATTATTGTATACCTCCTATATTGTATTAGTGACGTAGGAGAAGTTTCCTCCTTATTCTTGGTTTTATTTTTATTTCACATTGTAGATACCTGAAGATGAACGTAAACAGGTTCAAAATATCGCAAATATAACTTAATGTTTTAAACAATTTCGGAGAGCAACTCCTCCTAGTTACTCCAATAATTTAAGGATATAAGAGTTATTCATTTATCACCCATTTGTTCCCAGAATAGGAGTAAAGTAATGCCTCATTTTGTTTTTTTTTAATAAAAAACCGGACATCCTTTGCGTGAGCCAAATGCAGTAATACAGACATGCAATATTAATAGACAATTTAAATATTTTACCCTATGAATTTCATCAGATATTTCTTCTAAATTCCGAAGGGCTTGAGAATAACTTGTTTTTGCTGCACTGACTTTCTTCTCGAGATCTTTCACTTTTAACTTTTGTTCTTCAAGAGCTTTGTTAAATTGAGCCTTTGCTTCAAAATAAGGCCTACAATAATATAACAATCAAATCATAAAAAGTCAGAATTATTATTCAGAATAGTTGCAGTCGATGAAAATGTGAATTTTCAATAATGCAAATAAATTCTCAACATGCACATGCTGTGATGAGAAGGTTATTATTGGTTTGTAGTACTTTAAGCGAAAAAATCATAAGGGGCTATAATTGGTTTCTTCTGCTCCTATAGGATACCATAGGGTTGGGTTTAACGTTTTTTGCAGGCCAGTTACCCTCTCCAAAAGTGCTCCTACATTCTTTGAGTGATATTTTGCCAGGAATCTGCTTGACTTCATAGCATTAGGACAGCTAGTGTCAAGAGAATCTATGTGTCCGAGAAAGCTATAGCTCGACCAGAAACAAAAGAACCAGGAGGGGAGGAAGGTCTTCCCCAACGTTCGCCATCAGTCCATGACCATGCCATCACATCTTTTTGTTTCCTTAAATACTCGGCTAGATTAAACCATATTTGCTGTTTGAGCGGCCGACCCGATGCCAAAAGTTGGGACATAACTAATAACGTTAAAGAAAATATAAGTAAACACGACTGCATAAAGGTTTTTCTCTCCAAGTTGTAGAGGAGAAATAAAGTTGTGGTGGGGATGGGCGAGGGGAGCAGTAGGCCATGCGTATGCTCTATCTAGTTCCTTTCTTTGAGGTACATCTATAGGAGCATTGCTGGAGAGAATCATCAACCTGTTAATAAAGTAGATTTATTTCTTTGCAAGGAATGCTAAATGGCGTACATTTATATTCTCAATGAGAAGACAACAACTATCCAACATTTCCATGCTGATTTAGTTACTGCAAAATGTTGTCAACGACTTAATACATGCATTGGTCTGTATTCATTCGAGCCTTCTTCTTGCAACTAGGAGCAAGGCTTGACGGAATAGTTACTAATGTAAACAAAAAATGTATTTTATGAAAATCAGGCTAAGTACCTGAAAATGTTTTCTGTAAATAAGCTAGTGTAAAAATATTGGACAGTTGTTTTATTTTTAATTTCTATGAGATGTAAGAGAATACAAACTCCTCCTAAATGTTTTACATGTATAGCCTGCGCCTTTGGGTGTGACAAGAAATCTTCTAAAGTCCTAGACTATATGAGAGCCGACTTGCTACAAGTGCAGACCTACAGTTCTGTGAGGATTCACACGGAGAGTACCCAAACAAATATTAGAAGGGATTTGAAAGCTCTTAAAGTACGTTTACCTCAGCCTAGCAAACCAATCTGAAGATAAACAGAGCTTGATTAAACAATATTTCATGCAGATCAAGTGGAAAATTCTTCTTAAAAAATAATTTAATATGTCTCCAATATAATTTTTAATTATTAGCGATTAAGTGACCATCACTATCATTGGGTCCAAAAATCGTTATTTATCATGCTCCTTTTCTCCTGGAGAGGAAATACGGTTATGGCATCAACCTCAGCACCAGAAATTTACCTCAGAAAATTTAGGAAAACATATATCCACAATAAATGCACTTCATATTCCAAGAATAGATAGAATGCAACAAAAAAAAAAAGTGTAAAAATTCCAAGTGTTTTGGAAAGTAAAAATGTGTTTTAGATTATATGAAGGTAAAACAGAATTTTAAAACGTGTCATATTATTTTATTCTTTATACCAGTCAATATTCCTTCTTTTTTAAAAAGTTTTAAAGACCAGTACCTACTTTATGCTATTCTTATATCACCGAAATGTGCTATCTATTAAATTTTCTACAATCTGCTCACTAATCCAGTTCTAACTCCTCTTAATCTAAACCTCTTCTCTAGAACTTATCTATTTCATTTTTGTGTTTATGAGTTTTCTGATTACCCTTAGATTCCTTTAAACTCTGTGTTTCATGCTTTGTTTGACTCCAAAGCTTTAATTTGCATCTTGCTTAAAGTGTCGGCACAGACAAGCTCCATCTGGAAATCTAAAGGACATTTAGGAAGTTTGTTAAATTTTTTTTTTTAAACATAATTATTCAGGGCTTTAAAAATATTTAACTTTATTACGGCAAAACTTCATGTTAAGCCTAAAAATGTAAGAAGAGAACTTTTCCACCCTTGGGATGCTAAGTTGATCCCCAGGAAATGGGAGTTTGCTCTAGAATCAACTTAATAAGTTTCCCGTATCGGACGTAATGTTTAGCCCCTTACAAGAAAAGTCAGTAGATAACATGACCATCTAACGAGGTACATGTTTTGCAAAAGTTGGTTCATTAGAAGTTGGGCTTTTCTCCGAGACACAATTAAATGACAAATTAATAAGTGAATGAGCTACAAACATAAATGAGCTAATCTATTTTTTTTCCTGTAATTTGGAAAATAATAACAAAATCTCAACATTTTTTCTCATGTAGGGAGAAGGCCAATAAATAAAATACCAAATTATCATAAACGTCAATTTATAAAAAAAGCTCTACATGATTCACATCCCTAGATGCCTCTTCAGGAGCCGAGGACTAGAAACAGCTAAATGGAACGTAGATGAACCTTCTGGTAGAATAGCCACCTCATTACTCAAGATCATTTACATAGCAACAGTCAGCTGTGTTTATAGACAGCTCTTTAAAATATCGATAGAGTACAAACATAAAACTCCATTACCCGGAGAAAGATTAGTCACAGAAATTAAAAAAAAAAAAAAAAACAGTCCTATTTTTAATTTATTATAGATTGTCCAAAAATTGAAAAGTATATCACTTAAATATAAGTTTAGGGGCCTCCTCACCGATTTTAGCGCGGTTACTCCCTATCTCCATAGGGAGAACCCACTTATGAGGTTGACCTCATGACGCAATCCGGAAGTGCCGACTAGAAACTTTCATGTTTCAGACCCTATAGATCACGAAAATATAAGTGGCCCAAATTTGTGTGTGTGTGTGTGTGTGTGTGTGTGTGTGTGTGTGTGTGTGTGTGTGTGTGTGTGTGTGTGTGTGTGTGTGTATATATATATATATATATTTATATAAATGCTTGTCTGTTAACGCTCTAGCAAGGTCCGAAAAATGGCCCGATTTTGATGAAATTCGGTACAAAAATCTGTCTTCTAATTTGAAAGGTCAAGTACGTTAACCAGCAGAATCCGCCCACGGGAAGATAGTGTTTGGGGCGAAATTCGCGCAAAAAAAATCGTAACGCTTACGTCTTTGAGTTTATATGCTTGCAGGTACTTGTTTTATAGGTTTCTTAACATAGGAAAACGAATGAAACCATTTTTAAGTTGATATCTGTAACCGTTTTTGAGAAAAGTGGATTCAATGTTTTTGTAAGTCATTATTTTTGTGTGGGTACTTAGAATCGCGGGATTCAATTGAAATATTTTCTACATATTGGAAATTAATCCCAACTAAGATTTTTAGTTTTTGGTTATATTTGGAGTTAAGGAAGTATGCAAACAAAATATTTTATTAATAGACATGAAAAGTTTTCAGATCTTCAGATACATTTTTCGTAAATATCTCGATAACGGTTGGGAAATCGTGGTAAGTGGAAGGTGACCATTCGAATGCTTACTAAATTCTCTACAAAAGAGGTTCTGAAGCAATATTCGATGGGGCAACGTCAATCAGAGATATAAGCGCTTAAAACTTAAAAAGTGTTTGTTTTGTTGTTTTGAAAGGGTTTTTCTCTTTCTTTATCTCACTTTTTAATTGGTTGTTTCTTGTTTTAAATTGCTTTTATTAGTAAAATTAGTATTTTAGTAAAATAAGCTAAGAAACGGTGAAAGGTATTGGTAATAAGTTTGGAGTGGCTGTGGTAATCAAGATGGCAGTGGCTAATCATGATGACGTAGTTTGTTTTGAATTCTCCTATCTATATAACCTTCCTCATAGCCTCCATCTGAAGTCATCGTTATTTCTTATTTTATAGAAAGATTTAACCCACAACAGAATGGAATTTTATTCGCCATGAAGCACATATTTACAGTTGATTATAACAGTAAAACGAATTTGCTAGTAAAACAAGATACTTAAAATGACAACGAATTTTTGGTTGTTTAAAATAGAGCCTTCTCAGCAGTAGTCAAAGAGTAAGTACGTTCTCAGTACATAATTGTATTGACTTTTACAGATTAAGAATTATCCGCTTCTGTGTAAGTTGGCTACTGTCAGTTTCCTGTGATTTGTGATGCTAATCTATTCCATTTCTTCGAGATGTACGTAACCGCGCTAAGATGATGCAGCTCCTGCGAGTCGGACTTTTTTTTTTACTGGTTGTTCTATAAGGTAATTTTATGCACTAAACACGAATCCGTTAAAAAAAAGGCGTTTTCGACATGTTGTTAAATTATTCTACAATGGAAAATTTGTTACAGTTTTTTTTTTTTTTTTTGTTTTTTTACGGCACATCGACAAATCTTGGCCATTAGCGCCGACGCCCAGGGTGCAGCCAGGAATTTTTTCAGCGAGCCCTGAGATGAGGAAATTTTTGGCGCCGGTGGGGATCGAACCCACCATCCATCTCCAGCTTATGAATCTAGTGCGCTAGTCACTAGACCACGGGAGACCCCTGTTACAGTTCTTATAATTATTTTTATATATATTATATTAGGTCTATTATTTAGTTATTTTATCCTAGCAAAACTATTTTTTGTTTTATTATTACAAGTCCATGTCAATTTTTCTATGTCTTTACACACACTTTTTACTACATTCGATATCATCAAATTATCATTAAGTGAGTAAAATAATCAAACATCCGTTTTTGTTACCTTGCAATTGTCAAAATCTAAAATAGTCCGTTGATTAAAAATGTGGTTATTATAGTGATTTATATTTATACTGTTACCATTTTTAAACATATAGAGCCAATTTTAATAAATTGACATTTATGTTAATTTGGTATTTTATTCATTTTTCTGCCTACACAAGAAAAATTATTTTTTTAATTTATTTGTTTGTGTGTGTTTGACGGTGAATCAATGATTGGGCTATTAACAACGGGATATCTATAGGTTGCCGCTCATTATTATAATGCCGACAGCACATGGTCGATCACCCATTCAGGTACTGGCCACGCCTGACTTTGGTGATCAACGGAAGTCATATATATAGTGTAATTATATAGGTTATTTCAAACTCAATTTGAGGAATGCTGCTTAAACTAACCACCTCACTTAGGAACATGCTTAGTTATGCAGCTCCTGCATGACAGGCTTTCTTTCTCTTCAAATCATAACATAAATTTATCCTGAAATATATATATCTGGAAGTCTTATAAATTAAATCGATCTATATATATATATATATATATATATATATATATATATATATATATATATATGTGTGTGTGTGTTTTTGTGTGTGTGTGTAAGGGCATTCTAAAAAATTGTCAAAACAAAACCGAATAAAATGTGAACAGCAAAAAATAAAAATGAACTTACTTAAAGTCTAGGAAGAAGGTCCATGCATGTCACTTGGCTTGGGATACTAAAAATAAGCAGGAGAAATAAATGAATGAGTGGGCTTAATGAAATACTATGTGCTAATAAATAAATTGCAATCGACAAAGTAACAAGCAAAAAAACAAAACAAAAAAAACACTACTTTCTAACTATAATAAAAAAATAAAATAAAAGTCCATTGACATACCGAGACTTTCCGATCGTCCGTTTCAAGTCTTTCTGGAGCTGTTGGACCTTCATTTCTGCATTATGGTAAGCAATTGATGTCTTTTTATGGTGAGATTCACTTAAGGTTCGTTCTAATTCAGATTCATTTACCTAAAGGAAAATATAAACATTTTAAATAATCAAAAATTTTCACATTAAACTGAAAAAGTTCAAAATAAGAAGAAATTGTCTTTTACAAAAATAAAATGCAATTAAATTTAAATAAAAAAAAAAAATTAATCCTTTAATAGGGCAAAATATCTCTACAAAACGGTAAAAAACAAATGGTTCCATGAATTAAACAGAGAAAAACAAAGCCGCAAAAGACAAAAGAAATAACTGACATACCATTTAAGTAGAAATATATCTATATTATTATAAATATTATGTTTATATTTATGGCACTGGCACACAAACAAAACAAACTCTGTACTTTTGACAAGGCAGTTCTACCAATATGGATTTTCAGAGGCTGAAACTGACCTCTGTTTTTTTTTCTTTTAGAGTCAGTTCATCAAAATACATATTTGATCTAATTTAGACCAGGGGCGATCAAACGGTAGGCTTTTTCAGTCAATCTCGAGAAACTATTTCCACTCATCACTTTCTTTTATTATGTGCGTGAAACCGTTCGTATAATTTCCTCCGTTAAAATTTCAAATTGTAGGAAAAAATGATTTTATTATTTATTTACGTTTTCTTTTTAGCTCTAAATATTAATGTTGAATTATGTAATTAAATACTCCAATAAATTTTTTTATAGTCTATATTTTTTAATACAAAAAATATTTTTGTTTTATGATATAGGAACTAATAAATGAAGCTAAATAAATAAATAAATAACCTCTTTTTTATTACAACAAATAAAACTCTGCCCTCCTTTTTGATTCAGGGCTTTGGATCTTACACTGGCCCGACCCAGGTATCCCTAATCCCTAGCTCCCTCGGCACAAAGAGTTCATTCCCCGACAACTAATAGTTATAGCTAAAGTTTCCCTCAGTCCTTGGTTAATAGCCCCAAGGTCAGACTCCTGGAAAAGTTAGCCGTAGGGAGCCGTTAAACGAGAGAGGAGGGTCGGACTGCTAGTCAAGTCCTTCGTTCCAGGGGCACGGCGCGCCTCGACTTCTACAGAAGTCTATAGTAAGGAAAAGGTTAAAAACTTAGATCTGGATCCAACAAATTAGGTCTCCTTGCGGAATTAATTTGAACAGATTCCCTCGAGATACTGAACTACTATTATACAGGAGCTAAACAGCTGCTTAGAGATCTTTCAGAATTAACATCACCAAATTTACACCCAGACCTACAAGAATAATGCTATTAATGTAAAATTTCAATAAAAATTACTTTTTATTGAATTCATCATTAAAATTTATTTTCTCAACAAATTTACAAATTATTTAAAACACCCTTTTAACCAGCCGTAATTAATTTTTGAAAGATCGATAAATATGCTGCATGTGTAGCACCCAAAATAACAATAAAGTGTAATGATATATTACATTCTTGAAAATATTTTTAAATTCAAATAACCATCGATAATTTGAAAAGCTCGCGCAAATCACAAACCAGATATACAAATAACATCGTATTATATACGATCAAAATTAATAATATTTTTGGACAATACTGGTATACAATATATCCATATTAAATTTACATCCAGATAACAATAAATTAATTATTTGGTATTACAAAAAACATAATTGTTATCTTTATATATAATCCAACAAACTGCGGAAGTTAGAAAGAAAGAAGCCAAAGTTTCCCGCTCGAATGGCGTCTGTTGATTCTCAGCGTTGGTCGAATGCAGAGCTCTCCTCCAAGGAATACGGAGTGTATTGAGGTTTTGTTGGAAGCGGATTGATTTAGAGGTAAAAATTGTTTTTTTTGTAGTTATTGATTCTTTTATTATTATTTGTGTGTATTTTAATATTGTTTTGTATTTCGGAATTGTCTAAGAATCAATATTATATTCTTTATTCACTCGGAACTTTTATCCCTGAGATTAATTTAAATTCATATAATAAAAGTAATTACAGTTGTTTCATTCTTTTTATTAAAATAATTAATCTTAACAGTTATTGGCGACCCAACGTGGCGCAATCATTTTATAATAATTAATCATTAAATTTAATGGCGCCCAACGTAGACGGCCGAGTGAATTAAAATTAAAAACAGTAAATAAATATTAAAAATAAAATTTTAAAAATAATTTTTTTTTTTTTATAATAAAAATGTCTGACGTGAATATTGAACAAATTCAAAATAACGGTGAGGAAAATAGTATAGAATCACCGGAATACGTATTTTTTACAACACCGGGAGAAATAAATATTATAGTCGAAACACGTGAAAACGAATTGCAGGAGGATGATGCAATAGCATTCAGAGAATCGGCGGGTTCCTTAGGAACGGAAATTCTATCCAATGGCGGGAACCATACTTCCGAAAGGGATAATGAGATGCATCCTCAAGGCCTAGAACATTTGATGAGGCTATTATTGGAACAAAATAAAAAATTGGAAAATAAAATTGACGCAAATAGGATCGAACTAAAGTCCGAATTAAGTAAAATTGACGCAAATAGGATCGAACAAAATAAAGAACTAAAGTTCGAATTAAGTAAAAATAATAAAAAATTGGACGATTTATGTAATGCTTTAAATAATATGGGTAAAAATCAGAATGAAGAGACGATAGAGTTGGAAAAATCGAATAATAACCTTTTTAATAAAAATAATAGAAGTTGTAAAGAAATTATTGAGATTAATGAAAATAATAATGAAAATTTAATTAAAAATACCGGAAATGACGATACATTAATAAATAATGACAATTTAAATGAAACTATAAAATACAGTTTAAATATTAATGATAGTAGTAATGACCAAATATTAGAAGATAAAATATTGATTGAAGATAAAAATGACTATAATTGTTTAATAAATGAAGATAATACAATTCAAGAAAAAATATTAACTGAATTAAATAATGATAATGAGGGTACAAATGAAATAATTAATAATAAGCTAATAAATGATAATTTCAAAAATAAAATAAGTACAAAATTTATAAACAAAATGATGAAACAAAAGAAAATTGAAAAATTATCTGATAACTATAAATTCAAAATAAATGAAAAGAGTTATAATAAAAGAAGTGGAAATATACCAATGGAGAAACTGAATAGAACTATTAATAATAATAATAATTTAAAGATTTTGAATGTCAAATTTGGAAATAAAATAAAAATTCTTTATAAATATAAAAGACAACTTGGAATAGAAAAAATTTCAAAGCTAAATCGGCCTCCAAGGAAAAGAATAAAACATTTTTATAGAAAGAAATTGGACAACTGCAGAATAAAGTATTAAGGACCAGGCATAAATTCAAGGCAATTGTTAAACTTAGTTTTAGATTAGTGAGTTTTTATAAAAATTATTAGTTTAGCATTTTTTTTTTTAAGAAAATAAGATTTATATTAATATAAGATTTAATTGATAATAATAATATTTAAATTAATAATAATATTTAAATGGCGCTAATGGCCAAGATGTAGATGCGCCGTTGTATAATATTTAAAAATTTATCATAAATTTAATAATCATATTAGTTTAGGATAAGATAGTTTTGATAATGATAATGTTTAAAAATGAACAATGAAAAATGATAATTTAAATTGAGAAATGATAATGAATAAAAATTATGTAACGAAATAAGTTATTGAAAATTTGAATAAAAAACAGGCTTACCAATCTAATTAATATTTCTGTATCCCGAAACTTCAAATTAAAAAATTCAATTTTAAATTTATTTTTTATACCGGACTAAAAACATTTTTTTTTTAATTTTTTTTTTTTAGACAGGAGTGCAAATGTAATGATATATTACATTCTTGAAAATATTTTTAAATTCAAATAACCATCGATAATTTGAAAAGCTCGCGCAAATCACAAACCAGATATACAAATAACATCGTATTATATACGATCAAAATTAATAATATTTTTGGACAATACTGGTATACAATATATCCATATTAAATTTACATCCAGATAACAATAAATTAATTATTTGGTATTACAAAAAACATAATTGTTATCTTTATATATAATCCAACAAACTGCGGAGGAATACGGAGTGTATTGAGGTTTTGTTGGAAGCGGATTGATTTAGAGGTAAAAATTGTTTTTTTTGTAGTTATTGATTCTTTTATTATTATTTGTGTGTATTTTAATATTGTTTTGTATTTCGGAATTGTCTAAGAATCAATATTATATTCTTTATTCACTCGGAACTTTTATCCCTGAGATTAATTTAAATTCATATAATAAAAGTAATTACAGTTGTTTCATTCTTTTTATTAAAATAATTAATCTTAACAGTTATTGGCGACCCAACGTGGCGCAATCATTTTATAATAATTAATCATTACAAAAGTTTTTAATTAGTTTAAAGAAGAATTAAATATTCGTTAAATAAATGTTTTTACCCTCATTGTCGCATGATTTAGCATCTCCTGCCATGCATGGTCGAAGGTTCTTCCTTCAGCGATCAGCCCTTCTTCAGCGAGAGAGACCATTTCCTTAGCAGCAGCATGAGCTGAATTAGCGCGCTCGAATCGAAGAGCAGCCTTTTGGGTTTCTAATAGTGCCTTCAAAACAAATATAGAACAAAATCAAATAAATTATCCATTCAGATAAATAAACTAAAAATTAACTTATGTAGCTATACGAGTATATTCAATGCTTCTTTCTCTCTTACCCTCCCTGCTGTCTGGAAATGGACCTCTGTGCGAGAATATGTACCCTGTCTAGAAGATGGGGGCTCTGTGCAAATCTCGGTTCCAGGCTATTCAATACAAAAACAATCCCACACGATTCATAATTGAATATTATTGCGACATGAAAGTAAAATAATTTAAAACTTACTAACAAAAACACATTATTTTTATAAAAACTTGTTGCTTTAGGATTTAAGTGAAGACAAATCAGCTTGAATTGGTTGTTCAATATGGAAAAACAGGTTTTCATTTTTTCAAATTTTATGTTTAATACTATATGAAATAAATAATTAAAGAAAACAAGATGAAACATATAACAATAACAATCTAATATTCCTATTTTCGTGGTAGGCGGAAGGTCAAATAATAAAAACTTCACCACACAGTTTCACCAACTTTATTATGTCCCTACATGTTTCACACCTTTATTATGTCCCTACATGTTTCACACCTTTATTATGTCCCTACATGTTTCACACCTTTATTATGTCCCTACATGTTTCACACCTTTATTATGTCCCTACATGTTTCACACCTCCTTGGTGTCTCTTCAGGGAAAAAAGTTACAAATATAAAACTTACAGCCTCCTCAGGTTGAGGCTGTAAGTTTTATATTTGTAACTTTTTTTTTTTTTTTTTTTTTTTTTTTTTTTTTTTTTTTTTTTTTGCTGAATTTAAGGTCAACGGTTGGAGTTTTTGGTGCCAACCGTTGAGGTCACTAATGCCAATATTTGTAACTTTTTCCCCTGAAGAGGCACCAAGGGGGTGTGAAACATGTAGGGACGTAATAAAGTTGGTGAAACTGTGTGAAGTTTTTATTACTTGACCTTCCGCCTAGCACAAAAATACGAAGATTAAGAAAAGGGTCAGTTGAATAATAACAGTATAATATTTTTCCAGGATCCAGTTTTGGGCCCTGCACATGTAGTTATGTTAATTACATCATTTATTCATCATCATATTACGCAATTACAACAATAAAATGAATTACATGTTCATTCTCACAATGTTTTTCAAGTTATCAATTTTCATTTCACTTTATTTTTCATCTTTATGGAGTTTTCCATTAGAGAAAGTAACTAGTTTCATAGACTGCAAAGGAACTTCCCAATGATGAACTATTGTTGAGGTAGAGATGTGCTGGCTAGATCATGTTCGATGCAACTCAAAATAACTGGAAGATAATTTCTGCTTTATTGTATCTTCTTCAATATTAGGGGATGTCCGACACATTCTTTAGGAAAGCAATCACTCACACATAATGAATATATACTAATTAAATGGTAAAGATTTTCTACAAATTCTTAGAAAAAGTGTGGAGTTAAAACCAAAAAAAGATCATTTCAAGTTTTAATTTTTTTACACAGTTTAAGTATGCTTGCATTTCTCAGATAAGAGTTTTGGACTGTTATTAGTATATATAAAATGCATTAGTATTTTCAGTCCTGTTTATTCTATATACAAGCTATCTTGTACATAATATAAATGAGGGCCCCAGAAGTCAAGGGGTCTAAATGACATTTCTGAAAAAAATGAGTTAGCTACAGGAATGGGTTGTGAACACCGTAATTTTGTGGACGGTAAAGAGATCCAAGTGATTTTCTTGACAGTTGCTGCTACCTAGCTTGTGTTCTCTTGAGTTTTGGCACTTTGGTAATATTAAGTCCAGAAGGAAATTAAGGGGTCTATGTACGGATTCTCCAATTTTATTGCAGATTAATCATAAACCGGATCATGTGCCTATTATGTATTATCGATAATAAACAGCTAAGGACCTGAGGATTCGTCTAGAATGATCGGAACTGTAAAAATCTAGTTTTCCTATTACGACATATGTTCAACTTTGACTCCATTTTCCTCAAAACATTGAGCTTGTTACTTAGACCCCCTCACCTCTGTGGTCCTCGTTTCATATAATAATAATATGTAATATATAAACCTTGTATAATGGAATAAAGAGGAATGGAAGATTAGCTCAGTGGGAGAGCACTTTTCTCCACTTATCTTTCTGGAGAATCTGAGTTTAGAACTCGAGCACACTAAAGATTATATCTTCTAGTGTCGTGAGGGTCCAGATTGTCTCTAAGCATACCCAGCCTTTAATTAATCTAATGGGTAAATAGAAATAGGAGAATCCAGGGGCTGGAACATAGGTGTGCCACCTTACTAGCTCCTTAGTGAGCATTAGGTATTTATGTATTTATTAGGCCAAGAATCAGATAGCTCTACAGTACCTTTCCATCGTAGCCTGTTATGGGACTCATGTTTTTACCCAAAAGCAATGGGAATTTTTAAATAACTCCTTTTTTTTAAAAAAATATTTTTTTCATACCAAATATTGATCACTTTCATAAAACACTACTCAAGAGTCAATGTGGGTCGGTTGGTCGCTGTAAGTGCATTGGTTCATCTGTCAAGATAATATACTTTTTGCTAGAAAAAAATAATAAAAGAACAAAAATCTAACTATCCATAAATAGATACTTTATTAGATATGTAAAGAATGTAAATTTGCAACAAATTCTTGGGGTCAAATATTAAAAGTATGTTTTGAAAATTAGTCTGAAATGTCATAGTCAAATGATTTTATAAAGTAGAGTTAAAATAAATAAATGATTAAGATTAAATGCTTAGAAAATAATATTAAATAAATTCACAACTAACAAACTCAAAGCAGTTAAACACTGAAATTATTAATTCAATTGGATGGTTTAGAATTATTCATTTCAAAGAAAATTAAGCTACCAAATATAAAACAGTTTATAAATATTTGATACCTCTTTCGATTGGATCCTCGCTTCATAATATGGTCTAGCTTTTTCTATGCAGGAACCTAATTTCTTTGCGATTGATTCTAAATGCACAGTTGACTCACACAATCTTTGACGAAATTCAGCTCGAGCTTCCTGATTATATTATTATTAAAATGTTAGCAACAGTATTATAATTGATTACACAATTAATAAATGAAATACTGAAATAACTTACGTCTAAATCTACTTCAAGTTTATTTATCTCATCAGTAGCAGCATTTAATCTTTCTAATTCAACCTAAAATATTGAAAATAGCCATTCAAATTACTAAAGAAAATATTTATTGGAATAAGTTACTCTTTGAAGTCATTTTTATTGAACAATACCTGAACTCTTGGATCCACTTGCTCATCAAACCTGTCATAATCACTTCTTTTTATTTTATCACCAGGAACATTCATTATAAAATAAATTATAAAACTATCTCCTAGACATTTTAGCGATAATTTCAGATATTTTAACTAATAACAACATTATGCTTCTCAAGAATCTGTATGACGAGTCATGCACGGAACAGGAGCTTCGGTTTAACTGCTGCAGTTTGCAGTAAGAATGAAATAAACACACACAGATATGAGTCGGCGCAGTAGATTTACCGCCAAGTTAGACTTTTAAAGAAACTTTCTTGTGACAGGGGAATTAATTCTGTTTGAATGGAGAACCATTGAAATCAAATAATCATACGTCATAACTGTCACTTAGCAAATTACTAAGGAGGGGGGAGGTTATGAGCTTAAAAAAAAATATCTTCAGAAACATATTTTCAAAATATTGACATTATTTAAAGATTATGTTAAAATTAAAAAAATGTATTGTGTTACTCACCCGTGGAATTAAAAACAATTTAAATATTTGAACATTAAATGCATTCATTGACATTACAAGGAGCTATCGATGATAAATCGATTATGAATATCGAACCTCTTTGAAAGTTGTGAGTGGAGTCGCATACAGTTAGTTCAGTGGTTGAAGGGAGGTTTGCCTGACTGTTGCTGGTGTTCGGTAGGTCATTTTTCAATTTATTACCTAATATATTTTTATTTTTCACATATATTATAACTATATTAATTTGTCATCTCTTTTTATAGTCCACCTGTTGTTTGGTATGTTTAATTAAATGCTTGTTCTGATTTTTAGGGCTTATTACTAATCCTGACTGGCCTTTTCTTGCCTTTCTTGAATATTCCTGTTTTTCTTAATACTTGAACATTATGTTTATTCTTTGAATCTTATTTTCATTTAATGTCCAAATATTGTTCTATGTTTTCCAAGGGCGAATTAGTTTCTTTTACCATTTAATACAACAATTCATTTAATTGAAAAAAAGGGCCTTTAATCTTTAAATTGCTCCACATTATCCATTTATTTAAATGCACTTCTCTCATAATAAATGAAACTATCCATGACCCACATTTTGTTATAGGCTCAATTGGATACATTCAGCTTCATACTCAATAGATAAATTGGGGCTTGCTTTCTTTGGCCTATTAAGTTTATTTTACTACAGGAATCTTTTGAGTTCTTCTGGTAATTTTATCTCGAGATATAATTTCTCAACTCTTTTGAGTTTAAACAATTTGTTATATAATTCTATTGAGAGAGATTCGTATTTAAATCAGAAGTTAATGCATTCAACGTAATAGCTACTTTCATTTGGATGAGCAGAATTCTAAATAGGTGGTTGGTGCGTGAAATAATGTTAGCAGTGAATATGTGTTTACGCTTTTAAACTTTGTTGATTCTGTGTTTGGTTTATAAGCACATCTCTATAATTTCATTGCGTAATGAATCAAAGTAATTAATTGGAAGGAAACGCTTTGAGTTGTTGCTCTTTATGAGGGACTGGTTTGGTAACTTTTGCGTACCTGTTGATGAAATGGATTTCCGGATTAAGTTTTTCAAATAAATTAGCCAGTAGTTTCAAAAATGTTTTCTTATTGAAAAAAAAAATGATTTTGACAGATAACTTTGAGTACTGAAAAAATATTCTGATGGTCGCCAAGAAGAACTTGAATTGTGTCCAATTATAACTGTTTACTTAGCTTCGTCGTTATTTTTATTCTGGTGTCGCAGTTCTTTAGGACTTTGTTTGCGTTTACTAACGTAACAATAAGACTTTTACCCTGTAATCTTCTAATTCTATGGATATTTCTCAAATAAAGCTCAATAATTGTTCCCCTCCTTAAAAGATAACACATTAAAAACATTTAAAAAAAATCATGAGTAATCAATCAAAGCTATATTATGAATTAGAAGCCAGGTATGAACTCAAATAATATTTTTTCATCCACAAATTTCGTAAAGTAGTATTGGAATATTATAAGGTCAGTCCATAAACTTGGTGGATATTAGAAGTATCCATGGGATTCAATATTAGACCAATAAGATTTCGAACCATTCTTCGCTTCGCCGCAGCCCCCCCCCGAAATTTTGATTTAAATGGTAAAAATATGCCACAAATTAAATAAGATCACTTAGTTCAGAAAAAAAATATTTTTTTGATGGTGTAATAGCGTTTTAGTTGGCTAATTATTCCAAGTTCTAGATCGCTAGTATTCCATACCCTTCAAACACTCCCAGCCCCCCCCCGAAATTATTTCCTATCTACGCACGTGGTAAATATCGGAAGTATATTAGTACCCACAGAAAATGAATATCGATAATCAGAACATGAGTGCTGTTATTTTTATTTTCGTTTGGAGAATTTTCCAGATTTGAGGCGATAAAAATTACTTACTTACTTACTGTCAGTGTAACGACTGCTTAGAAATGGTTTAAATTTTGAGAAAGTAGCATTTCATTGAGTTGATGTATCATGAACTAATAGAATCAAATCTAATGTAGATGTTTGCACTTAAAAAACTTTTTCGTTTGACTTAGAATTGATTAAAAAACGCCCGCGATTGACGAATATCATGAAAGTGTTCATAAATACGACTCGAACACCGCAACAAAAAATTATTGAATTTAATTTGAGAGCTTTCGCTGCTTCCTGCTTACTCTACAGGCTTTGTCCCAAGAGATTTTTACTTATTTCGTGCCTTACAACATTTTTTTTTACTAGGGAAACAGTTAAATTCTAAACAGGATTTACAAAATGAACTTCCAATTCGTTTACATCCAAACCAGAGTTTGCAATGAAATTTAAAAGCTACCCGGAAAATGGCATTTTAGACTCTGAAGAAAAATACATACATTGATTAAAACGTGAAGTCGTATTTATATTAAGTCTATTAAAACATTTCCCGAAAATGCGCAATGACTTTTGGACTAACTTAATACTAAAACAAAATTTAGGACAAATGATTTTATTGTAACAAATAATCAAAGAATCAATACTACATTACTATATTTGATAATGTAACTGAATAAAATATCTATCAAATATTTAACTATAAAAAAAGTTAAATTAACCCCACAAAAATCCCCTTCTTGAAAGATATTGATCTTTACTCCTGACACAAACAAGTGTACAAAATCCACATCTTACCGGAAACAGAAGTTCAACAATTTAAAACAAAATCATAATTTACCATACTTCAGAATGTAATCATTAGGAACATTTTTTTATTACCGCCGAATGATTTATCGGTGGTAAAAAAAGTGATTGCTGGCTTGTTTACACTCCTCTGTTAAGCAGATATTAAAAAAATCTAAGTACACATTCATAAGCCTTTAATAGGACAAATAAGCATGATGAAATTAATAGAAAATGAATTAATATTTTAAAAGTTTGGTAATGTTAATGATAAACATACCATGGGCGTATATAAGGGGGGCTCAGGGGGCTGCAGCCCCCCCCCCCCCCGAAATTTTGATTTGATCGGTAAAAATATTATAAAACCCTTCAAAATAAATTAAATAAGATCGATCATTTAGTTCATAAAACATATTCTATTTTGGGTGTAATAGCGTTTAAGTTGGCTAAAACTCTTCCAAGATCTAAATTGTTAGTATTCCATACACCGGAAATGGTCTCAGCCCCCCCCCCCCCCCCGAAATTTTCCTAGCCCCCTCCGAAATTATTTCCTATATACGCCCATGAAACATACTCAGCTGGAAGTTGCTAAGAAGTACTCCTCCACTATGAAAGTCGAACACTAGACTGTTTGAGAATCAGCTGGGAACAGTTTTCCCGCCATGAAGCAGTGTTGCTCCTACATAAATATTATTCAGATTGAACATAAATCTTTCTTGAAATAGAAAAAAAAACAAAAACCAATAGATGTGCGGTAATGAGAAATTACTAATAACAACTTTCGAATAAGCTATTGATATTACTATTTATATTAAATATAATTATGAATTTATTTTTGAAGAGAACATATCCTATTATCTTTACAGAAAAAAAAATTTCCCGAGTTCTCAGAGTAGATATTTTTACTAAAATTGATTTCATTACAAATTACGTACAAAATTATATATACATATATATATATATATATATATATATATGTGTGTGTGTGTGTGTAATGAACGAAATTTTAATTCCGTAGGAATGTAGCTATTGTGGTTGCACTCAAAAGAAAGTTTTGTAAACAAAGATCAAATCAGCGTCGATCCTACCTACTGGGTATTGAAAATGACCCCGATAAATGTATTTATTTCCCCCCCCCCCCACACACACATACACAACACATACAAAATCCTGCCTACATATTTGTCATCATCTTACTGAACGGCGGTTTGGAGGCTCGTTGGCCGTGAGAGTTGAGGCTTGAGCACTCCGTAGCTAAGGCCATGGATCCAAGTAGATAAATGGATTAAAGTACAAAAATATATATTATGTATGAGAGGACGTTATATTTATTTATCAACGAATAAATGTGCTTTGTCAAAGTTAAACAAATCTGTAAATTCTGGTGACTAAAAGGTGCTCCTCGTGAAAGCAAAGTGTCAACGAAAGTATCCTGAAATAACGCAACCATTCATTGTTCTGTAATCGCGGGAATATTAGCGCGGGAAAAGAACTCAGCTGTTGCCGGATATCCTGTAACTCGCTGATAACAGAGGCTGATTGTCTAAATCAAGGTCTCTTATCTCCTTATATTTTAGAAAGGGAAACTTATTTACACGTGGTTCTTGTCACAATTGAAGGAAACTGCTTTTCCGCTCATTTGTTTTGGTATCGCTGAAAAAGGTTTTTATGAGATACTAGCCATCCTGCGTACCATAGCTACTCCTACATTTTGCATCTAGAAAATCAAAAATCAATTAGAAACAAAATAAGTAATATTAAAATCTAATAACGCAAAACTGTAACAGTTCCGGTTCACAGTTTCGAAACCGTACCCTCCTACCTGTGAGTAATAGACGATTTTGAGCTCGCCCATGACACTCCCCTGATCAGGATTTACCTGTGGACCAAGTTTGGTGAAACGGTGTGGATTTGTATAAGGAACACACTGAGAGAAAAACAGATGATTTTTGTATATGTAGATGAATATCAATGAAGAAATTAACAAAACTTTGATTTTTCAATCTTTCCGGCGAAGGAAGATAGAATCTTGTGCGAGAAAGTTGATTTGGTGCTCCAGATTTAAAATCTGCAGAAATAATGATTTTGGGTTGGCTTTAGGGAGTTGAACATCCCTGAAAACAAATATCAGATGCAAGATGATTTCTTAAGCTTTCTCAATTTCTTCTTCCACAAATTTAATACTTCTGGGGAAGAATAATTATGCCAAAATCATCCTTAATGTGCTGCAGTACCTTTCTACCAAGAATAAGAACAATTTCTGTTTTTTTTTATGATTTATTTTGACCAAGTATAAAGTCTTGTTTTGGGATTTGTGAAGGATGGTTATTTCGGATGGATCACCACCCATAAACGTTAAGTTCTGGTGGAAGATAGGTAGTTCTCTTATTGGCAAATATCTCCATAGTTTTATTGTATCTGTATCTGACGTTAAGAATAATTAGTTCATTGATGTCTTGGATTGATAACGCGGCTTTTTAAATTATATTATCATTAAAATGATTTTTTCTCTGCAACTAGTAGTAGAAGCTGTCATTTTTTTTGTGAGAGTATACTCTGTTTGTAACCCCGCGTTGCTTTAAAAAGGTTGCTGCACCTCCCAATTTACACACGTGTTCAATATTGCAAGGAAAAAGCTAAAAATAATTGAATTTGACTTTTTGTGGTTTTCTTTTGACATACCGGGTTTACAATTACGCTAAGGATAGGGATCTTGTGTTGTCTAAGAATTTTTTTTTTTTTTGTACTTGAATATCCTCGAACATCTAGGTTCTTGTGGAAATTGATTTTTCTACGCCGTTCATATTGATGTTCTGTACGTCCTCCAGGTAAGAATAATCGTTTCTTGAAGCTGAACATCACATCGGAATATCGTATCAGCATTACTTCATCGTAGCTTCCTCTTCCGTTCTTAACTTCCATCCCTAACGATACAATTAAACCCACTTTCTTACGAATCCTTCATTGATTCTTGTTTTTCCCCTCTTGAGATTTGATATTTCAACGCGCCCTATCAGTCTAGTCAACGAATAGTTATAGATGGAAATTTTTGGAACACAATTTTGGACTTTGTAACTTTGTTTGGGGTGGATAGGAGGTGAACATATCAAAAGTCCTCGCCCGTAGCCTTTGTGCCGGGGGGGGGGGGGGGGGGGGGGTTAGAAGGTCACTTATATATCTCGGAAACCCTGCGTCCTAGCGACACGGCTGTTCTATAACAAATGAAAACTGATTAAATTTCCTACAAGTTCTATTCTTTCCTATAAGTTTTTCGAAATATCTTTAGTTTTCGAAATATCCGCTCTTGAAAGTCTGTCATTTTCGGGAAAAACACTTTTGCCGTATATTTTTTCCCCGTTTTGACGGGATAACTCTTCAACGATGAACCAAAAAAATAAATTTCGGCTATGGGGTTGTAGAGCATTCCATTGACTTCAATAATATATAACTTCACTATTTTATGTATTTTCTTTCAAACGTTATATAAGCACTCACATGGTCTTTGCAAAACCATTGCCAATATAATGCACAATATCTTATCTAATTGAGTGTGAATAACTGGTTAGTGGGCCCAAAATTATATATTTTGTGCTATTTATACGTCCAGTACTCACTATATTTACATAATGAAGTATATTTTGGACAATACATTGACTGGAAATGGTGAGAAATTGAAAGGTTCATTGGTCGACAGTTGTTGCAAGATATCACGATGAACACTAAAACTGTTTTCACGTTTGAAGGAAAATATATAAAATAGTAAAGCTGTATATTTTCTTGAAGGGAATGTAATGCTCTACAACCCTATAAACGGCATATATTTTTTGGGTTTATCGTTAAAGAGTTATCCGGTCAAAAAGAGCAAAAGGTGTGTTTTTGACAGACTTTCAAGAGCGGTTATTTCGAAAACTAAAGATATCTCGAAACACTTTATTGATTTGAACTTGTAGCATACTTAATCAGCTTTCATTTGCTATAGAATGGTCACGTCGCTAGGACGCAGGGTTGTCGAAATATAAGTAAAAACCCGAAAAATGGGACCTTCTAAACCCCCCCCCTCCCCACGGCACAAAAGCTACGGGTGAGGAATTTTGATATGTTGACCTCCTAACTAGCTGAAACAAAGTTAAGAAGTTAAAAATTGTGTTCCCAACATTTCCATCTATAATTCTTAGTTTCTTGGACTATTAGTCGCTAAATTTCAGATTTCACGATGAACACTGAAATTATTTTCACGTTTGAAGGAAAATACATAAAATAGGAAAGTAATATATATTATTGAAGGGAATGCAATACTCTACGACCCTATAACCGTTATTTATTTTTTGGGTTCATCGTTGAAGAGTTATCCCGTCAAAACGGGGAAACAATATGCGGCAAAAGTGTTTTTCCCCAAAATGACAGACTTTCAAGAGCGGATATTTCGAAAACTAAAGATATTTCGAAAAACTTTATAGAATAGAACTTGTAGGAAATTTAATCAGCTTTCATTTCTTATTGAATGGTCATGTCGCTAGGACGCAGGGTTTCCGAGATATAAGTGAAAACCTGAAAAATGGGACCTTCTAAACCCCCCCTTCCCCCTCGGCACAAAGGCTACGGGCGAGGTCTTTTGATATGTTCACCTCCTATCCAGCCCAAACAAAGTTACGAAGTCCAAAATTGTGTTCCAAAAATTTCCACCTATAGCTGTTTTTAAGCATTCGTTGCCTGGACTGATACCTAGGCTTGCCATACGTCCCGGTTTGACCGGGACAGTCCCGGTGTAGCGTCCGGTTTTATCAATGTCCCGGAAACGACTGTAAGATGTCAAAAGTAAAGAATTTATTTTTTTATGAATCGGTTACTTTTCTACAATCAACATTTTTGACTGCCGCGCACAGAGACTAAGAAATGAGAAGTATTCTAACAGTAATAAGTGAGCAAACGCTGGAACTACTTGCACAGCGCTGCCAACCGTAAATTAAGTAGCAACACATTCCTTTTTTATTTTTAAAATGTTGGTAGACTAATTATTTAAGGTTCCAGATCCCCCACTCCCTTTACTTGCTAAGCTTTAAAAAAAGGCTTAAAACTCAACATTTTGCTTCTAATATGTACCATTTTTATTACATAGCCCCCCCCCCACCCACCGGTATGCCCATCCCATATTAATGTGCCCCGGTTTCACTCACCAAAAATATGGCAAGCCTAGATATAGAACTGCTTTTCTAAACCTTGAATGCTATTTTCTGCGGATATTAACTGAGTCCTTGATATTCTACCGTGCTCCATTCACTTGATCGACACACAGCCTTCACCTCCATTTGCAATATCATCTCGCGCGATTTTTCACTCACGAAAAAAGAAAACATACTGTTTCAAAACATGCGCGTACACTTCCAGCTAAGTTATGGGAGAGATTATGATTTCTGATTCTAAGCATACGATACCAAAGATAAGCATTGGAAACTCGCTAAGAATAGATTAGATTATATATTGTTTAATAGTCTATTTATTTCTGTTGGTCTATATGTTTTTTATTGGTCTACTAGCTGTTACCCGCCGTATTATGCTACACCTACTTTCTGCATCTATGATAGCAAAAATAAATTAGAAACCAAATAAGTAATATTAAATGTGTGCGAAGTTTGATTAAAATTGGCCAAACGGTGTGTATTTGTATAAGGAACAAACCGAGAGACAAACAGCTGGTAGACGTTTTTTACCAAGCGTATGGCACTCCGTATCAAGACCAACCTGTGCGCCCAGTTTGGTCAAAATCGGTCGAACGGTGTGGATTTGTATAAGGAGCAAACCTACAGACAGACAGCAGGTACACGTCTTTGACCTAATCTGTCTGTAAGACTTCCCGGGTCAAGATCTACCTGTGCGCCCAGTTTGGTCAAAATCTGTCAAACGGTGTGGATTTGTATAAGGAGCAAACCTACAGACAGACAGCAGGTTCACGTCTTTGACCTAGTCTGTCTGTAAGACTTCCCGGGTCAAGATCTACCTGTGCGCCCAGTTTGGTCAAAATCGGTCGAACGGTGTGGATTTGTATAAGGAGCAAACAAACAGACAGACACGTGATTTTTTATATATAAATTTATTTTTTATTAGTCTATACATTTTGTATTAGCCTATATATTTGTATTGGTTTATATACTTTTTATTAGATTAATTTATTCATTTTTTATTAGTATGTATATATATATATATATATATATATATATATATATATATACATATACATATACATACATATATACACATATATTTTTGTTGTAGTAACGAGCCTTATTTTAATTATGTGAGATATTCCAAAGATAAACTTAGCTACAAATTGATTTAAAATCATTCCTGATAACGTTATCAATACCCAATTTTAATGGAATTAGTTATTTTTATCGGTCGAAGGAATGCTGAGAGGATCTTTCTTCCTCATGTTTTCCTCGGCTTTGGCTGTAAAAAAAAAGTTTTTAATAATTTCTCGGTAATCTATTTACGAATGCGGAAACCCGCCTCTGGAGTCAAGGTCGATAGCGTTGGGAGTTGATAGAGAATGGGAGTAGGAGGTTAGTGAACCTGGGCCCGGTGAAACACCAACAGGCAGAATCGTCGGCTAATGTTGACGGATGTGGTTCCACTGATCAGCTGTGTGGTTCTTCTTACCAGTTGTGTTCTTCCTCTGATCAGCTGTGTGGTTCTTCTTACCAGCTGTGTGCTTCCTCTGATCAGCTGGCTTGTCCCCCTGATCAACTGTGTGGTTCCTCTGATCAGCTGTGTGGTTCCTCTGATCTGCTGTCTTGTTCCTCTAATCAGCTGTGTGCTTCCTCTGATCAGCTGTGTTGTTCCTCTGATCAGTTGTGTTGTTCCTCTGTCCAGCTTTGTGGTTCCTCTGTCCAGCTTTGTGGTTCCTCTGATCAGCAGTTTGGTTCCTCTGTCCAGCTTTGTGGTTCCACCCACCAAATATTTCTTTCCTTTGAGCAGCTGTGTGGCTCCTCTGGTCAGCTGTGTGGCTCCTTTGAGCAGCTGTGTGGCTCCTTTGAGCAGCTGTGTGGCTCCTTTGAGCAGCTGTGTGGCTCCTTTGAGCAGCTGTGTGGTTCCTCTGATCAGCTGTTTGGTTCCTCTGTCCAGCTTTGTGGTTCCACCCACCAAATAATTCTTTCCTTTGATCAGCTGTGTGGTTCCTCTGATCAGCTCTGTGGCTCCTCTCCGCAGCCGTGTAGTTCCTCTAATCAGCTGCCAGAAGCCCTACTCTGTACCTAAAGGCCCTTTTTGACGGTCATATCCGTTCTTAGTTCAGTTTCAGTTTTATTCGAACTCCTCAGTCTTTCTTTAGTGTAATAGAATGAACTTCTCTACTCAAGAAAGCTTGGTTTAAAATAAATTCATGTAAATTTAAAAAGCCAATCTCACATCGTTTTGAGATTTCTTTTTAAATTTTTACATTTTCACGAAAAATTAACTCAAAACATTACCTGTTTATAGTCTAAGATGACACTAGGAATAAGAAAGATAACACGGTAAGATAATGCAGTTCCAGCGAGTAGGAATTTTTCTATTCTGTTGTTTCTTAGGGTGCGTTTACACCTGATAGTTATTTCAGGAAATTTATGTCAGACAGAAATTGCGACTAGTGTAAACCATGAGCAATTTATGTCTGAGATATATATTTCTATCCCGAGCAATAAGTGTCGACACTTCTATACCGTCAGGTGAATACGCTGATTATAAAGAGAGAAATAAATGTCAGACAGAAATATCTTGGTTTCTAGCTATATTGCCGAAACTTCTATACCAAGCAGAATGGACTAGACAGGACATATATGTCTGAGTGTAAACAGGCCGGACATTTATTGCAAAGCGAGAACTGTCCTATACATATCCATGACATAAATGTCTAGCTATTTCTGTCCGTATGTAAACTTGCAAGAGAATATCTATCCGACACTTATATCGCGACATATATCGAGACATATATTTCCTGCCAGAAATATCAAGTGTAAACGCACCCTTAGCTGGCTTCTCTTGGTATAAATCCTTTGTGTATTTAATGTTGCATACGATGGGCAGCAGCCCCCTCCGAAATTTTGATTTTATCTGTAAAAAATTGTCATTAAAACCTCAAAAATAATTTAAATAGGATCACTTAGTTCAGAAAATTTTTTTTTTTGGGCGTAATAGTGTTTTAGTTGGCTAACTATTCCAAGTTGTAGATTGATAGTACCCCGGAAATGGTCTCAGCCCCCCCCCCCCCGAAATGATCTATATACGCCCCTGTTGCATACCATGGTAGTTTGTTTGCCCAGCTTCTAGACTCCTAGAGGAGTCCCATCCAGCCCCGTATTCCCTTTGAAGATCCCGCAGTGCTGACTATGGCTGGCAGACATAACGGAGCTTCTTACGTAGAACCTTGTGTTACCAGTTCTTTATGTTGCCTTGTCGCTCATTCGCCTTCTACTCTCGGGCCAATTCTCAATCCTCTAGTCTTTCTCTAATCTTTATCATCTTGTAGGATTCGTTATGAACCGTCCGCCCTTTGTGGAGCTTCGTAAACTGTGCTCTTATGAAAACACACGTAGGGTGGACCTACACTGGTACGGATCCGATCTGAGGGCCATCGACTGTCGGGGAAAAAACAAGCATCTCAATGGAGGACAGTCCCTACCGTTGGGCTCGACCGATCCAATGCGATCCGGTCCGATGGCCACCGATTCTCGGCCGTTCGAACTTTTTTATTTCTAGATCGATTTCGGACAACCAACGCAAAATGTCGTTAAACGACATAGTGTGTTTCGAAAACGTCTACAGCCTTTACGTCTTAAAATATTTCATTTTTTTTTTTATTTATTTTTTTTTTGTTAAATGAAAGCTAATCAAATTTAGAACAACTTTGTCTTCCAACCTTCCAATGTTTATAACCTTCTAGCTACCTTTCTTATAAATAATTTTAAAATATGAATACTAATGCTTCTCTTATCGTAGTGTAACAGTTAGAAATTAACTGTTACACTAAGTTTTGTTTTCGGGACTGATATACTTCCAGAGATCAGAGTTCATTACTGACAAGATCGGGTCGGGACCAATGTAGGCACTCATGTCAGCCCCGTTGTCGGTTAAACGATATCGAATCGGGGGAAATACTGGTCCAAAGCCTCTTATCCATGGACAACATAAAAATACCTACCGATATATATATATATATATATATATATATATATATATATATATATAGACAATGCAACGAGTACTGCTAACCATAAATCACATCGTCGCTACAAATGCAAAGTATCGAATGTGAAAATCACCACTTTTCAGAGTGGAAAATCATTTATTCATAACTTTTTTTGGACAGTCAAATATTCGGCAGATTTGACCTTTTGATAGTGGAATACTTTCCCTTTAATAGAGTGATCTAAGATTCAAGAATTTGCCGTACATAAGTCCAGCAGAAATTAGTAAAGATTGACAATGAATGATGCATTTTTTCACATTCGTTACTTTGCTTTTGTATCGACCATATACTTACAAACCGTCGAAAAAGACAACAATTACACATACCCACTGGTCTTAAAATACATAGTTCGGTCGTGCGCTAAATACATAGTTTGGTCGTGCGCTAAATACATAGTTCGGTCGTGCGCTAAATACATAGTTTGGTCGTGCGCTAAATACATAGTTTGGTCGTGCGCTAAATACATAGTTCGGTCGTGCGCTAAATACATAGTTTGGTCGTGCGCTAAATACATAGTTCGGTCGTGAGCTAAATACATAGTTCGGTCGTGCGCTAAATACATAGTTCGGTCGTGCGCTAAATACATAGTTCGGTCGTGCGCTAAATACATAGTTCGGTCGTGCGCTAAATACATAGTTCGGTCGTGAGCTAAATACATAGTTCGGTCGTCCGCTAAATACATAGTTCGGTCGTGCGCTAAATACATAGTTTGGTCGTGCGCTAAATACATAGTTTGGTCGTGCGCTAAATACATAGTTTGGTCGTGCGCTAAATACATAGTTTGGTCGTGCGCTAAATACATAGTTCGGTCGTGCGCTAAATACATAGGTCGGTCGTGCGCTAAATAAAACTAGTTTTCAGATAAAAAATGTGTTAGGTTTGTGCCGACATTTCAGCTTGAGATTAATCAAACAATTGTTTATACATACAGGAAAAGCAATACTGCCAGATGGTAGATGTGTGTTACAATTACAGGTTAAATTGAAGGTAGATGGGCTGCAGCCCCCCCCCCGAAATTTTGATTTAATCGGTAAAAATGTGTCTTAAAAACCTCAAAAATAAATTAAATAACATCACTTAGTTCAGAATTTTTTTTTGGGTGTGAATTCAACTATTCCGACTACATAGTTGAATATTGGCTTACGGTACTCCGAAAAGGCGGATTGTCTTAAAAATATTTCAAGAAGTTTGACATTCATTCACACCAAGACATATAATGTTTGGTTACGTTTAGATTGAGGAAGTAGTTAAAAAAATATATTTTTTTAAACTGACATGAATAGTTTTATCTGTATAAAAAATATTAACTATATATATTCCAAGCTTTCTAAATAATTTCAGGGGGGCATTTAGGAGGTATGGAATACTAATAATCTAGAACTTGGAATAGTATACAACTAAAACGCTATTACACCCAGAAAACATAATTTTTTTCAGAACTTCGTGATCTTATTTAATTTATTTTTAAGGGTTTTTATGACAAGTTTTTCCCAATGAAATCAAAATTTCGGGGGAGGGAGGAGGACCGCAGCTCCCTAAGTCCCCCCCCCTTATATACACCCATGAGATAACGTAGCTCTATTGAGTCTGAGTGATTTTTTATGTAAATGGTTTCTAGAGAAAAGATATTCCCACGGTAGTTTATTCTAGAAATAATCATGACTAACTGTTCTAAGTGCTGTGTGTGATTAGACTTGTCAATCATCCAATCTTCGTGATTAGCTCTCACTTTCTTCTCATTCCAGAAGAGAATTATATCAATGTGGATAACTAGATTTATGGATTTTAGAAATAGTTTACACTCAATTAATAGACTCTAGGAGGACCATTTTAGGTTTTAGCGCGGTTCCTCCCTCCCTCCATAGGGAGACCAACAACAACGACTCCGCTGGGCGGTCAAAACCAACTTCTCTCGCAATGCCCGAGTAGTTTTGCGATGGTTTTCTGCTATCAAAGTCCTTCGTTAGTTGTGGTCAATAGCAGAACGCCTTCCTTGTCTTGGAGTTCAAGCTCACCAAGCGAAAGGTTTAAAAACATTAGTTTTTCATGCTTCCTTCAACAACGGACAACATTGGCGTTGATAACTGACAAGGTCTGCAGCCCCCCCCTCTATATTTTGATTTATTCGGTAAAAATGTGTCATAAAATCCTCAAAATAAACTAAATAAGTTCACTTGGTTCAGAAAATATATTTTGTTTTTTGAGCGTAATAGGGTTTTAGTTTGTTAACTATTTCAAGTTGTAGATTGTTAGTATTCCATACCTCCCAAATCCCAGGTGCTCAGCACCGGTCTTAAACTGAACATCACTCTGATTTATTCAGCGTGTTCTGGATGGATACCGAACGTGTGAGGATATTTTCTAGAGAACATTTTACCTTGGAGTTCCATCTTCCCTCTGGGAAAACCTGTTATTCCCTTTATGTATGTACTTGCACGTTTCCTGGGAAGTTATGCATAAGAATGGAGACCCGAGAATGCTATTGTAGATTTAACGACTCCTAGGCCAGAGTATTGAAGCATTGGCGAGGAAACCAAGTCCCGATGGGTGTGGCCCAAGTCTCCATTGTGGGACACACACAGTTCCAAGCATCGTGCCTATTTCCCAAGGCCCGGGATTGTGTTCATGAGAATCTAAGGAGCTGATCCAGGCCTCACAATGCTCAGGTCAGACTTCCTTTCTATCGCTTTTCAGGATTGACGCTTACAGATAATGGCCGCGAAGTTTAGTTCTGCTTTCTGCTCGTCTTATTTTCACTTTCAATATCTCTTCCCTTTGTCCAGGAAGTTATAGATTCAGCAAAACTATGCCTCTAGTGTTATTCAATATTGCTTATTGTTATAAGTTCTTAAAATAGTGAACTAAATAATTTATCCAGAAGGACATAATGAGCTTGTCAGTTTATTACCCAATAAAACAGGAATCTAATATTTAACTATTCCAGAAAGATAATTATCTGCTGTTTGACCCTTTCTGGCAACACTGTCTTGAGCACACCTGCCGAGCTGTTCGAAATATTATTTTCACTTCAATATCTCTCCACATTCTCCAGGAAGTTATAGATTCAGCAAAACTATACACCTAGTGTTATTCAATATTGCTTTTTGTTATAACTTCTTATAATATTCAACTATTCCAGAAAGATAATTATCTTCTGTTTTACCCTTTCTGGCAACACTGTCTTGAGCTCACCTGCCGAGCTGTTCGAAATCTTATTTTCACTTCAATATCTCTCCACATTCTCCAGGAAGTTATAGATTCAGCAAAACTATACACCTAGTGTTATTCAATATTGCTTTTTGTTATAACTTCTTATAATATTCAACTATTCCAGAAAGATAATTATCTTCTGTTTTACCCTTTCTGGCAACACTGTCTTGAGCTCACCTGCCGAGCTGTTCGAAATCTTATTTTCACTTCAATATCTCTCTTCCCATTCTCCAGGAAGTTATAGATTCAGCAAAACTATACACCTAGTGTTATTCAATATTGCTTTTTGTTATAACTTCTTATAATATTCAACTATTCCAGAAAGATAATTATCTTCTGTTTTACCCTTTCTGGCAACACTGTCTTGAGCACATCTGCCGAGCTGTTCGAAATCTTATTTTCACTTCAATATCTCTCTTCCCATTCTCCAGGAAGTTATAGATTCAGCAAAACTATACACCTAGTGTTATTCAATATTGCTTTTTGTTATAACTTCTTATAATATTCAACTATTCCAGAAAGATAATTATCTTCTGTTTTACCCTTTCTGGCAACACTGTCTTGAGCTCACCTGCCGAGCTGTTCGAAATCTTATTTTCACTTCAATATCTCTCTTCCCATTCTCCAGGAAGTTATAGATTCAGCAAAACTATACACCTAGTGTTATTCAATATTGCTTTTTGTTATAACTTCTTATAATATTCAACTATTCCAGAAAGATAATTATCTTCTGTTTTACCCTTTCTGGCAACACTGTCTTGAGCTCACCTGCCGAGCTGTTCGAAATCTTATTTTCACTTCAATATCTCTCTTCCCATTCTCCAGGAAGTTATAGATTCAGCAAAACTATACACCTAGTGTTATTCAATATTGCTTTTTGTTATAACTTCTTATAATATTCAACTATTCCAGAAAGATAATTATCTTCTGTTTTACCCTTTCTGGCAACACTGTCTTGAGCACATCTGCCGAGCTGTTCGAAATCTTATTTTCACTTCAATATCTCTCTTCCCATTCTCCAGGAAGTTATAGATTCAGCAAAACTATACACCTAGTGTTATTCACTGTTGCTTTTTTTATAAGTTCTTATAATATTCAACTATTCCAGAAAGATAATTATCTGCTGTTTTACCCTTTCTGGCAACACTGTCTTGAGCTCACCTGCCGAGCTGTTCGAAATCTTATTTTCACTTCAATATCTCTTCCCATTCTCCAGGAAGTTATAGATTCAGCAAAACTATACACCTAGTGTTATTCACTGTTGCTTTTTTTATAAGTTCTTATAATAGTGAATTATTCCAGAAAGATAATTATCTGCTGTTTTACCCTTTCTGGCAACACTGTCTTGAGCTCACCTGCCGAGCTGTTCGAAATCTTATTTTCACTTCAATATCTCTCTTCCCATTCTCCAGGAAGTTATAGATTCAGCAAAACTACGCACCTAGTGTTATTCAATATTGCTTTTTGTTATAACTTCTTATAATATTCAACTATTCCAGAAAGATAATTATCTGCTGTTTTACCCTTTCTGGCAACACTGTCTCGAGCACATTACCGAACTGTCCGAAATCTGATTTTCACTTGAAAATCTCTGGCTATTCTCCGAGAAATTATAGATTCAGCAAAACTATTTAGTGTTATTCAATTGTCCTTTTTCATAAACCTTATTATAATATTCAATTATTCCAGACCGCTAATTATCTGCTGTTTTAATCTTTCTGGCAACACTGTCTCGAGCACATTACTGAACTGTTCGAAAGTTTCTCTTTCTATATTTTTTTTATATTCCACAAATATTTAAGAATTTTTGTTTAGTGTAATTAAATGTTGTCTATGTTAAATTTTCTTTTAAGAGCGAACTATAGTTGACAGGTATTTTTGTCTTGTTTTTTCTCTATGGCAACACTGTCTTGAGCACACCTCCCATTCTATTCGGAATTTTCTCTCCTCACTTTAAATATCTCTTTCTGTTCTTCTAGGAGGTTTAAAGTCAGCAAAATTATTTAATTTTAAGTAATTTTGAGTTTTGTTAAAATAATGGACTTCCTGCAGAGGGGTATTTTAGCTTTGTTTTTCTCTGCCTGGCAACACTGGCGAGAGCACACCTGCTACCCAATAAGGTATTTTCTATTCAGTCTCAATATTACTTCCTATTCTCCAAGGAAGTTTAAATTCAGCAAAACTATATAATGTCATTCAATACTCCTTTTTGTTTTAAATAAGAGTAACCGATTTTGTGTTGTTATTCTTTCTCTCTGGCAACACTGTTTAAGCACACATGCAGAGCTGTGAAGAATTTTATTTTCAATATCAAAATTTGTTGGTATTTTTCAAGAGAGTATACATTGAAGGGGTTTTGTTTAGTGTAATTTAATTTTATTTTATGTAATTCTCATATAAAACTGAAGTTTTGCAGACAGGTTCTTCTGTATTGTTTTTTCTCTCTGGCAACACTGTCTAGAGCACGCCTGCCAACCTGACCCAAATCTTATTTTCACTTCAATATCTATTGATGTTCTGCAAGTTAGTGTACATGCAAGAAGCATTGTTTAGTTTATTAATTTTTTTCTTGTTGTTTAAATAAGGTTTCTTCTCCCTGGCAACACTGTCTAGAGCACACCTGCCAACCTGATCCAAATCTTATTTTCACTTCAATATCTATTGATGTTGTGCAAGTTAGTGTACATGCAAGAAGCATTGTTTAGTTTATTAATTATTTTCTTGTCGTTTAAATAAGGTTTCTTCTCCCTGGCAACACTGTCTAGAGCACACCTGCCAACCTGACCCAAATCTTATTTTCACTTCAATATCTATTGATGTTGTGCAAGTTAGTGTACATGCAAGAAGTATTGTTTAGTTTATTAATTATTTTCTTTTTGTTTAAGTAAGGTTTCTTCTCCCTGGCAAGACTGTCTACAGGACACCTCCCAACCTTTGCACATTCTTTTCATTTTCACTTCAATATCTATTGATGTTGTGCAAGTTAGTGTACATGCAAGAAGCATTGTTTAGTTTATTAATTATTTTCTTGTTGTTTAAGTAAGGTTTCTTCTCCCTGGCAAGACTGTCTACAGGACACCTCCCAACCTTTGCACATTCTTCTCCCTGGCAAGACTGTCTACAGGACACCTCCCAACCTTTGCACATTCTTCTCCCTGGCAAGACTGTCTACAGGACACCTCCCAACCTTTGCACATTCTTCTCCCTGGCAAGACTGTCTACAGGACACCTCCCAACCTTTGCACATTCTTCTCCCTGGCAAGACTGTCTACAGGACACCTCCCAACCTTTGCACATTCTTCTCCCTGGCAAGACTGTCTACAGGACACCTCCCAACCTTCGCACATTCTTCTCCCTGGCAAGACTGTCTACAGGACACCTCCCAACCTTTGCACATTCTTCTCCCTGGCAAGACTGTCTAGAGGACACCTCCCAACCTTTGCACATTCTTCTCCCTGGCAAGACTGTCTACAGGACACCTCCCAACCTTTGCACATTCTTCTCCCTGGCAAGACTGTCTACAGGACACCTCCCAACCTTTGCACATTCTTCTCCCTGGCAAGACTGTCTACAGGACACCTCCCAACCTTTGCACATTCTTCTCCCTGGCAAGACTGTCTACAGGACACCTCCCAACCTTTGCACATTCTTCTTCCTGGCAAGACTGTCTACAGGACACCTCCCAACCTTTGCACATTCTTCTCCCTGGCAAGACTGTCTACAGGACACCTCCCAACCTTTGCACATTCTTCTCCCTGGCAAGACTGTCTACAGGACACCTCCCAACCTTTGCACATTCTTCTCCCTGGCAAGACTGTCTACAGGACACCTCCCAACCTTTGCACATTCTTCTCCCTGGCAAGACTGTCTACAGGACACCTCCCAACCTTTGCACATTCTTCTCCCTGACTGTCTACAGGACACCTCCCAACCTTTGCACATTCTTCTCCCTGGCAAGACTGTCTACAGGACACCTCCCAACCTTTGCACATTCTTCTCCCTGGCAAGACTGTCTACAGGACACCTCCCAACCTTTGCACATTCTTCTCCCTGGCAAGACTGTCTACAGGACACCTCCCAACCTTTGCACATTCTTCTCCCTGGCAAGACTGTCTACAGGACACCTCCCAACCTTTGCACATTCTTCTCCCTGGCAAGACTGTCTACAGGACACCTCCCAACCTTTGCACATTCTTCTCCCTGGCAAGACTGTCTACAGGACACCTCCCAACCTTTGCACATTCTTCTCCCTGGCAAGACTGTCTACAGGACACCTCCCAACCTTTGCACATTCTTCTCCCTGGCAAGACTGTCTACAGGACACCTCCCAACCTTTGCACATTCTTCTCCCTGGCAAGACTGTCTACAGGACACCTCCCAACCTTTGCACATTCTTCTCCCTGGCAAGACTGTCTACAGGACACCTCCCAACCTTTGCACATTCTTCTCCCTGGCAAGACTGTCTACAGGACACCTCCCAACCTTTGCACATTCTTCTCCCTGGCAAGACTGTCTACAGGACACCTCCCAACCTTTGCACATTCTTCTCCCTGGCAAGACTGTCTACAGGACACCTCCCAACCTTTGCACATTCTTCTCCCTGGCAAGACTGTCTACAGGACACCTCCCAACCTTTGCACATTCTTCTCCCTGGCAAGACTGTCTACAGGACACCTCCCAACCTTTGCACATTCTTCTCCCTGGCAAGACTGTCTACAGGACACCTCCCAACCTTTGCACATTCTTCTCCCTGGCAAGACTGTCTACAGGACACCTCCCAACCTTCGCACATTCTTCTCCCTGGCAAGACTGTCTACAGGACACCTCCCAACCTTTGCACATTCTTCTCCCTGGCAAGACTGTCTACAGGACACCTCCCAACCTTTGCACATTCTTCTCCCTGGCAAGACTGTCTACAGGACACCTCCCAACCTTCGCACATTCTTCTCCCTGGCAAGACTGTCTACAGGACACCTCCCAACCTTTGCACATTCTTCTCCCTGGCAAGACTGTCTACAGGACACCTCCCAACCTTTGCACATTCTTCTCCCTGGCAAGACTGTCTACAGGACACCTCCCAACCTTTGCACATTCTTCTCCCTGGCAAGACTGTCTACAGGACACCTCCCAACCTTTGCACATTCTTCTCCCTGGCAAGACTGTCTACAGGACACCTCCCAACCTTTGCACATTCTTCTCCCTGGCAAGACTGTCTACAGGACACCTCCCAACCTTCGCACATTCTTCTCCCTGGCAAGACTGTCTACAGGACACCTCCCAACCTTTGCACATTCTTCTCCCTGGCAAGACTGTCTACAGGACACCTCCCAACCTTTGCACATTCTTCTCCCTGGCAAGACTGTCTACAGGACACCTCCCAACCTTTGCACATTCTTCTCCCTGGCAAGACTGTCTACAGGACACCTCCCAACCTTTGCACATTCTTCTCCCTGGCAAGACTGTCTACAGGACACCTCCCAACCTTTGCACATTCTTCTCCCTGGCAAGACTGTCTACAGGACACCTCCCAACCTTCGCACATTCTTCTCCCTGGCAAGACTGTCTACAGGACACCTCCCAACCTTCGCACATTCTTCTCCCTGGCAAGACTGTCTACAGGACACCTCCCAACCTTTGCACATTCTTCTCCCTGGCAAGACTGTCTACAGGACACCTCCCAACCTTTGCACATTCTTCTCCCTGGCAAGACTGTCTACAGGACACCTCCCAACCTTTGCACATTCTTCTCCCTGGCAAGACTGTCTACAGGACACCTCCCAACCTTTGCACATTCTTCTCCCTGGCAAGACTGTCTACAGGACACCTCCCAACCTTTGCACATTCTTCTCCCTGGCAAGACTGTCTACAGGACACCTCCCAACCTTTGCACATTCTTCTCCCTGGCAAGACTGTCTACAGGACACCTCCCAACCTTTGCACATTCTTCTCCCTGGCAAGACTGTCTACAGGACACCTCCCAACCTTTGCACATTCTTCTCCCTGGCAAGACTGTCTACAGGACACCTCCCAACCTTTGCACATTCTTCTCCCTGGCAAGACTGTCTACAGGACACCTCCCAACCTTTGCACATTCTTTTCATTTTCAATATCTCTTTCTATTCTACATGGATGTTTAGATTCTGCACATTTATTTAACATTACACAATTTTACTTATTGTTTAATTATCCCCTTTTCGCTAAATTCTCTTGAATGAGTATACTATTCCTAGCAGATAATTATCTGCTGTTTTACTCCCCGTGGCAACACTGTCTGGAGCACACCTGCCGACCTGTTTGCAGGGTCTCTGAGAGGAATTCCGGGCTCTTTACCCTCCTACCCCCCTCCATTAAAATTACTAAAAACTATTAATGGAATTATTTAAAACAGACATTTCTCTGAGAACGAAATTAAATACATTTGTAATTGAAGGGAGTGGAAAATTCACGTATTGTCCAAGGTACATTTGCACTTCCTGGGGCTACAAATGTTTTTTATTTAAATAAAGTTTATTCTCGCTGGCAACACTGTAGCGAGAAGCAACAACTATCACATGAGGAGCTTAGTATCAAAGTTGGACAACTCCACTTTTGCTTTTTTTTACAGGAGAGGCATAAAACCATATCTACTATATTAATGTCAGTAACATGGTAATTTTTTTATTTGTCATTTTTATAGGCACCAGAAACATTTTTACAAACGCTTTGCAAAATTATATGAGTATTGAGGCCGTAATTAAACTTCAAATAGTGGAGTTGTCCATGTTTGAAACCAAGTCATGGAGTTGCCTGTTTTTGAAGCCAAAGGGAACCATTTTAAATTTAATCTGTCCTTTTTTGAAAACAAAAAATTATGAACTCGTCATCAATAAATTTATATTTTCTTCGTCCATACTCTAATGCATGAAGGTGTTTTAAAATAATGTAAACCATCTGTTTCTTCACAATTTTCTCCCAAGTTCTTTGTATTCAGCCATGATGGATTTGCAGTGCATGTTAGGAGCAGATTGCATGAATGCAAGCTTCTCATTGGCTACTCAAGGAGTTGTCATTTTTTTAAACCAAACTATATTGGAATTGTCCATATTCTGATTCTGAACTGATCAAATACATGCTATTTTACCTATGTTCGGTCTGTTTTTAATGCAGAAACCTTGTAAAACCAAATGCAGCAGAAAAATCCACTTAAAAATCTTAAAACTGAAAAAATTGGAGTTGTCCAACTTTGATACGAAGCTCCTCACATGTATAGCCTCCTTATCAGTTATCATGAAGGCATAAGAATTCGTCTTGAGAACTAGAGCAATGCGAAAACTCTATCAAATATTAGGGATTTTTAGTTTTTCCTTCTTTTTTGAGCATGTCCTACTACCATCCAATCATTGCCCAATAGCCTCCATGTTGAGGAGAAGCTGCTTATGACGTTCAACGAATAACTTAATCCGGATAGTGTAAAAAATGAACTTATTACCAAGACATTTTTCAACAAATACGCTGTATAAAACAAAAGTTCATTAACTAACAAAATCCTTTTATCCGAGCACTCTATTATTAGTGAAATACTTCTGAAAAATATGTATTTCAATCTGTAGGAATGTACTGTCTGACATGGGCGTATATAGGAAATATTTCCGGGGGGGGGGACTGGGAGCATTTCCGGGGTACTAACAATCTAGAACTTGGAATAGTATACAACTAAAACACTATTACACCAACAAAAAGAATATTTTTTCAGAACTAAGTGATCTTATTCAATTTATTTTCAAGGGTTTTATGACACATTTTTAGCGATGAAATAAAAATTTCGGGGGGGGGGGCGCAGCCCCCTCAGCCCACCCCCTTATATCCGCCCATTTTGTCTGATCCTGTAAACCGTAAACTCCATTAGTAGACGAGTCATACCCCTGAAGCTGTGAGTCAGGAGAGAGCTATTCCAGCCGTGGGATGTTATGGGATTGTCAAGGGCTGGGTGGGCACTTGCTCCCAACATTCCTGCGGGATTATACATAACCATCCTGTAAACCGATAACTTCAATAGTAGACGAGTCATACCCCTGAAGCTGTGAGTCAGGAGAGCTATTCCTGCCGTGGGATGTGTTGAGATTGTCAGGGGCTGGGTGGGCACTTGCTCCCAACATTCCTGCGGGATTATACCTAACCATCCTGTAAACTCCAATAGTAGACGAGTCATACCCCTGAAGCTGTGAGTCAGGAGAGAGCTATTCCAGCCGTGGGATGTTATGGGATTGTCAAGGGCTGGGTGGGCACTTGCTCCCAAAATTCCTGCGGGATTATACCTAACCATCCTGTAAACTCCAATAGTAGACGAGTCATACCCCAGAAGCTGTGAGTCAGGAGAGAGCTATTCCAGCCGTGGGATGTTATGGGATTGTCAAGGGCTGGGTGGGCACTTGCTCCCAACATTCCTGCGGGATTATACCTAACCATCCTGTAAACCGATAACTCCAATAGTAGACGAGTCATACCCCTGAAGCTGCGAGTCAGGAGAGAGCTATTCCTGCCGTGGGATGTGTTGAGATTTTCAAGGGCTGGTGGGCACTTGCTCCCAACATTCCTGTGGGATTATCCTGTAATCTTGTCCCAAGGGAGTATACAAGGGGGGTGAGGGAGCTGCAGCCCCCTCCCTCGAAATTGGTAAAATTTGTCATAAGAACCTTAAAAATAAATTATATAAGATCACTTAATACATAAAACATATTTTATTTTATTCCAAGTTCTAGATTGTTAGTATTCCATACCCCGAAAATGGTCTAGCCCCCCCCCCGGAAATTATTTCCTATATTCGCCCATGTGTTATCCTGAAGGATTTCATTATCCGTTCCGTTGGAGAACTACTGACAAGGATTGCAACGATACGAGGCATCATTAGGGACAGCTTTCAGGAATAATCTGAGGTCAGGAGTTTTCAGGCCCTAACCACACATAAACCTGAAAAATTATTGTTTTTACCTGGAATTTGAACACATTTTTTCAAGTATTTGTAATTAGAAAACAAATGCGTTACCTTGAATTGATACTGTTGGCCACGCTTGTGAACCGCCCTGGGATTCTCGTGTGCCCATGTGTGTTTGTTGTGGTAATTAAATATTCCACCCCTAATAAATAAGTTGTAGATAGTCCTGTAAAAATGTGTCCAAATGCGTGATCTATGTAAAAATAATAATTTTTGAGGTTAATGAGTGATTGGGGTTCATTAATGGCCACCTCCTGGACCCAAAATTAGTTACTGTAATTAATAAATTCAAAATAAATGTGTATTTTATTTATTTACTGTTTTAGGATTTTTTCTTATTTTCGTGGAAGTAATTTTTTTTTTATTGTTTTAAGTAAATATTTGGGGGCGAGGTTAGCTCAGTGGTAGAGCACTCGACTAATAAGCTGGAGGCCTGAGTTCAAATCCCGAGCAAGCACTAAAGATTTTTTCTTCTAGTGTCTTCGTTCACCGGTTGGATTCGGCCTCCCTGACCGTCCCTAGGCCAACCCAGCCTTTAATTAATTTAATAATGGGTACCTTGGTTGGTGCTCATGACTCTAGCAGTCGAAGCAGCCAAGGGGAAAATCAGGCGGCCGGAGCATAGTACTGACCACACTATCTCCCTAGCGTGCCGTATGGTCATGAATCAGATACCTCTATAGTATCTGCCCCTCAGGGCCCTCGTGGCCTGTTACGGGACTGATTTTTTTTTTTTTTTTTTTTTTTTTTTTAAGTAAATATTTATAAAAATAAATATTTCCTTTAAGCTTTTTAAATAAACTGAAGAAAAAAAAATTAATTTTCTTTTCACAGATCCATGTTTCTTTAAAACTTTTATTCCTAAATCGTTCACATACTTCAATAACACAGGGTTGTGATACATGAATGGAAAGCTGGTTAAATGAAGAAGTTTTTCTGAAACCCGGAAATCTCAGATCTCGCACATCTTAGGAGTAACGCTGGTAAGAAATATCAAGAAAATGTCAGGAAATTTAGAATAGCTTTCTTTTGGTAAGATAGGCATACTTACATTCATTCATTTTTACGTTTACTCCCAACTAGTCTTATAGTAAATTTACTCAGCTTTCGATTGGTTTCACTTCCTTTCTAGTAGAACCACCTGGGCCGGAGCTACAACGACTATTCTTCTAAAAACCACGTTTGTCTCGAAAAAACAATAAAACGACGCTTTCTCCTTTATGTGTGGGAATTCGGAAAATCGTTATAGAACATTTTTTGTTCCCCTAAAGGTCTGCTATCACCTCCCACAATATGACTAGATATTTACGGGACACCCTGAATAGTGTGTACATAAATGAAACAACCGAAAACTAATTAAAAAAAAAACCTGATCATTATTTATTAGTGCAATTTACTGAATACATTTCCACATGAGCTGTATTTACTAAACACATCTCTCAGCTAATTTTCGGCGATTTTATGCAAAATTTCAGAGTAAAGTGATTAATCTAGCCTAAACCAAAATAATAAATAAATATATATAAAAACTATATATGATGTATATTCTGATTTTTTTTATTATTCATTTAATTTAAAAATTTGCTAGGTTACTACCTAATCAAACCAAACGTTATTTATTATTTGACTTTAATAGAGCTATAGAAACTATTTTTTCATAAGGACACTCGCTATGATGACACAGTTTCTACTAGTCAGACTATTATGTATATATGATGAAAAGCTTAAAAAATATAACCAATTTGAGATAAAGGCTATTACTGAAAAATAATTAAACGACAATATACCATGAATGAACTATAAAGATAAGAATTACAATTACGCTTGATAAAGCTGATAGGAGTAATAACATCAAGATGGAGGAAAACAACACAACTGTTTACAGTCTTTAAGATTGTGATAACAAGTTAATTAATCAAATGTGTTGGCTTATCTAAAATATTTCATGGAAATAGCGAATTGTGTTTAAGGACGTGGCCTTTACACGCGCTCAGGTAACATTTCTTCTGCAGAAATTCATCCATGACATTAATAGGCGAACAAATCAACATCAAATTTAAGGGAGGGGCTACAGCCCCCCCCCTCCCGAAATTTTGATTTAATCGGTAAAAATGTGTCATAATAACCTCTGAAATAAATTAAATAAACTCACTTGGTTGAGATCAAATAATTTCGGGCTGGCTAGTTAGGTTTCGTTGCTGGCTTCTCTCGGTATAAATCCTCTGTGTATTTAATGTTGCATATCATGGGCGTATAGAAGGCAGGGCTGCTCCCCCCCCAATTTTATTGGTAAAAATGTGTCATTAAATAATTAACTAAATAAGATCACTTAGTTCAAAAAAAATAATTTACTTAGCTGTAATAGTGTTTTAGTTGGCTAAGTATTCCAAATTCTACGTTGTTAGTATTCCATTCCCCCCTCCAAATGCTCCCAGCCCCCCCCCTCGGAATTATTTCCTACTTATAAAACTATTAATGGAATTATTTAAAACAGACATTTCTCTGAAAACAATTAAATACATTTGTAATTGAACGGAGTGGAAAATTCACGTATTGTCCAAGGTAAATTTGCACTTTCTGGGGCTACAAATGTTTTTATTTAAATAAAGTTTATTCTTGCTGGCAACACTGTAGCGAGAAGCAACAACTATCACATGAGCAGCTTAGTATCAAAGTTGGACAATTCCACTTTTACTTTTTTTTACAGGAGAGGCAAAAAACCATATCTACTATATTGATGTCAGTATCATGGTGATTTTTTTATTTGTCATCTTTATAGGCACCAGAAACATTTTTACAAACGCTTTGCAAAATTATATGAGTATTAAGGCCGTAATTAAACTTCAAATAGTGGAGTTGTCCATGTTTGAAACCAAGTCATGGAATTGTCTGTTTTTGAAGCCAAAGAGAACCATTTTAAATTTAATCTGTCCTTTTTTGAAACCAAACAATTATGAACTAGTCATCAATAAATTTATATTTTCTTCGTCTACAATCTAATGCATGAGGGTGTTTTAAAATAGTGTAAGCGATCTATTTCTCCGAGTTCTTGGCATTCAGCCATGATGGATTAGCAGTGCATGTTGGGAGCAGATTGCATGAATGCAAGCTTCTCATTGGCTACTCAAGGAGTAAAGGAATAAATTTTGATTTTATTGGTAAAAAAGTGTCATTAAATAATGAACTAAATAAGATCACTTAGTTCAGAAAAAATAATTTACTTAGCTGTAATAGTGTTTTAGTTGGCTAATTATTCCAAATTCTAGGTGGTTAGTATTCCATACCTATCAAATCCTCCCAGTCCCCCCTCTCGAAATTATTTCCTATATACGCTCCTGATCAACATTATCCATACATGCGTATTGATTCTTTGGTTGCGTGCAATGCTGGTACTGCATAGGCTGGGTACTTCTAGCCGTACAGAGAGTATCAAACATCAAACAGAAAAGACAATGCTTCAGCTTTGCGCGTTCTTGGCAATAATGACTGTTTCTAATTCAAGCTTTCCAGATGACGCTAGAAGGGAACCGCGCTAAGATGACGCAGTTAATGCGAGTCGCACGATTTTATAATATGATGTTACTTAATATATGCGATATAGTGTTAACAATGTTACACACACACAAATCAATAACTACAGTCAACGTTAAATGAAATAAATATGAACCTGTGGTAGATGTGTTAAAGGTTAAATAGACAATGATCCTTGATGAATTGGGCGTGGGCATGTTGCTTTGGCCTTCTTCTAATATCGAGAACAATCCAAGAACAGTTTGTCAACATCCTTTATGCAGAACCACTAAGTTCTGGGATTAATCCCTAATCCATGGAATTAGAGTTATAACTTTATGATTTTATTGCAGATTCCGAAAGTAGCTGTTGAAATTGGACTCATTTGACATTATTTCTTCAAATCACTGCCGATCTTACCTACTGCACAAGAAAGCCTCTTGTATACACAGGATGTCCCGTAAATGTCTAGTCATATTGTGGGAGGTGATAGAGGACCCTTAGGGGAACAAGAAATGTTCTATGACGATTTTCCGAATTCTCACACATAAAGGAGAAAACGTCGTTTTATTGTTTTACCGAGACATACGTGGTTTTTAGAAGAATAATCGTTGTAGCTCCGTCCCAGGTGGTTCTACTAGAAAGGGAGTGAAACCAATCGAAAGCTGAGTAAATTTACTATAAGACTAGTTGGGAGTAAACGTAAAAATGAATGAATGTAAGTATGTATATCTTATCAAAAGAAAGCTATTCTAAGTTTCCTGATTTTTCCTTGATGTTTCTTTCCAGCGTTACTCTCGTTTAATGTGCAGGATCTGTGATTTCCGGGTTTCAGAAAAACTTCTTCATTTAACCAGTTTTCCATTCATGTATCACAACACTGTGTTACTGATGTGTGTGGACGATTTAGGAACAAAAGTTTTAATAAAAACTTGGATCTGTGAAAAGAAAATTCAGTTTTTTTTTCTCAGTTTATTCAAAAAGCTTAAAATCAATATTTATTTTTATAAATATTTACTTCAATATTAAGTAAATACTTACTTAAATTAATAAAAAAAATTACCAGGAAAATAAAAAAAAAAATTCCTAAACCGGTAAATAAATAAAATACACATTTATTTTGAATTTATGAATAGCCTGAAAAATTATTATTTTTACCTAGATAACGCATTTGAACACATTTTTACAGGCATTTAAAAATACGTTTTTCTAAATGGTTAGATTAAACTCGCTAACCAGCAGAATCCGCCGGCCCTAACACTGTTTTTGCCGACGCGGCGAGTTTTGGCTGAGTTGGCTTCAAAGTAAAGTTTTTAAAGGTAACAAGACTGATGAAGACCTACCTGTGTGCCAAGTTTGGTCAAAATCTGCCAAAAGGTGTGGAGTTGTATAAGGAACAAACAGACAGACAGACAAACAAACACTTTCTTTCCCTTGGAATTTTTGTTTTAGTTTTCAATTGGTTATTGTTTTATTAATTGCATTTTTTTTTTGTTTGTAAAACTAGATAAGTTATGACCAGCAAGTTTGTATTAATCTTCGTTTATAATAGATGTCGTCGATACAAAAGCAAACTAACGAATATGAAACTCAACACTTTTCAGAGTGGAAAAGTATTTATTCATAACTTTTTTTTTTTTTTGGACAGTCAAATATTCGGCAGATTTGACCTTTTGATAGTGGAATACTTTCCCTTTAATAGAGTGAAGTAAGATTGAAGAATTTGCCGTAATTAAGTCTAGCAGAAATTAGTAAGGATGGACAATGAAAGATGCATTTTTTCATATTCGTTAGTTTGCATTTGTATGGACGATGTTACCTGTAGGATTAGCGGACATCGAGGATGCATCTAAACAAAACGAATAGTTAAAACCTGCATTTTTTTGCACCCACTCCTGAATATGTTTGCACTGCCAGACATGAGTGTAGATATGCTCTAATCGATTCCCCTATATTTCTGCAGATATTTCCACAGCCTCTTGTAGTTGGTAGAACGCCCCAGAACTCCAAGTACCCAGACCGTGTTGTGTTGATTGGCTATGGAGAAGGGATAGTACAAGGGTCTTGGCTTTCCTTGACCTGGAGTTTCAAGGATCTACATGCATTGCTCGGCTACAATGTCTTACTTTCAACATATCTGCTAGGAATTTCAAGTATTCAAGAAAATGTTTATTCTTGTTGTCATGTTTTACCTGAGCGAACTGATACAGTCAACTCTACATGTACCGAAATTCCATAAGTCGAATCCAAGGATCGAAATAAAAATTAAATGTTTCCTAGAAATTATGACAAAAAAATTACTTCATAATTTATATTTTTAAAATTAATGGATAACTGTTATGAAATAATTTTTATTTTTAAGTTTTTAAAATAAAAAATATTAGAATTTTTTTTTTTAAATATTAAAATATATCAATTACGATGGAATTTTTATTTTTATTTCCCAATAATAAAAATGAAAGATAAAGTGAAACTCATTTATTAAATATCTCTAATCCTCGGAATAAATAAATAAATACTTGATTTGTAACCTTTTGATTATTAGAAGTTATTTGTCTATGTGAGTGAATCAAAGTTCCTCTAAATCCAATTGATTTCTATGAGTATATATTGTATATTATAGAATTGATTTCTATGAGTATATATTGTATATTATAGAATTGATTTCTATGAGTATATATTGTATATTATAGAATTGATTTCTATGAGTATATATTGTATATTATAGAATTGATTTCTATGAGTATATATTGTATATTATAGAATTGATTTCTATGAGTATATATTGTATATTATAGAATTCGTTTTTGTGTATTACTTTTTTTTTGTTTTCGTTTCTATTCATTATTAGTCGCTATGTGTGCGAGCTCTTAAAATCAATAAATCTATTCATTATGGCGCGTTTTTTTAAATTTAAAATAATGTTTAAAATTAAAATAATAAAAAATTGATATTAAAAATTTTGATAAAAAAAAATTTTGGAATAAAATTATTCAAATAATTTTTTATTTTTGAAATAAAAATTATTAGACAATTTTAAAAAAAAATATAAATTACGATGAAATTTTTATTTTTATATCCAAAAAATAAAAATTAAAGGTTAAGTGAAACTGATTTGAAATAAAAATTAATAGTTATTTTCGGTCCCTGGTCGAATCCTTAAATATTCTGAGACATTAAATGTAAATTTCACCTCAATAAGTCGTTTACAGGCCAAAATCAACAAAATACTTGTCCCGACAGGATACTTCTAGGACTTCTACCTCTATAATGACAGAACTACTATAAGTCATAGCTTCTATAACCTCAATAAGTCGTTTACAGGCCAAAATCAACAAAATACTTGTCCCGACAAGAGACTTCTAGGACTTCTACCTCTATAATGACAGAACTACTATAAGTCATAGCTTCTATAACCTCAATAAGTCGTTTACAGGCCAAAATCAACAAAATACTTGTCCCGACAAGAGACTTCTACCTCTATAATGACAGAACTACTATAAGTCATAGCTTCTATAACCTCAATAAGTCGTTTACAGGCCAAAATCAACAAAATACTTGTCCCGACAAGAGACTTCTAGGACTTCTACCTCTATAATGACAGAACTACTATAAGTCATAGCTTCTATAACCTCAATAAGTCGTTTACAGGCCAAAATCAACAAAATACTTGTCCCGACAGGATACTTCTAGGACTTCTACCTCTATAATGACAGAACTACTATAAGTCATAGCTTCTATAACCTCAATAAGTCGTTTACAGGCCAAAATCAACAAAATACTTGTCCCGACAAGAGACTTCTACCTCTATAATGACAGAACTACTATAAGTCATAGCTTCTATAACCTCAATAAGTCGTTTACAGGCCAAAATCAACAAAATACTTGTCCCGACAAGAGACTTCTAGGACTTCTACCTCTATAATGACAGAACTACTATAAGTCATAGCTTCTATAACCTCAATAAGTCGTTTACAGGCCAAAATCAACAAAATACTTGTCCCGACAGGATACTTCTAGGACTTCTACCTCTATAATGACAGAACTACTATAAGTCATAGCTTCTATAACCTCAATAAGTCGTTTACAGGCCAAAATCAACAAAATACTTGTCCCGACAAGAGACTTCTAGGACTTCTACCTCTATAATGACAGAACTACTATAAGTCATAGCTTCTATAACCTCAATAAGTCGTTTACAGGCCAAAATCAACAAAATACTTGTCCCGACAGGATACTTCTAGGACTTCTACCTCTATAATGACAGAACTACTATAAGTCATAGCTTCTATAACCTCAATAAGTCGTTTACAGGCCAAAATCAACAAAATACTTGTCCCGACAAGAGACTTCTACCTCTATAATGACAGAACTACTATAAGTCATAGCTTCTATAACCTCAATAAGTCGTTTACAGGCCAAAATCAACAAAATACTTGTCCCGACAAGAGACTTCTAGGACTTCTACCTCTATAATGACAGAACTACTATAAGTCATAGCTTCTATAACCTCAATAAGTCGTTTACAGGCCAAAATCAACAAAATACTTGTCCCGACAGGATACTTCTAGGACTTCTACCTCTATAATGACAGAACTACTATAAGTCATAGCTTCTATAACTCAAACTACAATAGATAACTTCACCGATTCTACAATCACTAGTAAAGTATTGGGATATCGTCACATCAGCTGTATCTGCAAACTTGAGAGATGAGTCGAGGTCGAAAGGCACAGGTACATCTCTCATCGGTTCCTACCTTCTACAATCACTAGTAAAGGATTGGGATATTGTCACATCGGCTGTATCTGCAAACTTGAGAGATGAGTCGAGGTCGAAAGGCACAGGTACATCTCTCATCGGTTCCTACCTTCTACAATCACTAGTAAAGTATTGGGATATTGTCACATCGGCTGTATCTGCAAACTTGAGAGATGAGTCGAGGTCGAAAGGCACAGGTACATCTCCCATCGGTTCCTACCTTCTACAATCACTAGTAAAGTATTGGGATATTGTCACATCGGCTGTATCTGCAAACTTGAGAGATGAGTCGAGGTCGAAAGGCACAGGTACATCTCCCATCGGTTCCTACCTTCTACAATCACTAGTAAAGTATTGGGATATTGTCACATCGGCTGTATCTGCAAACTTGTGAGATGAGTCGAGGTCGAAAGGCACAGGTACATCTCTCATCGGTTCCTACCTTCTACAATCACTAGTAAAGTATTGGGATATTGTCACAATGGCTGTATCTGCAAACTTGAGAGATGAGTCGAGGTCGAAAGGCACAGGTACATCTCCCATCGGTTCCTACCTTCTACAATCACTAGTAAAGTATTGGGATATTGTCACATCGGCTGTATCTGCAAACTTAAGAGATGAGTCGAGGTCGAAAGGCACAGGTACATCTCTCATCGGTTCCTACCTTCTACAATCACTAGTAAAGTATTGGGATATTGTCACAACGGCTGTATCTGCAAACTTGTGAGATGAGTCGAGGTCGAAAGGCACAGGTACATCTCTCATCGGTTCCTACCTTCTACAATCACTAGTTAAGGATTGGGATATCGTCACAACAGCGTTATCTGCAAACTTGAGAGATGAGTCGAGGTCGAAAGGCACTGGTACATCTCTCATCGGTTCCTACCTTCTACAATCACTAGTAAAGTATTGGGATATTGTCACAATGGCTGTATCTGCAAACTTGAGAGATGAGTCGAGGTCGAAAGGCACAGGTACATCTCTCATCGGTTCCTACCTTCTACAATCACTAGTAAACTTGAGAGATGAGTCGAGGTCGAAAGGCACAGGTACATCTCCCATCGGTTCCTACCTTCTACAATCACTAGTAAACTTGAGAGATGAGTCGAGGTCGAAAGGCACAGGTACATCTCCCATCGGTTCCTACCTTCTACAATCACTAGTAAACTTGAGAGATGAGTCGAGGTCGAAAGGCACAGGTACATCTCCCATCGGTTCCTACCTTCTACAATCACTAGTAAACTTGAGAGATGAGTCGAGGTCGAAAGGCACAGGTACATCTCCCATCGGTTCCTACCTTCTACAATCACTAGTAAAGTATTGGGATATTGTCACATCGGCTGTATCTGCAAACTTGTGAGATGAGTCGAGGTCGAAAGGCACAGGTACATCTCCCATCGGTTCCTACCTTCTACAATCACTAGTAAAGTATTGGGATATTGTCACATCGGCTGTATCTGCAAACTTGAGAGATGAGTCGAGGTCGAAAGGCACAGGTACATCTCCCATCGGTTCCTACCTTCTACAATCACTAGTAAAGTATTGGGATATTGTCACATCGGCTGTATCTGCAAACTTAAGAGATGAGTCGAGGTCGAAAGGCACAGGTACATCTCTCATCGGTTCCTACCTTCTACAATCACTAGTAAAGTATTGGGATATTGTCACAACGGCTGTATCTGCAAACTTGTGAGATGAGTCGAGGTCGAAAGGCACAGGTACATCTCTCATCGGTTCCTACCTTCTACAATCACTAGTAAAGTATTGGGATATTGTCACATCGGCTGTATCTGCAAACTTGAGAGATGAGTCGAGGTCGAAAGGCACAGGTACATCTCTCATCGGTTCCTACCTTCTACAATCACTAGTAAAGGATTGGGATATCGTCACAACAGCGTTATCTGCAAACTTGAGAGATGAGTCGAGGTCGAAAGGCACTGGTACATCTCTCATCGGTTCCTACCTTCTACAATCACTAGTAAAGTATTGGGATATTGTCACAATGGCTGTATCTGCAAACTTGAGAGATGAGTCGAGGTCGAAAGGCACAGGTACATCTCTCATCGGTTCCTACCTTCTACAATCACTAGTAAACTTGAGAGATGAGTCGAGGTCGAAAGTACGTCTCTTATCGGTTCCTACCTTCTACGTACACACTGTATCTGCAAACATAGACTTCGTCAAAGGTGTGGAAGATAACTGTCTATGTTCCTGTATGTTGTTTACTGTGGTTAGATGTTTCTTATATATAGTTTACACAATTCAATGGTTTTGAGTTTTAGCAATTCAATCGTGACACTGGGGCGCTCCGGACCTTCCCTGTTCCTGTATGTGATCCTGCTTGTAAGTTAAGTAGTTTAGCCGAACTGCAGCCGATAACGGAAAACAAAGGATTCGAAAGTGATGATGAACCTGAGGAACTAACAGACAACTTCCAGGAAGTCTGCTAATTGTATTTTTGCTGATATAGCCGTTGTGTTGATGTACCAATCACATGTGATTGGAGAATCGGTGAAGTTATCAACTGGAGTTGGAGTTACAGAGGTGATGAATTCTTTGACTTCAAGGTGGAAGTCCTAGAAACATGGGCGAATATAGGAAATAGTTCCGGGAGGGGGGGTATGGAATACTAACAATTTAGAACTTGGAATAGTTAGCAAACTAAAACACTATTACAGCAAAAAAAGGAAGAAAAGGTTTTCTGAACTAAGTGATCTTATTTTTAAGGAGCTTTGTCACTTTAAATATTTAAATAAAAATTTAGGGGGGGGATGCAGCACTCTCAGCTCCCCCCCCCCATATATACGCCCATGTATAGCAGTCCCCTCCCATGAGGCATATTTTCAGTTAGACTTATTTACACTATTGTCCATCGGGGTCTCCCGTGGTCTAGTGGCTAGCGCCTTAGATTCATAAGCGGGAGATGGTGGGTTCGATCCCCAACCTCCGGCAGGAAGTTTATCATCCCACGGCTCGCTGGTAAAATTCCTCGCTAAACCCTGGATGTCGGCGCTAATGACCTAGATGTAGATGAGCCGTAAAAAAAACAAAAACAAAAAAAAAAAACTATTGTCCATGATCTTGGCTTGAAAGCTCGGTACCAGAGATTCTTTTCGACTTATTGAAGGATTCGACCTGTCGATGTTTGGCGCATCAAGAGTTGACTGTTAATTTGGTTGTGAAGGATCTGATAAATGCTGAGTTGAAGGGCATTAAAAAAAAAATCCTTCAAGGGCTAAAATCCTGCATATGAGGCAGCTTGGAATGAAACCTTTATAGAGTGTTGTCCATTAGGTCAGAGTTGAAGACCGTTTCACAATAGGGATTAGGTTTATGGGGTTGGTTAGAGTCGTGAAAGTGCGCTAGAGCATGCGCCCCTGCTATAATGTCAAGGGGAACTTCAGAAATGCATTGATTGCCTTAAGTAATAGCTCCAAGAGAGATAGAGAAGGGCTCAACACTATCCCCTGAGGTACTCCACTCCTAACAACATCCGGAGGTACTCCAGCCTCAACGAACCCCTATCAGGAAATCCTGTTGCTCCTGATAATTCTACACTCCTCTTCAAGTACCATCCAATTCAAGGGCATTTAATAGGGGGGGGGGGCTGATGGGGATGCATCCAACTCCCCCTCCCCCCGAAATTATTACCTATATACGCCCCTGAACCAATGCACTCTTCCTTTACATTAAGGCTCTTTTATCAAGTTTTCTGTCACAGCTGTTGTATTGAAGCTATTTTCGACTTTTAATTTCAGCAAATGTTTGAAGATTTTGAAAAGTTGAGTGGATGTGTGGAGGTTTATTATGCAATATATAAGTTAATTCTGATAAAATTCCCCTACCTCCATAAGGGATGGTTAGTATAGATGGCAACATGTAGACAGCCTGGCGCTAAATAGCGTAGATCCAGAAGCACCGTAAAAAAAAAAATCAGAAGTATATAAATATAGCCACGTTGAATGCGCCGGATACCGTAGACCACCGAAGTTAAGCAACGTCAGGCGTCGACGGTATCTGAATGGGTGACTGACCTCCTCCTGTAGATAGCCATGTTGTTGGTACGACAAATAACTATGGATTTCAAAATTAATTCACCGACATTCTATACTATTTTTTTTTTCTTGTATATTTTCTACTATTTTCTTTTTTATTTGCTTTCCTCCTCTTATTTATTTTATTTCATTTTAGCGCGGTTCCTCCCTCCCCCATAGGGAGGAACCCCGCTTATAAGGTTGATACAATGAAACAATCCGGAAGTGCCGACTAGAAAATTTCGCGTTTCAGAACCTCTAGAAACCGAAAATAACGGTTGTTCAAATTTGTATATATATATATATATATATATATATATATTTATATATACATATATATATATATATATATATATATATATATATACATATATATATATAAATATATATATATATATATATATATACATACATATATATATATAAATATATATATATATATATATACATATATATATATATATATATATATATATATATATATATAAATATATATATGTATATATTTATATATATATATATATATATTTATGTATATATATATATACATATATATATATATATATATTTGTCTGTTCGCTCATTTCTGGCTTCCCTGATGGTCCGTCAGTCGTCCAATTTGAAAGGTCAAGTTCGTTAACCAGCAAAATCCGCCCACTGGAATTTGGCGTTTGGGGCGAAATTCGCGCATAAAAAATCGTAACGCTTACGTTTTTGAGTTCATAAGCTTGTAAGTACTCGTTTTATAGGCTTCTTGGGCTAGGAAAACAAATGAAACCATTTTCAAGGCGATAGCTTTAACCGTTTTCGAGAAAATTGGAAAAATAGTTTTTGAATACCGTTTTTGGTTTGGGTACTTAGAATAACGGGATTCAGTTGAAACATTATCTGCATGTTCTACTTTCATTAAAACTAATATGTTGAAAGTTATGTTACGTTTGGAGCTAAGGAAGGGTTAGAATAAAATATTTTATGAACAGACATGAAAAGTTTTGGAAACTTCGTATACTTTCATTAATATCTCGAACACGGTTGGGAAATCGTGGTAAGTGGATTGAAACTATTTGAAAGCTTACTAAATTCTCTACAAAAATGATTCTAAAACTATTTTTGATTAGGTTATGTCAATCGGAGAAATAAGTGCTTAAAACTTCAAATACGTCTGTTTTGTTCTTATGAACGGGTTTTTGTCGTTCTTTTTGTAATTTTTGTCTCTTTACCTTGGTTTTTTATTGCTTTTTATTTTTGTAATTTCTTATGTTGTATTTGTAAGGAAAATGTATGTTTGTGTAAAACAGGATAGGTAAAATGGGACCAATTTTCTGTTGTCAGAAATAATAAAAAGTTTTGGGAACTTCCTATAATTTCTTAATATCTCGAAAACGGTTGAAAATCTTGGGAAGCGAAACGTTACCATTCGAAAGCTTACTAAATGGTCTACAAGAAAGGTTCTAAAGAAAGTTTTGAATATGCGATGTCAATCGGAGAAATAAGTGCTTAAAAATTTTAAGTAATTGATTTCGCTTTTTCGAACTGTTCTTTTTGTCTTTGATTTTGGTACTTAGAATTATGGGATTCAGTTGAAACATTTTCTGCAAGTTCGAATTTTATCAACACTAATATGTTGAAATTTTGGTTACGTTTGGAGTAAAGGAAGGGTTAGAATAAAATATTTTATTAACAGACAAGAAAAGTTTTGGTAACCTTTTATACTTTCGTTAGTATCTCGAAAACCGTTGACAATCTTGGGAAGCGAAAGGTTACCATTCGAAAGCTTACTAAATGGTCTACAAAAAAGGTTCTAAAGAAAGTTTTGAATAAGCGATGTCAATCGGATAAATAAGTGCTTAAACTTTGAAGTAATTGATTTTGTTTATTCGAACGGTTCTTTTTGTCTTTGATTTTGGTACTTCGAATTATGGGATTCAGTTGAAACATTTTCTGCATGTTCTAATTTCATCAAAACTAGTATGCTGAAAATTTACTTACGTTTGGAGTTAAGGAAGGGTTAAATTAAAATAATTTATTAATAGAGATGAAAAGCTTTGGAAACTTCGTATACTTTCCTTAATATCTCGAAAACGGTTGAGAATCTTGGTAAACGGATGGTTACCATTCGAAAGCTTACTAAATGCTCTAGAAAACAGGTTCTGAAGGAAGTTTTGATTAGGCGATGTCAAACGGAGAAATAAGTACATATAACTTAGAAGTTTGATAAACGATAATTGATTTCGTTTATTTATACGGTTCTTTTTGTCTGTTTTTATTTCTTGTTATTTTGTTATTGCTTCTAGGAGGAGGATGTATTTCTCAATAAAACAGGGGAATAAATACAAATTCTTTGAACCTGTAACAGAACTGAAAACGTAAATATTCTCCGTGTAGAGTCAGTCCGGGTCGAGGTAGTAGGCCGGTTCAGGTAGGCTTTTATTGCACTTCATAAATCAAGATTCATTGTTCTCATCAAGCATTCTAGGACAGCTGACAGTTACCTTTACCTGTAGGAAGCCATGCAGCCAAATGCTATATTAGAAATATAATTATTTTTTGTGGTTGAATGCGGCCGTAGTTCAATAAAAAATAACACTACTTTCTCATTTTCATGTACAATTTTATTTTGTTTAATTGCATTTAAAAGTAAAATGGATATGTTAGCACTGCAAGTTAAGTAAATTAGAAATATATTCGTAGAAGAGTCTTCGTAGACCGAAACTTGGGACGGCAGAAAGAGTAATTTCTGCTTAGGATAGTTTCATCCCTAGCCGAAAATCTTGTTTTTTTTTTTTTTTTTCATATTTGTTTACATTAAGAATGATCTAAACAAACCCTAATAACTGTTTCTATTCTAAGTCTACAAAATAACACTAGGGATATGAATGGAACCGCGCTAAGATGACGCAGTTCCTGCGAGTCGGACTTTTTTCTTCATTCCCCCCTCTTTTATATTTATGCTGTATTATTTCTTTTCACCCCTGATATTATTATTTATTTTTCTCTTTATTTTTTTTCAAGCCAGGCAATTGATTTGGTTATACTTAATAGCTATTGATAAATGCTAGAATACTTTGGGAAATACAAAAATACAGATTTGTTGAAGCAGATGTAACTGAATGTTTTGCAGGAAGTATTAAAATCTATAAGGACTCCTGGTTTAATCAATATTATTTTATTTATGATTTCATTTCCTCATTGAATAGATTTCATTGTGAGATTGAATTTATCTCATCGTGTGATTGAATAGATTTCATCGTGTGATTGAATAGATTTCATCGTGTGATTAACAGAGTTCATTGCGTGATTGAATAGATTTCATCGTGTGATTAACAGAGTTCATTGCGTGATTGAATAGATTTCATTGCGAGATTGAATTTATCTCATCGTGTGATTGAATAGATTTCATCGTGTGATTGAATAGATTTCATCGTGTGATTAACAGAGTTCATTGCGTGATTGAATAGATTTCATCGTGTGATTAACAGAGTTCATTGCGTGATTGAATAGATTTCATTGCGAGATTGAATTTATCTCATCGTGTGATTGAATAGATTTCATCGTGTGATTAACAGAGTTCATTGCGTGATTGAATAGATTTCATCGTGTGATTAACAGAGTTCATTGCGTGATTGAATAGATTTCATCGTGTGATTGAATTTATCTCATTGTGTGATTGAATACATTTCATCGTGTGATTAACAGAGTTCATTGCGTGATTGAATAGATTTCATTGTGTGATTGAATTTATCTCATTGTGTGATTGAATACATTTCATCGTGTCATTAACAGAGTTCATTGCGTGATTGAATAGATTTCATTGCGAGATTGAATTTATCTCATTGTGTGATTGAATAGATTTCATCGTGTGATTGAATAGATTTCATCGTGTGATTAACAGAGTTCATTGCGTGATTGAATAGATTTCATTGTGTGATTGAATTTATCTCATCGTGTGATTGAATAGATTTCATCGTGTGATTAACAGAGTTCATTGCGTGATTGAATAGATTTCATCGTGTGATTAACAGAGTTCATTGCGTGATTGAATAGATTTCATTGCGAGATTGAATTTATCTCATCGTGTGATTGAATAGATTTCATCGTGTGATTGAATAGATTTCATCGTGTGATTAACAGAGTTCATTGCGTGATTGAATAGATTTCATTGTGTGATTGAATTTATCTCATTGTGTGATTGAATACATTTCATCGTGTGATTAACAGAGTTCATTGCGTGATTGAATAGATTTCATTGTGTGATTGAATTTATCTCATTGTGTGATTGAATAGATTTCATCGTGTGATTAACAGAGTTCATTGCGTGATTGAATAGATTTCATTGTGTGATTGAATTTATCTCATTGTGTGATTGAATACATTTCATCGTGTGATTAACAGAGTTCATTGCGTGATTGAATAGATTTCATTGTGTGATTGAATTTATCTCATTGTGTGATTGAATACATTTCATCGTGTCATTAACAGAGTTCATTGCGTGATTGAATAGATTTCATTGCGAGATTGAATTTATCTCATTGTGTGATTGAATAGATTTCATCGTGTGATTAACTGAGTTAATTTCCTGATTGAATAGATTTTATTGCGATATTGAATTTATCTCATTATGTGATTGAATAGATTTCATCGTGTGATTAACTGAGTTAATTTCCTGATTGAATAGATTTCATTGCGATATTGAATTAATCTCATTGTGTGATTGAATAGATTTCATCGTGTGATTAACAGATTTCATTGCGTGATTGAATAGATTTCATTGCGAGATTGAATTTATCTCATTGTGTGATTGAATAGATTTCATCGTGTGATTAACAGATTTCATTGCGTGATTGAACAGATTTCATTGCGAGATTGAATTAATCTCATTGTGTGATTGAATAGATTTCATCGTGTGATTAACAGAGTTCATTGCGTGATTGAATAGATTTCATCGTGTGATTAACTGAGTTCATTTCCTGATTGAATAGATTTTATTGCGATATTGAATTAATCTCATTGTGTGATTGAATAGATTTCATCGTGTGATTAACAGAGTTCATTGCGAGATTGAATTAACCTCATTGTGTGATTGAATAGATTTCATCGTGTGATTAACTGAGTTCATTGCGAGATTGAATTTATCTCATTGTGTGATTGAATAGATTTCATCGTGTGATTAACTGAGTTAATTTCCTGATTGAATAGATTTCATTGCGATATTGAATTAATCTCATTGTGTGATTGAATAGATTTCATCGTGTGATTAACTGAGTTCATTTCCTGATTGAATAGATTTTATTGCGATATTGAATTAATCTCATTGTGTGATTGAATAGATTTCATCGTGTGATTAACAGAGTTCATTGCGAGATTGAATTAATCTCATTGTGTGATTGAATAGATTTCATCGTGTGATTGAATAGATTTCATCGTGTGATTAACAGAGTTCATTGCGTGATTGAATAGATTTCATTGCGAGATTGAATTAATCTCATTGTGTGATTGAATAGATTTCATCGTGTGATTAACAGATTTCATTGCGTGATTGAACAGATTTCATTGCGATATTGAATTAATCTCATTGTGTGATTGAATAGATTTCATCGTGTGATTAACTGAGTTCATTTCCTGATTGAATAGATTTTATTGCGATATTGAATTAATCTCATTGTGTGATTGAATAGATTTCATCGTGTGATTAACAGAGTTCATTGCGAGATTGAATTAATCTCATTGTGTGATTGAATAGATTTCATCGTGTGATTAACTGAGTTCATTTCCTGATTGAATAGATTTTATTGCGATATTGAATTAATCTCATTGTGTGATTGAATAGATTTCATCGTGTGATTAACAGAGTTCATTGCGAGATTGAATTAATCTCATTGTGTGATTGAATAGATTTCATCGTGTGATTGAATAGATTTCATCGTGTGATTAACAGAGTTCATTGCGTGATTGAATAGATTTCATTGCGAGATTGAATTAATCTCATTGTGTGATTGAATAGATTTCATCGTGTGATTAACTGAGTTCATTTCCTGATTGAATAGATTTCATTGCGATATTGAATTAATCTCATTGTGTGATTGAATAGATTTCATCGTGTGATTAACTGAGTTCATTTCCTGATTGAATAGATTTTATTGCGATATTGAATTAATCTCATTGTGTGATTGAATAGATTTCATCGTGTGATTAACAGAGTTCATTGCGAGATTGAATTAATCTCATTGTGTGATTGAATAGATTTCATCGTGTGATTAACTGAGTTCATTTCCTGATTGAATAGATTTTATTGCGATATTGAATTAATCTCATTGTGTGATTGAATAGATTTCATCGTGTGATTAACAGAGTTCATTGCGAGATTGAATTAATCTCATTGTGTGATTGAATAGATTTCATCGTGTGATTAACTGAGTTCATTTCCTGATTGAATAGATTTTATTGCGATATTGAATTAATCTCATTGTGTGATTGAATAGATTTCATCGTGTGATTAACAGAGTTCATTGCGAGATTGAATTAATCTCATTGTGTGATTGAATAGATTTCATCGTGTGATTGAATAGATTTCATCGTGTGATTAACAGAGTTCATTGCGTGATTGAATAGATTTCATTGCGAGATTGAATTTATCTCATTGTGTGATTGAATAGATTTCATCGTGTGATTAACAGAGTTCATTGCGTGATTGAACAGATTTCATTGCGATATTGAATTAATCTCATTGTGTGATTGAATAGATTTCATCGTGTGATTAACTGAGTTCATTTCCTGATTGAATAGATTTTATTGCGATATTGAATTAATCTCATTGTGTGATTGAATAGATTTCATCGTGTGATTAACAGAGTTCATTGCGAGATTGAATTAATCTCATTGTGTGATTGAATAGATTTCATCGTGTGATTAACTGAGTTCATTTCCTGATTGAATAGATTTTATTGCGATATTGAATTAATCTCATTGTGTGATTGAATAGATTTCATCGTGTGATTAACAGAGTTCATTGCGAGATTGAATTAATCTCATTGTGTGATTGAATAGATTTCATCGTGTGATTGAATAGATTTCATCGTGTGATTAACAGAGTTCATTGCGTGATTGAATAGATTTCATTGCGAGATTGAATTAATCTCATTGTGTGATTGAATAGATTTCATCGTGTGATTAACTGAGTTCATTTCCTGATTGAATAGATTTCATTGCGATATTGAATTAATCTCATTGTGTGATTGAATAGATTTCATCGTGTGATTAACTGAGTTCATTTCCTGATTGAATAGATTTTATTGCGATATTGAATTAATCTCATTGTGTGATTGAATAGATTTCATCGTGTGATTAACAGAGTTCATTGCGAGATTGAATTAATCTCATTGTGTGATTGAATAGATTTCATCGTGTGATTAACTGAGTTCATTTCCTGATTGAATAGATTTTATTGCGATATTGAATTAATCTCATTGTGTGATTGAATAGATTTCATCGTGTGATTAACAGAGTTCATTGCGAGATTGAATTAATCTCATTGTGTGATTGAATAGATTTCATCGTGTGATTAACTGAGTTCATTTCCTGATTGAATAGATTTTATTGCGATATTGAATTAATCTCATTGTGTGATTGAATAGATTTCATCGTGTGATTAACAGAGTTCATTGCGAGATTGAATTAATCTCATTGTGTGATTGAATAGATTTCATCGTGTGATTGAATAGATTTCATCGTGTGATTAACAGAGTTCATTGCGTGATTGAATAGATTTCATTGCGAGATTGAATTTATCTCATTGTGTGATTGAATAGATTTCATCGTGTGATTAACAGAGTTCATTGCGTGATTGAACAGATTTCATTGCGATATTGAATTAATCTCATTGTGTGATTGAATAGATTTCATCGTGTGATTAACTGAGTTCATTTCCTGATTGAATAGATTTTATTGCGATATTGAATTAATCTCATTGTGTGATTGAATAGATTTCATCGTGTGATTAACAGAGTTCATTGCGAGATTGAATTAATCTCATTGTGTGATTGAATAGATTTCATCGTGTGATTAACTGAGTTCATTTCCTGATTGAATAGATTTTATTGCGATATTGAATTAATCTCATTGTGTGATTGAATAGATTTCATCGTGTGATTAACAGAGTTCATTGCGAGATTGAATTAATCTCATTGTGTGATTGAATAGATTTCATCGTGTGATTAACTGAGTTCATTTCCTGATTGAATAGATTTTATTGCGATATTGAATTAATCTCATTGTGTGATTGAATAGATTTCATCGTGTGATTAACTGAGTTCATTTCCTGATTGAATAGATTTTATTGCGATATTGAATTAATCTCATTGTGTGATTGAATAGATTTCATCGTGTGATTAACAGAGTTCATGGCGAGATTGAATTAATCTCATTGTGTGATTGAATAGATTTCATCGTGTGATTGAATAGATTTCATCGTGTGATTAACAGAGTTCATTGCGTGATTGAATAGATTTCATTGCGAGATTGAATTTATCTCATTGTGTGATTGAATAGATTTCATCGTGTGATTAACAGAGTTCATTGCGTGATTGAATAGATTTCATTGCGAGATTGAATTTATCTCATTGTGTGATTGAATAGATTTCATCGTGTGATTAACAGAGTTCATTGCGAGATTGAATTAATCTCATTGTGTGATTGAATAGATTTCATCGTGTGATTGAATAGATTTCATCGTGTGATTAACAGAGTTCATTGCGTGATTGAATAGATTTCATTGCGAGATTGAATTAATCTCATTGTGTGATTGAATAGATTTCATCGTGTGATTAACAGATTTCATTGCGTGATTGAACAGATTTCATTGCGATATTGAATTAATCTCATTGTGTGATTGAATAGATTTCATCGTGTGATTAACTGAGTTCATTTCCTGATTGAATAGATTTTATTGCGATATTGAATTAATCTCATTGTGTGATTGAATAGATTTCATCGTGTGATTAACAGAGTTCATTGCGAGATTGAATTAATCTCATTGTGTGATTGAATAGATTTCATCGTGTGATTAACTGAGTTCATTTCCTGATTGAATAGATTTTATTGCGATATTGAATTAATCTCATTGTGTGATTGAATAGATTTCATCGTGTGATTAACAGAGTTCATTGCGAGATTGAATTAATCTCATTGTGTGATTGAATAGATTTCATCGTGTGATTGAATAGATTTCATCGTGTGATTAACAGAGTTCATTGCGTGATTGAATAGATTTCATTGCGAGATTGAATTAATCTCATTGTGTGATTGAATAGATTTCATCGTGTGATTAACAGAGTTCATTTCCTGATTGAATAGATTTTATTGCGATATTGAATTAATCTCATTGTGTGATTGAATAGATTTCATCGTGTGATTAACAGAGTTCATTGCGAGATTGAATTAATCTCATTGTGTGATTGAATAGATTTCATCGTGTGATTGAATAGATTTCATCGTGTGATTGAACAGAGTTCATTGCGTGATTGAATAGATTTCATTGCGAGATTGAATTTATCTCATTGTGTGATTGAATAGATTTCATTGCGAGATTGAATTTATCTCATTGTGTGATTGAATAGATTTCATCGTGTGATTAACTGAGTTCATTTCCTGATTGAATAGATTTTATTGCGATATTGAATTAATCTCATTGTGTGATTGAATAGATTTCATCGTGTGATTAACAGAGTTCATTGCGAGATTGAATTAATCTCATTGTGTGATTGAATAGATTTCATCGTGTGATTGAATAGATTTCATCGTGTGATTAACAGAGTTCATTGCGTGATTGAATAGATTTCATTGCGAGATTGAATTTATCTCATTGTGTGATTGAATAGATTTCATCGTGTGATTAACAGAGTTCATTGCGTGATTGAATAGATTTCATTGCGAGATTGAATTTATCTCATTGTGTGATTGAATAGATTTCATCGTGTGATTAACAGAGTTCATTGCGTGATTGAATAGATTTCATCGTGTGATTGAATAGATTTCATCGTGTCATTAACAGAGTTCATTGCGTGATTGAATAGATTTCATTGCGAGATTGAATTAATCTCATTGTGTGATTGAATAGATTTCATCGTGTGATTAACAGAGTTCATTGCGTGATTGAATAGATTTCATTGTGTGATTGAATTTATCTCATTGTGTGATTGAATAGATTTCATCGTGTGATTAACAGAGTTCATTGCGTGATTGAATAGATTTCATTGTGTGATTGAATTTATCTCATTGCGTGATTGAATAGATTTCATTGCGAGATTGAATTTATCTCATTGTGTGATTGAATAGATTTCATCGTGTGATTAACAGAGTTCATTGCGTGATTGAATAGATTTCATTGCGAGATTGAATTTATCTCATTGTGTGATTGAATAGATTTCATCGTGTGATTAACAGAGTTCATTGCGTGATTGAATAGATTTCATCGTGTGATTGAATAGATTTCATCGTGTCATTAACAGAGTTCATTGCGTGATTGAATAGATTTCATTGCGAGATTGAATTAATCTCATTGTGTGATTGAATAGATTTCATCGTGTGATTAACAGAGTTCATTGCGTGATTGAATAGATTTCATTGTGTGATTGAATTTATCTCATTGTGTGATTGAATAGATTTCATCGTGTGATTAACAGAGTTCATTTCCTGATTGAATAGATTTTATTGCGATATTGAATTAATCTCATTGTGTGATTGAATAGATTTCATCGTGTGATTAACAGAGTTCATTGCGAGATTGAATTAATCTCATTGTGTGATTGAATAGATTTCATCGTGTGATTGAATAGATTTCATCGTGTGATTAACAGAGTTCATTGCGTGATTGAATAGATTTCATTGCGAGATTGAATTTATCTCATTGTGTGATTGAATAGATTTCATTGCGAGATTGAATTTATCTCATTGTGTGATTGAATAGATTTCATCGTGTGATTGAATAGATTTCATCGTGTGATTAACAGAGTTCATTGCGTGATTGAATAGATTTCATTGCGAGATTGAATTTATCTCATTGTGTGATTGAATAGATTTCATCGTGTGATTAACAGAGTTCATTGTGTGATTGAACAGAGTTCATTGCGTGATTGAATAGATTTCATTGCGAGATTGAATTTATCTCATTGTGTGATTGAATAGATTTCATCGTGTGATTAACAGAGTTCATTGTGTGATTGAATAGATTTCATCGTGTGATTAACAGAGTTCATTGCGTGATTGAATAGATTTCATTGTGTGATTGAACAGATTTAATTTATTGTATTAAATATTTATTATTTATAAATAAATTGCTTTTATTCCCCGAAAAATGTTATTAGTTACTTGACAACCTGTTATTATCCTGAAGAGGTGGAAGTTTATTGTTCATTATTTTCAAATTTCTCCTTCTTTCAAAGTTATTCTGGAGCCGTTTTCTTCGATTGACTATTCCCTGTAAAGGAATGATTTATTGATCCTAATATTGGGTTCCTAGAACAAACGGGATAACCATCCAAATGGTGATGTTCAGACTCGAAGATTGCTGTTCTGCTTTCTATCTTGTCGACCTGCCAGGTGGAAACTTATATAAGCTGGTATTTTCAAAACATTATGTATGCTATCCCAATAATAAGAAAGAGAAATATGTACTTGGAAAAAGAAAATCTAAATTAAAATATAGAAAGAAAGTCATATATATATTTTTTCATTAAAAAAAAAGTCCGACTCGCAGGAACTGCATCATCTTAGTGCGGCTCCGTTCTTATTCTTAGTGTCATTTGGAAAGAATGAAATAGAAACACTTATTATTTTGGTTCCATCTTTTTTGAAATGATTTATGACCGGTGGCAAAGGGCCAGCAGCGCACCCTTTTACCTGGAACACCCTTAAGCTGGCTTGGCCAGGCTCTACTGCTACAGACATGAAATTCTTATTTCATTGTTCAATGTATTCAAAAATATCAAAATGTTTCTAATTTTTAAATGTTTCTAAAAAGAAATACAGTTTAAAACAACCAATTAAATAGTGAGCTAAACACCTACGAAAACCCGCTCAAAAGTACAAAACAAACACATTCAAAGTTTTAAACACTGTTCTCTCCGATTGACATCGACTAATCGAAATCTTCTCAGAATATTAATTATAGAGAATTTAGTAAGCTTTCGAATAGTTTCTATCCACCTACCACGATTTCCCAACTGTTTTCGAGATATTAAGGAAAATGAACAAAGTTCCCAAAACTTTTCATGTCTCTTAATAAAATATGTTATTCTAATTCGACCTTAACTCCAAACGTAACCAAACTTTACATATCTTTGTATGTATGAATTTCAAACATACAGAAAATATGTTAACCGAATCCCATGATTCTAAGTAACCAAACCAAAAACTTGATGTAACAGCTATTTTTCCGATTTTCTCGGAAACGGTTTAAGCTTCGCCTTAAAAATGGTTCCGTTCGTTTTACTATCCCAAGAAGCCTATAAAACGAGTACTTACAAGCATATGAAGTAAGCGTAAATATTTTTTTCGCGCGAATTTCGCTCCAAAACCCATGTTCCGGTGAACTGATTCTGCTGGTTAACGAACTTAACCTTTCACCTTTAACTAGACGAAAGATGTTTGTACCAAATGTCATCAAAATCGGACCATTATTGAGGCCAGGAAAGCGCGAACAGACAAATATATATATATATTTATATATATACAAATTTGAACCACCGTTATTTTCGTTCTCTAGGGGTTCTGAAACGTAAAATTGTCTAGTCGGAACTTCCGGATTGTTGCATGAGGTCAACCTTATAAGCGGGGTTCCTCCCTATGAAGGGAGGGAGGAACAGCGCTAAAAACAAAACAGGTGACGCATTCTTGCGAGTCGGACTTTTTGTTGGTGAAAATAATGTCTTGTAGAAAGTGTAATAATAGAAATTGTCTTAATTCTCATTATAATTTCTGTTAATTCTAAACAATGCTAGGAAATCCATCTTGCCTTGAACTATCTCCAGTCGATGTAGTTACTGTTTCCTGTCAGGAAATCCTGTTCTGATAAAGCATTTTACTTCTGGGGGAATTCCTTCTAGAAACGCTACATTCTATCATTGTGTTCTGTTTATAATATAGTTCCAATTATTATTTTCGCATTAGAAGAGCGTGTTTTGTATGTAAACAGCGTTCAGGAACGGTTCGTTCACTCCGATCACGCACATATCCGTTACATCACTTCTACGAAATCATATCCTCTCATTGTATCCTCGATGCATTACTAGGATTCGTTGTGCGCTGGTATTTTGAATGTTTGGCTTTTGCGGGTTAATGTTTTTAGAGCTTACATGAGTTTTTAGTGCTACACAAAAATAAAATAAAATAAAGCAGATATAAAATAATTGTTTTTACATATTAAACAAATTATTTTGAAGTTGCATTTGAAATATTAGTATTTGAACACTGTCTCATAATGGTTTCACCTCTTAATAATGGAAAATCATCATATTAACCTCATCTCCAGGATAACTCAAGAAATACTTAACTGATTAATAAACCTGATCCCTTTTGTTTTAGTTTAAAAAATAATTTACTTTTTGGCAAGGTATTGATAACAATTCTTGGATTTTTGTCAAACATGAAATATGAGTCCAAGTGTTCGATAAAAAAAAATCCATCATTCATTGGTAAGTGAATATAATTTGGAAGTTTAGACAATTTCAGAGTAAATACCGTTAGAAAAATGTGATGACCACTGATTGTAAACATTTTGTTTTGAGAAAAACGCATTTATAGTTTTATGGCTGAAAATAACTTCTTTTTCAACTAAAACCTTTGCGAAAATATTCCACTCATTTGTTAATTTTATTTTGAAATTAATCGCAATAATCTATATTTAGATCTTAAAAAAAAAAAAAAAAAAAAATTAAAAGTCTTTCACCCTCAGAGTTTTGCTCGGATTAGATTTTTAGAGACAAGGTGCCCGGCTAACCGGGGAGCCGCTCGGATTGTCTTGAGGCAAATTTTTGTGCTTTACTTGTGTGTAATAATTATTGAAGTTCTGAAAAATATAACTTACTTGGAGCGTGAAGTGATAATGTACTCGAGACTTAGATAATGGAAGTTGTCTAATTTCGTTTAGAGCCTTCTACTCAAATTCATAAACATACATATGCTTTAGGTCCACCTGACAAACCTATGTAATGTACTGTATAACATACAGTCTTCTTGATACATGGCCTCCCTAACAGCGCCATCGCCAGTCGACACTTTTTTGTGAAACTTTTTGTAACGTTTTTTTCATTTTAGTCAACGCTCAAGCAAGTTTATGCTTGAAAAAATATAGTTTAATGTTGAGACATTTGCGAAAGTGTTATTTAAAATAAAACAAAAAAAAGTGGCACTAAAAAGTTTATCATTAGTAAGTGGTCTTCCTGAAAGAAATCAACGTAGCTAGGACCTGAAACATAAATTTGCATTGCAGAGTTCAGTATTTCCTATTAAAACACATAAACATAGTTCAGTATTTCCTTTTAAAACACATAAACATAGTTCAGTATTTCCTTTTATAACACATAAACATAGTTCAGTATTTCCTTTTAAAACACATAAACATAGTTCAGTATTTCCTTTTAAAACACATAAACATAGTTCAGTATTTCCTATTAAAACACATAAACATAGTTCAGTATTTCCTATTAAAACACATAAACATAGTTCAGTATTTCCTTTTAAAACACATAAACATAGTTCAGTATTTCCTATTAAAACACATAAACATAGTTCAGTATTTCCTTTTAAAACACATAAACATAGTTCAGTATTTCCTTTTAAAACACATAAACATAGTTCAGTATTTCCTTTTAAAACACATAAACATAGTTCAGTATTTCCTTTTAAAACACATAAACATAGTTCAGTATTTCCTTTTATAACACATAAACATAGTTCAGTATTTCCTATTAAAACACATAAACATAATTCAGTATTTCCTATTAAAACACATAAACATAGTTCAGTATTTCCTTTTAAAACACATAAACATAGTTCAGTATTTCCTATTAAAACACATAAACATAGTTCAGTATTTCCTATTAAAACACATAAACATAGTTCAGTATTTCCTTTTAAAACACATAAACATAGTTCAGTATTTCCTATTAAAACACATAAACATAGTTCAGTATTTCCTTTTAAAACACATAAACATAGTTCAGTATTTCCTATTAAAACACATAAACATAGTTCAGTATTTCCTATTAAAACACATAAACATAGTTCAGTATTTCCTTTTAAAACACATAAACATAGTTCAGTATTTCCTTTTAAAACACATAAACATAGTTCAGTATTTCCTTTTAAAACACATAAACATAGTTCAGTATTTCCTATTAAAACACATAAACATAGTTCAGTATTTCCTATTAAAACACATAAACATAGTTCAGTATTTCCTATTAAAACACATAAACATAGTTCAGTATTTCCTTTTAAAACACATAAACATAGTTCAGTATTTCCTATTAAAACACATAAACATAGTTCAGTATTTCCTTTTAAAACACATAAACATAGTTCAGTATTTCCTATTAAAACACATAAACATAGTTCAGTATTTCCTATTAAAACACATAAACATAGTTCAGTATTTCCTATTAAAACACATAAACATAGTTCAGTATTTCCTATTAAAACACATAAACATAGTTCAGTATTTCCTATTAAAACACATAAACATAGTTCAGTATTTCCTATTAAAACACATAAACATAGTTCAGTATTTCCTATTAAAACACATAAACATAGTTCAGTATTTCCTATTAAAACACATAAACATTGTTCAGTATTTCCTATTAAAACACATAAACATAGTTCAGTATTTCCTATTAAAACACATAAACATAGTTCAGTATTTCCTATTAAAACACATAAACATAGTTCAGTATTTCCTATTAAAACACATAAACATAGTTCAGTATTTCCTATTAAAACACATAAACATAGTTTATTGGGAGGCTTTTGGAACTCTTTCTTCTGAATAATATCATGGACTTACTAAATACTTGAATATGCATTTCTTATTTCGCAGAATAACTCGAACTTGCAGGACGCCTTCAAATAGCTCAATATGAATGACGAGTGTCATGTGTGCACGTGCCGGTAAAGTGGAAACGGAAGGTGGCCGTACATAGCGTGACCTCAACAGACCCCCCCCCCCCGCTTATCACTATAATCCATTGGAGCTATCTAGACGAAGATATCCTCGTGAGCCCCCAGGGTTTCGCAATCCGTGGGGCTCGCTGGACGGTCTACACACAGCCTCCGCCCTGGAGTTCCCCACCACGCTCTTGGCACTCCATGCAGTGCTTTCAACCATAATATGCTCATATTATGACCAGTACGCTGCGACAGGCGAACCACAACGTGGCCCCCCAACAAACTTTTGAGACCCATAGTTCTAAGCACCCTGGGCTCCCAGCACCAGGAATAGTCACCGGCCCGGACGTTAAAAACCCGATTTCCTTCCAAGGAAATAGCATGCGGGAACTTACCTGAACTCCCAAGGAGGGCAGGTCTCGTGCCTTTGGTATAACCGCTCGCTGCTGGCCGTGCGGTGTACAAAGGCCCCTTCAGAAGCCGGATCCCAAGTTCACCAAGTACTCCTGTTACATGATAAGTGATGAGTCTCAGCGCGAGGAATCGCCTAAATATCATTGCGGTCCCTAGATTGAGTGGACGCCGAACAACCAGGATATTCCATAACTTGGCTTTTACATAGGAACAGAAGAAGCCCTTCCAACTTTAGACTTGTCTTGTATTGCTATATTTGGGCGAAAAACTAGAACCTCTTTCAGAAAATGAAGAGCCTTCTGCTCAAATTCAGGAGCATTTATTTATTCATTTTAGTTTCTTGCAACTAAGGCGATTCAACAACAGGATGATTTAACAATCAAAACATATAAATAAAAAAAAAAAAAATTAAAATGTAAATTCACATTATGAAATTACAGAAGAAGAGGACATAGCTTCTTGGTTGTGAAGGTTGGCTTCAGTTTCTCAATCAGTTGTATTTATATTTCATATCAGTTCGTTTATGAGAATTACATTAGATCGTAAATGCTAGAGGTATTGAAATATTTGTACGATATAGTGGCTGTCATGCGCAAGTAGTTCGTACATGTTTTGTGGGATGTTATCATTTTGTCTTTGTCTACAGCCTGCCAGGATGTGTTTGACGGTATGTGTTGTTTTACACTACTGGCAAGTTGTTCTGTCCTGTCGAGTCATAAGGTAGGAGTGAGTGAGTCTTTTACGTACATGGCCAACGCGAACGCCGGCGGACACTTTTTGTAACGTTTTTTCCGAGTTTAGTCATCGCTAAAGAATATTTATGCTAAAGGGTAATTCTACATGGAAATTTTTTATAAAACACGTCCACAAACTAAGTTATTAATGTAGAGGTTGTCTTAGCGCAAGGTAAAGGTTGTAAGCAAGGACCGAAATAAAAATTAAATGTTTCCTAAAAAAATTATGACAAAAAAATTACTTCATAATTTATATTTTTAAAATTAATGAATAACTGTTATGAAATAATTTTTATTTTTATGTTTTTAAAATAAAAATTATTAGAATTTTTTTTAAAAAAAAATATTAAAATATATCAATTACGATGGAATTTTTATTTTTATTTCCCAATAATAAAAATTAAAGATAAAGTGAAACTCATTTATTAAATATCTCTTATCCTCGGAATAAATGAATAAATACTTGATTTGTAACCTTTTGATTATTAGAAGTTATTTGTCTATGTGAGTGAATCAAAGTTCCTCTAAATCCAATTGATTTCTATGAGTATATATTGTTATTATATTATAGTCTAGAATTTGTTCTTGTGTATTAGTTTTTATTCATTACGGCACTAATATTGTTTTTTTTATTTAAAATAATGTTTAAAGTTAAAGTAATAAAAAATTGGTATTAAATATTTTTATTAAAAAAAAAATTTGAAATGACATTATTCAAATAATTTTTATTTTTAAGTTTTTGAAATAAAAATTATTAGAATTTTTTTTAAAAAAAATAATAAAATATATCAATTACGATGAAATTTTTATTTTTATTTCCAAATAATAAAAATTAAAGGTTAAGTGAAACTCATTTGAAATAAAAATTAATAGTTATTGTAAGTAATTCCTAACTCAGCTTGACATTTAATTATTCAACCCAATTCGGAAGATTATCCTTATCAGCGTTATCAGTTCCCACCTAGTCTCGGCATCCTTCTAAAATGTCGGTAAAATATTTTCCCCATTGTTCTAATTACGGGTGTTTGTTATGAAATAGCTTCATGGAAATGAGGCCTCGACACCATATTTTCCCACAACCTTTCTAAGTCTAGTGCATTATGTAACCCGACAAACCCGACCCCTTTGTTTCTTACTCATGCACTCCCCGAGGCATGGAGAAACTCTTCCATTTACTCAGGCTTTACTCAGGAATTATATATGTAACTTGACTTTTTTGTGATATTCTACGTTTGGAATTCTTATTTATGCAAGAAAATGGGCAAGGAAGTTCAGCTGAAACTAAAACATGGAAAACCTATGAAGTAAACTAGAAACATTTCTCAGAAAACGTGCCCTTGCAATATACATAAATAAAAGTCCGACTCCGAAAACGTTCTGATCTGAAACGTGAAATATTCTAGTCGGCACTTCCGGATTGCGTCAAGAGGTCAACCTTATAAGGGGGTTTCCTCCCTATGGAAGGAGGGAGGAACCGCGCTTCAAGAGGGTTTAGTCATCAATATCTATGGGGGAGATATAAAGCAAAGGAGGTGTTAAGCAGGCCATTCAGGTTCCGATTTACTGTACGACTTAGTAGGACTACTAGTTGGATAGTGGACTCCACTCACGCTCCGACTTGCTATCCAACTAGCGATCCAACTTTAGTCCTAGTCTGTTTTCACGACTGTGTACGTTGCTCACGAGCCGAAAAATGTATCGAGTGCAGACCAAAGTTACCCGAAGGTCAAGCACTGACTGAGCTAAGTTGGACGACTTTGATCCGACTCGCGCTCCAACTCCGTCGCCAGTCGGATGTCGAACCTTCGAGTCATCCCTCTAACTGTTCCGACTCGTCCAACTAGAATTCCACAATCCAACAAGGCCATTCACGATCCGACTTGAAGTGCAACTTCGGACGATGGAGCACTAGTCGTCCTGCACATCGGAACGTGAGTGGCCTGCTTAAGTCAGTATAAATTCATAATCCAGCTAAGAGGTTCAAACACATTTAACGTCGTAAACAACAAAAGTCCGACTCGCAGGAACTGCATCATCTTAACGCGGTTCCGTTCATATCTCTAGTGTCATTCGTAAAGGAGTAGAAACAATCATTGGTAGCTTTTGATCAGTCGTGAATATATATATATATATATATATATATATATATATTATATACAGAATATTACAATCTACAATTCAACTGTATTTTGTAATTTGATAGATGTTACTTGCTCACGCCTAAGACGTCTCCAGTTGTCAGCCGAATATCTTCCTTGTTAGGAAGGATTCTAGGATGACCTGGAGTTACCCTACGCCATCCAACCACACCCTGCGACTAGCAGGGAGGATTGGAGGCAGGTGAGACGTGGCCCGTGATATCCTGAGGAGAGAAAATATCCATCGATATCACTCTCACTTATTATAATTTCACTGATTCACTCCACGACACTACACTACGTGAAAAATATAAAGTGAACCCCTACGACTTTATTTACTACATTTAAGAAAGAAGTCACAACTGTTTTTGTTAAGATGCGTCGAAATGTACTTCATATAAAACCAGGGTCTTTGGATTCTGCATAAGGTTCTCCTTACTGCTTGATATTTGATACCAATAATCAACCTACATACATCTAATCACTAGACTAGAAAAGTTAGAAGCTCTTCCAGATGACATTACTCTAGAGGACAAATTGATTGCTCTCTTAACTAAACTATTACACTGTAAAACACAGGAACCTTATCACGAGGATAAAGATCACAATAGGGAAAGTGCAGAAGGCCTTCAAGAAAAATATAAGAACAAAGACGATACATTTTGGGTTTGTAATCCTAAACCTTGTAATTTAGATGGCTCGACTTTGAAAAACTTATTATCTGCTTTGAAGTACGTATATTATGCAGTGAACCCCTTCGACTTTATTTACTACATTTAAGAAAGAAGTCACAACTGTTTTTAAGATGCGTCGAAATGTCTTTTGAAACATCAAATATTGGTTCTCCTTACCAAGTAGATTCATTTGATACCCCGCATGGTGGGTTTCAGAAGGAATGATGGCTTTCCGATGGAACAAAACGTCATAGGTAAAATGATACTCCCGTATCAAGACCTACCTCCGTGCCAAGTTTGGTCAAAATAGGCCAAACGGTGTGAATTTGTATAAGGAACAAACATACAGACAGACAGCTGAAAGACCTTTTTTACCTAGCCTAGTGCACACCCCGGACCAAGGCCTACCTGTGTGCCAAGTTTGGTCAAAATCGGTCAAATGGTGTGAATTTGTGTAAGGAACAAACAAGCAGACAGACAGCTTATAAACGATTTTGACTAGCCTATGACACTACCCGGAGAAAGACCGACATGTGTGTCAAATTTTGTCAAAATCGGTCAAACGGTGTGTATTTGTATAAGGAACAAACAGACAGACAGACAGCTGATAGACAATTTAACCTAGCCTATGATTCTCCCCGTATCTAGACCCATCTGTGTCCCAAGTTTGGTCAAAATCGGTCAAACGGTACGGATTTGTAAGAGGAACAAACATACAGACAGACAGCTGGTATAAGATTTTTTCCGAGCCTATATGCATCTAATTGTTTCTTAAAACATCAAGTATAGGTTCTACATACCGAGACGATTCATTTGATACCCCACATCATGGGTTTCGGACGGAATGATGGGTTTACGAAGGAAGTACAAAACTGGCACGCCCCCGCCCCGGAAGCGGAGACAAACACAACTTTTCGCGATTTTTCGATTTTTTCCTTTAATAACGTCTTCATATCTATCTTCATGCAAAATTTCAAGTCTCTAGCATCATGGGAAGTGCCTAATAATTTTGATGAGTGAGTGAGTGAGTGAGTCCTATAAATCCCGATTTTCGATCGCTTATATCTGAGAAACTATTCGATGTAGAATTATGAAAATTTCCAGTTTTACTCACATCTAGTAGTATAATACCTGTGTACAATTTCATAACTTTATCTTTACCTGGTTGAAAGTTATGAGAGGGTAAAAATCGGCTCTAAGACCGCCTGTAATATACACACAGTATGCTTAGGCCGGAACTTGGCCTGGCCATCTACCCACCGCCTAGATACACACAGTATGCTTAGGCCGGAACTTGGCCTGGCCATCTACCCACCGCCTAGATGCACCCAGTATGCTTAGGCCGGAACTTGGCCTGGCCATCTACCCACCGCCTAGATACACACAGTATGCTTAGGCCGGAACTTGGCCTGGCCATCTACCCACCGCCTAGATGCACCCAGTATGCTTAGGCCGGAACTTGGCCTGGCCATCTACCCACCGCCTAGATGCACCCAGTATGCTTAGGCCGGAACTTGGCCTGGCCATCTACCCACCGCCTAGATGCACCCAGTATGCTTAGGCCGGAACTTGGCCTGGCCATCTACCCACCGCCTAGACATAATCACTTTCTATCAAATTTCACGAAGAGTGTTATTCACTTAAACGGCAATGACAATGGCGAAACGTGGGAAATATTTTCCTCGGAATTCCGCGCGTGCGGGATATTAACTTATCCATCTGAACGGATTAAAGATAAACTCTTTACTTGTGTAAATAAGGGTGGGTTTACACTTGCTAGTTATTGCAGGAAATACCAGGTCATTCCATAAGGGTGGGTTTACACTTGCTAGTTATTGCAGGAAATATCAGGTCATTCCATAAGGGTGGGTTTACACTTGCTAGTTATTGCAGGAATTACCAGGTCATTCCATAAGGGTGGGTTTACACTTGCTAGTTATTGCAGGAAATACCAGGTCATTCCATAAGGGTGGGTTTACACTTGCTAGTTATTGCAGGAAATACCAGGTCATTCCATAAGGGTGGGTTTACACTTGCTAGTTATTGCAGGAAATACCAGGTCATTCCATAAGGGTGGGTTTACACTTGCTAGTTATTGCAGGAAATATCAGGTCATTCCATAAGGGTGGGTTTACACTTGCTAGTTATTGCAGGAAATACCAGGTCATTCCATAAGGGTGGGTTTACACTTGCTAGTTATTGCAGGAAATACCAGGTCATTCCATAAGGGTGGGTTTACACTTGCTAGTTATTGCAGGAAATACCAGGTCATTCCATAAGGGTGGGTTTCCACTTGCTAGTTATTGCAGGAAATATCAGGTCATTCCATAAGGGTGGGTTTACACTTGCTAGTTATTGCAGGAAATACCAGGTCATTCCATAAGGGTGGGTTTACACTTGCTAGTTATTGCAGGAAATACCAGGTCATTCCATAAGGGTGGGTTTACACTTGCTAGTTATTGCAGGAAATACCAGGTCATTCCATAAGGGTGGGTTTACACTTGCTAGTTATTGCAGGAAATACCAGGTCATTCCATAAGGGTGGGTTTACACTTGCTAGTTATTGCAGGAAATACCAGGTCATTCCATAAGGGTGGGTTTACACTTGCTAGTTATTGCAGGAAATATCAGGTCATTCCATAAGGGTGGGTTTACACTTGCTAGTTATTGCAGGAAATACCAGGTCATTCCATAAGGGTGGGTTTACACTTGTTAGTTATTGCAGGAAATACCAGGTCATTCCATAAGGGTGGGTTTACACTTGCTAGTTATTGCAGGAAATACCAGGTCATTCCATAAGGGTGGGTTTACACTTGCTAGTTATTGCAGGAAATATCAGGTCATTCCATAAGGGTGGGTTTACACTTGCTAGTTATTGCAGGAAATATCAGGTCATTCCATAAGGGTGGGTTTACACTTGCTAGTTATTGCAGGAAATATCAGGTCATTCCATAAGGGTGGGTTTACACTTGCTAGTTATTGCAGGAAATATCAGGTCATTCCATAAGGGTGGGTTTACACTTGCTAGTTATTGCAGGAAATACCAGGTCATTCCATAAGGGTGGGTTTACACTTGCTAGTTATTGCAGGAAATATCAGGTCATTCCATAAGGGTGGGTTTACACTTGCTAGTTATTGCAGGAAATACCAGGTCATTCCATAAGGGTGGGTTTACACTTGCTAGTTATTGCAGGAAATACCAGGTCATTCCATAAGGGTGGGTTTACACTTGCTAGTTATTGCAGGAAATATCAGGTCATTCCATAAGGGTGGGTTTACACTTGCTAGTTATTGCAGGAAATACCAGGTCATTCCATAAGGGTGGGTTTACACTTGCTAGTTATTGCAGGAAATATCAGGTCATTCCATAAGGGTGGGTTTACACTTGCTAGTTATTGCAGGAAATACCAGGTCATTCCATAAGGGTGGGTTTACACTTGCTAGTTATTGCAGGAAATATCAGGTCATTCCATAAGGGTGGGTTTACACTTGCTAGTTATTGCAGGAAATACCAGGTCATTCCATAAGGGTAGGTTTACACTTGCTAGTTATTGCAGGAAATACCAGGTCATTCCATAAGGGTGGGTTTACACTTGCTAGTTATTGCAGGAAATATCAGGTCATTCCATAAGGGTGGGTTTACACTTGCTAATTATTGCAGGAAATACCAGGTCATTCCATAAGGGTGGGTTTACACTTGCTAGTTATTGCAGGAAATTTATATCAGAGAGAAATTGCGACTAGTGTAAACCATGAGCAATTTATGTCTGAGATATATATTTCTATCACGAACTATGAGTGTCGACACTTCTATACCACCAGGTGAGAAAATAGATTTTTACGAGAAGAATTTAATTTCAGAGATAAATATCTTGGCTACTAGCTGTATTGTCGACACTTCTATACCAACAGATGTAAACACTGATTATTTGTGCTTTTGGTGAATATATCGCAAATTAGAACAAATCTAGAACTGTCCTATACATATCCATGACATAAATGTCTAGCTATTTCTGTCAGTATGTAAACCTTCAAGAGAATATCTATCCGACACCTGACATATATCCTGCGAGAAGTGTCAGATGTAAACCCACCCTATGCAACGTCTAGTCGCCCCCTTGCAATCTTGTGATTGTAAGGGGCGGCTGTGTATAGCTAGTTCAGATAAGCCAAGAGTTCAATTGCGCTTGCGCGAACAGTGGTATTCTCTCTCTCTGCACTCTCCCTTCTGTTTCGCCATTTAATGATCAAACACTTAACGTAAATCACTACAAAAACTGATTATGTCTCGTTTAGGACAAGGGAAGGCTTTGAGAGGTTAGATAAGGGAGATAGTGTTTAATATTTATCAATACTTAGCCAAAATTAAGGCTGAAAACGTTTTAAATTTCATAGTGATAAGGTTGTGACTTGAGAATTTCATAGTGATAAGGTTGTGACTTGGGAATTTCATAGTGATAAGGTTGTGACTTGAGAATTTCATAGTGATAAGGTTGTGACTTGAGAATTTCATAGTGGTAAGGTTGTGACTTGAGAATTTTTACCACCAATTTTCTACTGGGAATATTTTCCTACCATCTATTTGAACAGGCTATAGTCTAAATTGTTATCAGTCTTAGCTTTGGCTAAGTATTGATAAACATTAAACAGTATCTCCCTTGTCTGATCTCTCATAACCTTCCTCGATCCTAAACGAGACATAATCAGTTTTTATTGAGTTTCATGTAGTTCGTTATTCATTGAAATAGTTATGCAAATGTCGGGCCAGTCGGGAATAATTCCAGCAGAATTTCGCGCATGCAAGATTTGAACTATTCCATCTAATTGAACGGGCTATAATACGACAGACTGGGGGGTCTCCCGTAGTCTAATGGCTAGTGCCTTGGATTCATAAGCGAGAGATGGTGGGTTCGATTCCCAACTTCCGGCAGGAATTTTATCATCCCACGGCTCGCTGGTAAAATTCCTCGCTGCACCCTGGATGTCGGCGCTAATGACCTAGATGTAGATGCGCCGCAAAAAAAAAAAAAAAAAAAAAAAAAAAAAACAAATACGACAGACACTAATAACAAGCACCTAGTTTACTCGTGCTCGGGCGACAGACACTAACGACAAGTACCTAGTTTACACGTGCTCGAGCGACAGACACTAATAACAAGCACCTAGTTTACTCGTGCTCGGGCGACAGACACTAACGACAAGTACCTAGTTTACACGTGCTCGAGCGACAGACACTAATAACAAGCCCCTAGTTGACACGTGCTCGAGCGAAAGACACTAACGTCAAGCACCTAGTTTACACGTGCTCGAGCGACAGACACTAACGACAAGCACCTAGTTTACGCGTGCTCGAGCGAAAGACACTAACGTCAAGCATCTAGTTTACACGTGCTCGAGCGACAGACACTAACGACAAGCACCTTCTTTTACCCGTGCTCGAGCGACAGACTCTAATAACAAGCACCTAGTTTACACGTGCTCGAGCGACAGACACTAATAACAAGCACCTAGTTTACACTTGCTCGAGCAACAGACACTAACGACAAGCACCTTCTTTTACACGTGCTCGAGCGACAGACTCTAATAACAAGCACCTAGTTTACACGTGCTCGAGCGAAAGACACTAACGTCAAGCATCTAGTTTACACGTGCTCGAGCGACAGACACTAACGACAAGCACCTTCTTTTACACGTGCTCGAGCGACAGACTCTAATAACAAGCACCTAGTTTACACGTGCTCGAGCGAAAGACACTAACGTCAAGCCCCTAGTTTACACGTGCTCGAGCGACAGACATTAATAACAAGCACCTACTTTACACGTGCTCGCGCGAGACACTAATAACAAGCACCTAGTTTACTCGTGCTCGGGCGACAGACACTAACAAGTACCTCAGCTCGTGTAGCTATGCATTACGCAGTTTGAAATCACTATGCATCCTCGTGTATTATTGTGTTCACGTGACCATCACTATAGTGACCTTCACTAGGATTGTAATACCGTGATCTCTGTCGGTCATAACGTATACTCCATCGGCCTTCTAGAAATCACGATCGGACAATAGCAAACCTCGCTGGTCATTCATGGAAATTTATTTAATTTGTGTATTTCTATTAAATGTTATTAGGTCTCATCATTAGGAATTTCCAACTAATAATGTATTTTAATTGTATATATTAACATTTGTGTGTTCTGATATTTCTGCAGGTTTTGTATGATGTTTCCATCAATACAGCCAATGATTCGAATAACAGCCATTTAGAAGTTGTGTTGAACATTAATAACTAGTCATTTTGACAGCTAGAAAACATTCATTGTTGACAGAAGAAGGAAAATTCTTCGAAATGATGTCATTGTTTACGGATCCGATGGTTTGTAGATTATAAAATGACTCATTGAAATAGAATATACAAAAATGGCTTCAGCTTTTATCAGAATTCTTATTTGCATGCTCAAAGCATTTTAGCGGGTTTCCTCTCTTACTACATAGGGAGGAAACACTTATGACGTCCGGAAGTGCCGACTGAAAATGTCATGATTCAAAAATCATAGCTCACTGAATAACGTTGGTTCTAATTTGAAAAATATCAGGAGGCCCGGTGGCCGTGAGAGCTAAGCCGTATGCACTCCGGTCCCGTGAGGTCGTGGGTTCGATTCCCACTAAGGGTGATGGCTTTCCTTTAGAAAAAAAAGGCATCAGCTCTATCCTGGTTTTGAAGAGGAAGGTAACATATAGATTACTCGTCCTAAAATTCGTTGTTAATAACAAATCGGCGTTAAAAATTTAAATAAAATTTAATAATTTGAAAATATATGTATATATTTGTGTTTTCGCTCTATGGCAGCCGCAAAAATGGTCTGAATTTTATACAATTTGGTACTTAACCCTTTCGTTGCTGACGAATGAAACGACTTGCAGCGCCCGGTATGCTCGATGCTTTTCCGTCTACTCTCCCCTACACTCGCCAATCTCTCCTCATCTCTACCTCTCTACCTTTCGACTCTTCCCTCTCTCTCAGGAAACAAGGTGCATCGTCACTCATATCGAAGGAGGCTATCTATACCAACCCTACTATACAAGATCTAGATTCTGACTGAAAAATATAATCAGCAGCAATACGGCTGGAGAGACAAATCTGAGTACGACCCTGCAAATAGGCGGCGAGGTGCGCCAGCTTCAACAATTACACATAACAATGTCGATTGTAGGATCAGCAACAATACGGCTGAAGAGACAAATCTGAGTACGACCCTGCAAATAGGCGGCGAGGTGCGCCAGCTTCAACAATTACACATAACAATGCCGATTGTAGGACTTTACTTTTTATATAGATACTAATAGACTTGCACAATGAAAAATTTCAATTATTATACGAAGAAGATTTGATGAAATCGTAAAGTAAATAATAAAATCACTAGCAATAATAGGATAATTGAGATATTTTCTTTTCTTTCCTTGGTGTTTAAACGCCATTCAACCACTATTGGGTCATTTATGCCTCTTGGCCGGTCCGTTGGTAGCATCGAAAGCAGAGACAGAGCCCGAGGCCAGCGGGAGGCGGACCCAGCCAAGGTCGAGTAGAGTCCCCCGTGCCAGTTCTACCTTAGTGGCCCGCATCTGGTGACTGGCTGCCAGGTCTATGATAGAAGGTGTGCTTGCTGGTGCCAGGGCAACCAAACCTTCACAGACCGCATGGGGGGGGGGCTCGTCCTTCCCTAACCAAGCCCATCGCTCCCGCCGACACACGCGCCCCACCTCCGTTCCGAACGCCACCAATGGTAAAAAGAGTAATTGTAACAAAATTTTAATTAGTAAACGTCTTAATAATTTAAATTATATCAATTAATGATGGTTATACATTTTTTAAAAGGGACTAATATGTTTTACGTTTGCTGTTAAATAAGTTTAGATGAAATTTTTGTCGAAATATATTCTAGAGGCCAATATTGCTTATAATAGGTGATAATTGGAAAAGATTTTAATTTACAATGAAGAATCAGCGCTAAATTTTGTTTTTTAAATTGGTTTTAGCCAGGAAAGAAAAAATATTAGAAAGATGAACTGAATTATTGAGATATAAAGTCTCTGTTACTTTAGAGAAAAATTATTAGTCATTACAGATCCTAGAAATGCTCAGAACATTATATTGAATGCATCATTTCATTATGGCTTCTTTAGATGTCTTAGAGATAAGATATTATAATATCTTACATAGTATGGTTATTGTATAAACACATTATTTAATTAAAAATTATAAGATTCCATGGATTTAATGAAGCTACGAACCATCCTTAATATAGCTAGGTCCTACTGATTTTATGCGAGTTAATAGAACTAGGCCGGAGAAGGGACAAAAGGGGGTAATTCCGGCCACGAGTTAACTCGTGTGGCGCGTGAGGGGCACGGACAGTGGAACACGAGTTAACTCGTGTGGAGCGTGAGGGGCACGGACAGTGGAACACGAGTTAACTCGTGTGGAGTGTGAGGGGCACGGACAGTGGAACACGAGTTAACTCGTGTGGAGCGTGAGGGGCACGGACAGTGGAACACGAGTTAACTCGTGTGGAGTGTGAGGGGCACGGACAGTGGAACACGAGTTAACTCGTGTGGAGCGTCTGGGGCACTGCTTTTTGTACACGAGTTAACTCGTTCAGAACAACGAAAGGGTTAAACAATTTACTCGAAATAAAACTCTGCGCTAACAGTTTTGCTTTAATAGGATATTTTCGAGAAATGTAAATAAAACTATAATTTTCGTTTTGGTTGCTTCGAAATAACAGATTGACTTGAATCTTTATCAAGATTTCTTACATTTATCTAAACTTAAATTAGATATTAATTTTGGTTACGTCTAAACTTGAAGAAAGTTCAAATCCCGAGCAAGGACTAAAGATTTTTTCTTCTAGTGTCTTTGTTCATGGGTTGAATTCGGCCTCCCTGGCCGTCCCTATGCCAACCCAGCCTTTAATTAATTTAATAATTGGTACCTTGGGTGCTAATGACTCTAGCAGTCGAAGCAGCCAAGGGCAAAATCAGGCGGCCGGAGCATAGTACTGACCACACTATCTCCCTAGTGTGCCGTATGGTCATGAATCAGATACCTCTATAGTTTCTGCCCCTCATGGCCTTTTAAGGAACTGATTTTTTTTTTTGTTTTAATAGCATTGATGCTTGTACGATTTGTTTTTTGTGATAGAGTTTTCCGTAAGAATGAACTGAAATCGATGTGGTGGAGTGAGTAATTTTCTCTTAGCGTTTACGTGCATTGTGGTGCCTTTAATCTCACTTTTCTTCGAAATGTCTTTGGTGTAGGTGTTTTTCTTAAAATATTACATATTTCTATTCAGTGCTTTTCAAATGACACTGCTAAAATTAACTTGATGGAACCGCGCGGAGATGACGCACTTACTGCAAGTCCAACATTTTTTTTTTTTTTATAATTTGATGCGTTCTACTTCTTGTGACATCTGCTATTGTAACAAAGAAATGAGACTTCTGCCCGACAGCGCGGAGCTGAATTGAAACAGCTTTTGATTTTGACTTGACAAGGTCCGGCCCATTGTCCAAAGCTGTCAAACTGACATGTCTGTGTTTATACAATGACTGGTCAGTCATTGGTCAAGATTCTCCTAAGGTGAATGAAGTTCTGTCATGTCATATGGGATATCTAGATTAGGTCTTAAGTAGCACTCAGTCAGTATATGTTTGATTGTGAGGTCTGTATTGTGTCAATATGGCGGCTGTCACCTCCAAGAAGTTCTGTCATGACATATGGGATATCTAGATCAGGTCTTAAGTAGCACTCAGTCAGTATATGTTTGATTGTGAGGTCTGTATTGTGTCAATATGGCGGCTGTCATCTACAAGAAGTTCTGTCATGTCATATGGGATATCTAGATCAGGTCTTAAGTAGCACTCAGTCAGTATATGTTTGATTGTGAGGTCTGTATTGTGTCAATATGGCGGCTGTCATCTCCAAGAAGTTCTGTCATGTCATATTGGATATCTAGATCAGGTCTTAAGTAGCACTCAGTCAGTATATGTTTGATTGTGAGGTCTGTATTGTGTCAATATGGCGGCTGTCATCTCCAAGAAGTTCTGTCATGTCATATGGGATATCTAGATCAGGTCTTAAGTAGCACTCAGTCAGTATATGTTTGATTGTGAGGTCTGTATTGTGTCAATATGGCGGCTGTCATCTCCAAGAAGTTCTGTCATGTCATATTGGATATCTAGATCAGGTCTTAAGTAGCACTCAGTCAGTATATGTTTGATTGTGAGGTCTGTATTGTGTCAATATAGCGGCTGTCATCTCCAAGGAGTTCTGTCATGTCATATGGTATATCTAGATCAGGTCTTAAGTAGCACTCAGTCAGTATATGTTTGATTGTGAGGTCTGTATTGCATGATCCTCATCTTGGTTTGTCCGTATTTGGCATTAGATATTCGTGAGTGAGACGGCTGTGGCCAATGCGTAGTCTTGCTACTACCACTTCTTCTCGCCGTGATTTTCTATATGACGAAGACTTCACTGTCCTTAATTTGTTTCCTGTAGTGTTAGTCCAGTCTAGTTGCCAGTTATTTAAGATAGTTTGGTCTAAAGATTGGAATTCTTCTAGTTTCGACCAGTAAACATCAGCAGAATTCAGTAAACCCATTGAGATTGCTTTGCCTGTAATATCCTGGAAGGAGATGAACCAGACAGAGCTAGAAGTCCAATTACTGTAACAAGTAACTGAGTTTAATCTCTCAGAGATCTTGTACGTCGAATCCCTTGTGCTACTCGGTCGGAGCAAAGTCTCCAAGAATATATACCAAAATAGAGATGGGCGATCTGAATCGATATTTTAAAAGATAGATATTCTTAAAACGATATATCGATTTCTTGAATCGATCTCCAAGGGCCGATCTTTTAAAGAATCCATCTATCCAGAATATCGTAAACTAAGGCGTTTCTTTATTTGAAATTGTCAAATACTTAATCTCACCTCTTGCTATTCAATCTTTTATTATTTTACTGAAGAAAAAATGTACAGAACAGTGCCCTATGTCCAGTAACAGACTTTTAATATCAGCCTCGTCTTTTAATATCAGTCTCGTTGATAGATGTAAAAATCTTTACATCTCTTAAGGATTCTATGCAATACCAAGTGGGGTGCAGACAGAAGTGTAATGCTGACACTATGCCGTGCATATACCAGGTCCCTTCTGGACTACGGAAGTGTTGCGTACTCTTCTGCTAAGCCCAGTACACTTAAAATACTAGACCCGATACAAAATTTAGGCTTACGGATTGCAACTGGAGCTTTTAGATCAAGCCCGGCCAACAGTCTCAATGTGTTAACACAACTTCAAAGCACATCTACAAAAAAATACAGATACGTTATTCATCTATACAGACGGATCTAAGACTTCACAAGGCACGGCCGCAGCAGCTGTCATTGATAAAAAGACCGTCAGCATTAAACTGCCAGACCTTACAAGTAGCTATTCAGCTGAACTGCATGCCATTTTACTCGCCTTAGAGAACTTACAGGACGTAACACAAGACAGGATAACGATATGTACTGACTCTCTCAGCGCAATAACAGGACTACAGAACACTTACAATCCAAACCCACTTAACATACAAATACTACAACGGATTTACGACACGAAGAAACTGATAACAATATACTGGCTCCCAGGACACGAAGACATTGAACAAAATACAATAGTCGACAAAATTGCCAAGACTGCAACCAAACAACAACATCAGGACATAAACCACATATCGTACAGAGATATGCAGAATCAAGCCAAAAAAATAGTTATAGAGAAGTGGCAGAGATCCTGGCACATGACAATAGACAACAAACTAAGAGAAATTAAACAAACAGTCGGTAAATGGCCATCCAGCATAAGGCAGAATAGAAGAGAAGAAGTTGTTTTATGCCGCCTAAGAATAGGCCATTCACGGCTGACGCACGTACACCTCATGACGAGACAGGACAGACCGACATGTGAAGTATGTAACACCCCACTGACAATAAAACACATCCTGACTGAATGTCGGTTGAGAGAAAACTATGACTTACCGGACAACATGACTCAACTACTCTCAGATAGAAGCCAGTATATAGACAAGATATACACTTATTTAAAAAATACAAATATATTTAACAAACTTTGACAATACGTCACATAATAAGATCCTCTATTTACGTATCTGTCTAACATTATTTATACGGTAATCTGAAAAGCAGATATATCTATCTTTGAGGATAACATTACACCAATCTATTTCAAGCATTAACTATATCTGAACATAAACAATACAGACACAAACTAAACTGTTTGCTATGAACAAATTGCAGCATTAAATACATATTAATTGGTGAATTACTCTGTAGCGAAAAACAATAACAATAATAACAAGCAATGTAGTAATAATGTGTAATATAAGTATATAGATAATGAAAAGGAATAATGAAATAATATAAGTACATAGATAATGATAAGTATAATGTATCGATAATGATAAGTATAATGTATAGATAATGATAAGTATAATGATAAGTATAATGTATGTATAATATAATGATAAGCAATATAAGTATATAGATAATGATAAGGAATAATGTAATAATAATAATGTGTAATAAAAGTATATATATAATAATAAGGAATAATGTAATAATAATAATGTGTAATATAAATATATATATAATAATAAGGAATAATGTATTAATAAGAATATTAATGAATAAAATAATTATATAGATATATTAATGAACGATATAAGCCTATAGATATTAATAATGTATAATGTATGTATAATGTAAATATAAACAATTAACATAGATATAGTGCAATAATATAAGCATATGTATGTATGAGTTTGTATGTGTATGAATGTAATCATTGTTATCATCATTTATTTAATCATCATTTATTGTGTAACTAATTTTGTAAACATGTAATCATCATTTATTGTCATAGATTATATCGCTAAAAACTGCGAAACTTTTAATAAATAAATAAAAAAATAAAAATAATATCAGCCTGTACCGTATGAAATGTCAGTTTTGGACTTGCCGATCTCCTTCAAATGTCTTGAAACTGTCGTGGCTCCTACTCCAAGTTCTTTGGCATATTCCCTAGTGCTTTTTGAGGGACAAGCTTCAACCCTTTCTTTCAGGTGGTCATTGTCAAGCTTGGTTTCTGGCCTTCCTCGCTCAAGGACAAAATTTCCACTTCGAAACCTGGAAAACCACCGGTAAACAGTTCGTTCATTCACCGTTCCCTCCCCGAAAGCCGTGTTAACCTTTAAGTACTGAGGTATGGTCCCTGGGACCTTTTGTTTACGGAAATTTGAAATAAATTATATATTCATTGAATGTGTGCAATCAAAAGGGAACTACTAGGGGGGATTTCTAGAAATGGCTACCATAAGGTCCCAGAGACCATACGTCAGTACTTAAAGGGAACTACTAGGGGGGATTTCTAGAAATGGCTACCATAAGGTCCCAGGGACCATACCTCAGTACTTAAAGGGAACTACTAGGGGGGATTTCTAGAAATGGCTACCATAAGGTCCCAGGGACCATACGTCAGTACTTAAAGGGAACTACTAGGGGGGATTTCTAGAAATGGCTACCATAAGGTCCCAGAGACCATACGTCAGTACTTAAAGGGAACTACTAGGGGGGATTTCTAGAAATGGCTACCATAAGGTCCCAGGGACCATACGTCAGTACTTAAAGGGAACTACTAGGGGGGATTTCTAGAAATGGCTACCATAAGGTCCCAGGGACCATACGTCAGTACTTAATGTTCATACACGCCTCAGCAGCGCTATGACCGAGCTTAAATTCATAACGAAAAATAATACGGATTTCCGTTGAAGTCATAATTTAAGTTTTATTTTTTTCTCAGAGGATCGTTCTCACAACACAGTACGCAAGTTACTGATTAAATAATAGGAATAAAAAAGGAATTAAATAATGAAATAAAAAAGGGAATTAAATAATGAAATAAAAAAGGGAATTAAATAATGAAATAAAAAAGGGAATTAAATAATGAAATAAAAAAGGGAATTAAATAATGAAATAAAAAAGGAATTAAATAATGAAATAAAAAAGGGAATTAAATAATGAAATAAAAAAGGGAATTAAATAATGAAATAAAAAAGGGAATTAAATAATGAAATAAAAAAGGGAATTAAATAATGAAATAAAAAAGGGAATTAAATAATGAAATAAAAAAGGGAATTAAATAATGAAATAAAAAAGGGAATTAAATAATGAAATAAAAAAGGGAATTAAATAATGAAATAAAAAAGGGAATTAAATAATGAAATAAAAAAGGGAATTAAATAATGAAATAAAAAAGGGAATTAAATAATGAAATAAAAAAGGGAATTAAATAATGAAATAAAAAAGGGAATTAAATAATGAAATAAAAAAGGGAATTAAATAATGAAATAAAAAAGGGAATTAAATAATGAAATAAAAAAGGGAATTAAATAATGAAATAAAAAAGGGAATTAAATAATGAAATGAATTAAATAATGAAATATAAAATGAATTAAATATTGAAATAAAAAAGGGAAAGAATTAAATCGGAAAGTAAACAAAACTGACATTTCATAGGGTACAGCCTGATACAACAACATTATACAACCACTTCATCCTACAATACCTTCCGTTTATCCACTAGAGGGAAGAAGGGAATAGAATAAGAATAAGGTTTCAAACTCTCCTCTTAATTTGTATAAACATTTTTCTCTATTATTATTATTATTATTTTATTCTATTTTTTTCTTATTTGATAAGCTGTAATAATACCCATATCCTTTAATATGATGTTTATGTAGTAGTAGTTTCATTATATATTATTTTTGATAAAAAATAGTCTTGAATGTTTCTACTTTTATGTTAGAGATATATTATTCATATTATCTAGTATTCAAATCGAGATATTTAATAACTTAGTAGTATCGATGGGCAATTTTCGATTGTAAATTGATTGGAATCGAAATGAAATAGGAATTTTGTAGTTAATCTTGAAATGGATGGATATCGTAGATGGATATTCTCAGCCTTTTAAATCGATCGAAACTCCCCGATATTTTTTTGCGGATCGATACTTTCATTCCGATTCGAAAGATGGATTACTATTCGAGAATCGTTCATCACTAAACCAAAGAGAATGTCCCCTGTTATATAGTTAGATAACCCGGTAAAGAAGCTTCATCCATGTAAATCTCCAAGAAGATATTCACTCATTCATGACCCAGTTAATCCTGAATCCATAAACAAACCACAGACCATGAAACTATAATCACAAGTAAACACTTTGTCTGCAACTTACTGAATATTTCATACGACACGGATATCCTAAATACAACCCTTTAAGATGCAAGTCCTGTTTGAGCAAGTGAAAAACAACAAGGAATAAGTAACACTTCTGACTACATAAGGCTTTTTAGGTTATCAACCATTGTCTAACCTTTATTTATTTATTTTTGAACAAAATATTGTTTTTATTTAATGTTTGATTGTTTACTAGAAAGCCGCCTTATTATTGTTTAAAAATAATAGCTAAAAAGTAAAAATATATGAATAATTTTATAGAAAATACTTAAAATAATAACTTTTTATCTCTACATTTTTTTTTAAATCTATATTTTTCTTTGTTTATATTTTAATTTATTTATTATGCTTTCTTTCTTTTTTTTATATATTATTATTATTATTGTGTGGGTATGGAGCCTGTCATTGCATTTATACATATTTCGCCTTTCAAATTCTCCATATAGCTTTAATTCTTTCACTATGGGCTTTCTTCCTTTCCTCTGACCACTTGGTATATATATATATATATATATATATATATATATATATATATATATATATATATATATATATATATATTTGGGGGTATTTATGTGGCGTAGGTCTAAACAGCACATCTTTGCCGGCATTAATGTTCACCTATGTATAATGTTTTACCTTTATTGCTTTTGTAAATAACATTAACACTTGTATTAACTCCATCCTTGTTTACAGTCCTCATGAGTAATTTTATTTCACCGATCATACATAATTGTTTTTAATTAAGTACACACTAATTATTATTTTTATTTTGTTGTTATTTTTAATGTAAATGTAAAATACATTATATATGTTTGCTTATTTTTGGAAGTGAATGAATGCATTGATCAGATTGGGAAAAATCCCTAATGTTTTTCATAGATCCTGTAGGAGTTAATAATCAAACATGTTTCTGTAATTCATACTTTTTTTCAAATTGTGATAGATCATAGGCGTTTATAGGGGGGGGGCTGCAGCCCCCACCCAAAATCGGTGAAACTGTATCATAAAAATCAATTAAATACGATCACTCAGTTCAGAAAAAAATAACTTATTTTAGGTGTAATAGGCAATTTGATTGGCTTACTATTCCTAGTTGTAGATTGTTAGTATTCCATACCTCCAAACGTACTCAACCCCCCTGAAATTCTCACAGCCCCTCCCGAATTTATTTTCTTTATATGCCCATACTCGTGTTTATGCATTTTCCTAGTTTATATCTTTTTATAGCCCCCATTCCTTTAATATTTATTCAACTTTTTAATATTTATTTGTTTATTTAAACTCTTTAATTTTATTCCCATCCCCCTCTGATCATTGTATCATCATTGCCCCATTCCAATGAATGTACATATTTACTTATATTTCATTTTATTATTTAAGGCTTCACATATAATATTTGTATTAGTTGCTTTTTTTGTTTTGTTCTTTTATACTTTTGTTTTTCTTTATTCATATTTATATTTTTAGGTTAAATTTGTTTATTGTTTATTTTGTACTTATTTTTATTCTTATGGGACGAAGTCCCAGAATAAAGTTTTTTTTTCATTCATTCATTCATTCATACTCAGACTACACTCTGGGTGCTCTTCTTTGGTGATATGATATCCATGGCTTATCTTGGAGTGGCCTATACTTAGTCTCGTTAAGACAACCACTTCCATTAGGGTGAATAACAATTGCAGTCAATAGTGTTTTCGACTTACTTAAACCGTTTACCGGGAGGTGTAGAGTACCTCGAGGCTGCGTGACTACCAGCTTCCTGGTAACAGTAAGTTCGTATTATATACTATCAGCTGTTATCACGCACAAACAGCACAGCTGGTATCAGAACACCTGCTCAATACTAGCAGGCATTCTCATGCATCTCTAGGTGTTCCAGTCTTCTTTATATAGTGTGTTTACAGAAGTAATGAAGCAAAAATTTGCTCTTCCTAACAATGTCAAATAATTAATATTACATCAAAATAAAATAACTATTCAAAAACAATGTCATTTTCAAAGTTAACCCAAAAATGGGTCAATGATTTCTATATAAAAACACTAGGAGTTGATCCAATCGCATTTCGCATTCAGACGAACTACCTCTTTCTGCAGCTGCCACGATCTACCACCTTGGAGAACCTACTACCACCTTGGATCTTTCTTATAGGAAATTTAATGTAGATTCTAAAAATCTAGTCGTTATTTACGACACAGTAATCAAAAATTCCGAAAACACAGTTTTCCATAAAAAAAAAAAACCAACAATAGTTTTCAAATTAGACAGAAGTTTGAGTAGGCTGCTATGTATCTAAAGCATGCTAGGAATCCTTATCACTCATTCGGAAATAGGGCTATCTGTTTACCAATAAACACACACACATATATATACATATATATATATTTATATATATATATATATATATATATATATATATATATATATATATTTGGGGGGATCTATGTATAATCTATGTATAATGTTTTACCTTTATTGGTTTTGTATATAACATTAACACTTGTATTAACTCCATCCTTGTTTACAGTCCTCATGAGTAATTTTATTTCACCGATCATACATAATTGTTTTTAATTAAGTACACACTAATTATTATTTTTATTTTGTTGTTATTTTTAATGTAAATGTATAATACATTATATATGTTTGCTTCTTTTCGGAAGTGAATGAATGCATTGATCAGATTGGGAAAAATCCCTAATGTTTTTCATAGATCCTGTAGGAGTTAATAATCAAACATGTTTCTGTAATTCATACTTTTATTCAAATTGTGATAGATCATAGGCGTATATAGGGGGGGCTGCAGCCCCCACCCAAAATCGGTGGAACTGTATCATAAGAATCAATTAAATACGATCACTCAGTTCAGAAAAAAATAATTTATTTTAGGTGTAATAGGCAATTTAATTGGCTTACTATTCCTAGTTGTAGATTGTTAGTATTCCATACCTCCAAACGTACTCAACCCCCCTGAAATTCTCACAGCCCCTCCCGAATTTATTTTCTATATATGCCCATACTCAGACTATACTCTGGGTGCTCTTCTTTGGTGATATGATATCCATGGCTTATCTTGGAGTGGCCTATACTTAGTCTCGTTAAGACAACCACTTCCATTCGGGTGAATAATAATTGCAGTCAATAGTGTTTTCGACTTACTTAAACCGTTTACCGGGAGGTGTAGAGTACCTCGAGGCTGCGTGACTACCAGCTTCCTGGTAACAGTAAGTTAGTATTATATAGTATCAGCTGTTATCACGCACAAACATACTCATGCATCTCTAGGTGTTCCAGTCTTCTTTATACAGTGTGTTTACAGAAGTAATGAAGCAAAAATTTGCTCTTCCTAACAATGTCAAATAATTAATATTACATCAAAATAAAATAACTATTCAAAAACAATGTGATTTTCAAAATTAACCCAAAAATGGGTCAATGATTTCTATATAAAAACACTAGGAGTTGATCCAATCGCATTTCGCATTCAGACGAACTACCTCTTTCTGCAGCTGCCACGATCTACCACCTTGGAGAACCTACTACCAGCTTGGAGAACCTACTACCACCTTGGAGAACCTACTACCACCTTGGAGAACCTACTACCACCTTGGATCTTTCTTATAGGAAATTTAATGTAGATTCTAAAAATCTAGTCGTTATTTACGACACAGTAATCAAAAATTCCGAAAACACAGTTTTCCATAAAAAAAAACAAACAATAGTTTTCAAATTAGACAGAAGTTTGAGTAGGCTGCTATGTATCTAAAGCATGCTAGGAATCCTTATCACTCATTCGGAAATATCGGCTTATCACGCCTTTCGAGCACGATTTCGAAGATCTTCTTCTAAAACTTATCCCTTCCTATGATCACACCATCCTAGCCGGGGACCTAAATATCAACTTCCTGTCTAATTCCCCTGATAAGCGTTTCCTTGAATCCCTCACCTCCTCCCTAGGGCTATACGTAGTCCCATTCTCACCTACTCACCACACCTCTACTTCTAATACCCTTCTCGACTACTTCCTTGTTGACTCTCCGAGTCACCTTCTATCTTTCTACCAGTATCCGGTTCCATTCCTCTCAGCACATGATCTTATTTCCATATCCTATAACATCCAAATGCCCTCTTTTACCCCTAAAACCATCTCCTATCGAAACCTCAACTCTCTTACCTTTGAATCCCTTGAGCCTGACTTATCTGGAGTAGATTGGTCACTCATTCATTCCTATCCCTCCATTGATGCCAAAGTCGATTTTCTAACCTCGAACCTCCTTGCCATCCTTGATAAACATGCTCCTGTAAAGACAATCCTCGCTCGCCGTCCCCCTGCTCCGTGGCTCACTCCCGAAATTAAAGAAATGATGAGAAGACGTAATGCTGCAAGACGACGATCAATCCGTACTGGACACCCAGAGGACCTGAAGACCTTCAAATCACTCCGTAACCTCACTCAATCCACCCTTCGCCGCGCTCGTTCCCAGTATTACCAGGCCTCCCGTTCCTCAGCTTCCGACTCCCGCTCCCTCTGGAACACCCTTCGTAGCCTTTCCCTCGCAGAGACTAAACCCACTCCCACCATCCATGTTACACCCGACGAGCTGAATACCCATTTCAGTGCCGTCTCCTCCTCAACTACTCCTTCCACGCCCTTTGTTCCTTCTAATACCTTTAACTCTGATAATTTTTATTTCTTAGATATATCACCTTCAGAACTCCTCAAAGCTGTCATGAAATCACATTTTAAGTCCAAAGGTTCGGACAGTACCCGTGGAGCTTATTAAACTTTCCCTTCCTGTTATCCTACCCCACCTACTCCACATATACAATTATTCTTTGCAAAACTCCGTCTTTCCCACATCATGGAAGAAAGCAATTGTTCATCCCTTAAACAAAATTTCCAATCAAATTGTTCCCACCGACTTCCGTCCTATTTCTATCCTTTCCAATCTTTCTAAACCACTTGAACGCCTCGTACAATCCCAAATATCCGTCTTTCTACAACCCCGCTTAAACTCCCACCAATCTGGCTTTCGTCCAGGTTACTCCACCCAATCCGCACTTCTAAAAATTACGCACGACCTCCAATCCGCTATTGATCTCAAAAGAATTTCCATCCTTATACTCCTAGATTTCAGTAAAGCGTTCGATACCATTGACCATGACATACTCCTTTCAAAACTCCAATCTTTTTCTTTCTCTAACAGTGCTCTGACCTGGTTTCAATCCTTCATTTCTAACCGCTCCCAATCAGTAGCCATTCCAAACAAACCCCAATCCTCCTCCCTTACACTAGACCGAGGTGTCGCACAGGGATCCTCTCTATCCCCAACACTGTTTGCAGCCTACATATATGATCTCCCATCCTCTATCCTATTTTGCAACTTCCACATGTATGCCGATGATTCCCAAATCTACCTTTCCTTCCCCCCCTCTGAGCTATTAGAAGCAGCAAGAAAAATTCAGGAACTGCTGGAAATTCAGGACTTGGACAGGATCACAGCTTGGGCCAAGACCAACAAATTATTGATGAATGCTGAAAAGTCCAAAGCGATAGTGATAGGCTCAGCTCCCCTCTTGAAATCTCTCCCTCCTATCCTCCCTTCTTTCACCATTGACTCCAGTCCTATTCAATATGTTTCCACTGCCAAGAACCTGGGCCTTGTTTTCGATCAAAACCTATCCTGGAAAAATCACTTATCCCTAATCACTCGTCGCTCCATAGCCACCCTTAAACTATTTAACCGTTCCCGTCACCTCCTCCCTACTCCTACACGTCAGCTTCTTGTATCTTCTCTAGTGTTCCCCCACTTCGACTATGGTTGCCTGGTTTATGGAGGGCTCACTGGGGAGCTTGAGGTTCGTCTTAAGCGATTAATGAACAGTTTTCTCAGATTTATCCTCGATACCCCCAGGGATGCCCATATTTCACACCGGTATTCCGAGTTGAAGTGGCTATTTCCATCAATTCGACGACAATATTTTCTAGGTTCCTTCCTTTACCAAACCATTTCTTCCAAATCTCCTTCCTATATTTACAACCTCCTGCAGTTTAAATCGGCTGTCCATTCCCGTGGTACCCGCTCCCGTCCCTCCGATCTCTATCCTCCCACTCATAAAACAGCCTTCTTCGACCGTTCCTTCATCTCCCGAGCCTCCTCCTTCTGGAACTCTATCCCTCTTTCCATTCGACACTCTCCTTCCTTACCTGTCTTTAAATCCCGCCTCTTTGCTTTTCTCCTATCCTCCCAGGAAGACGATTCTTAAAATTTCACCACCAGGAAGACCTGATTACCTTTGTATATTATATTGCTGTTTTTTTCTCGTGTTTATGCATTTTCCTAGTTTATATCTTTTTATAGCCCCCATTCCTTTAATATTTATTCAACTTTTTAATATTTATTTGTTTATTTAAACTCTTTAATTTTATTCCCATCCCCCTCTGATCATTGTATCATCATTGCCCCATTCCAATGAATGTACATATTTACTTATATTTCATTTTATTATTTAAGGCTTCACATATAATATTTGTATTAGTTGCTTTTTTTGTTTTGTTCTTTTATACTTTTGTTTTTCTTTATTCATATTTATATTTTTAGGTTAAATTTGTTTATTGTTTATTTTGTACTTATTTTTATTCTTATGGGACGAAGTCCCAGAATAAAGTTTTTTTTTCATTCATTCATTCATTCAAATAGGGCTATCTGTTTACCAATAAACACACACATGTATATATATATATATATATATATATATATATATATATATATACACATGTATGTCTTGTAACTCCTGCTAAATAAGGCTTCAACCTCTTAAGTGTTTCCGTTATTCAAAACAATTTCCGGATGCTCCTGACGCGCGTGAGCGTTCCGCACCGGGTTTTATGCGCTCCCAGCTAATCGCTGGTAAATGTTGGCATTAAACGTCGCCTTCATCTGATGCGTTCAGAAAGCACGACCATCTTGCTTTCTCTCTCCTAGCTACTGCTCACTATGCCTTCATGCTTCCCTCCTTGTTATGTAAGGATGATTCTATGGTTAATGTGGTTAGCAGCCCTCTAGGAAATCATCACTCGCGTCTTCGCTCCTCTAATAGCTAAATATCATGATAGGAATATACTTTCGGATTTAGCCTCATTCCTTCGCTTCCTCAAATAGTTCATGTTTTTAGTACATTTTAAAGAATTATAAATTATAAGGTTACATCTATAAAAAAATATTTCAAACCATTCAAAACTCTGTACATTAATAAAAATGTTACATATGTATATATATATATATATATATATATATATATATATATATATATATATATATATATGTGTGTGTGTGTGTGTGTATATATACATACACATACATACATATTATTTTCCAAGAAGAAAAGAAGAGAACATTTATCCAGACACAAATAAAACATTTTTTTAATAATTTTGGAACCAAGAAAATTAACGAGGGAAGCACCATAACTAACCATATACTTAGTCAAAATAGGAATAAAAACATTCAAGAAACCAGAAAAGTAAAAGAGCAAATAGAAAATAATTTTTATGCATTCGATTTTCATCCGGCAATAGCAAACAGGATGAAACTGGCCTGTAACGGGATTTGCTAGATAATAGCAAAATAGAAAAGAATTCCAGCAAAATTAAGGACCAAGTAAATAAAATTAATTCAAAATATAATGTATATAAGGGTAAATGTAAAGATTGTAAGAAATACTACATAGGGGAATCATCACAAATACTAAAGAATAGAATTAAGCAACATGCCAAAAATATAGACGAGAAATCAAATACAACAGCTCTAACGGACCACGCATTTAAGAACAGACATACATTTGACTTGGACGACATAGCAATAGTTGACAAGGACAGAAACAGCTCTAACGGACCAGGCATTTAAGAACGGACATACATTAGACTTGGACGACATAGCAATAGTTGACAAGGACAGAAACAGCTCTAACGGACCACGGATTTAAGAACAGAAACATTTGACTTGGACGACATAGCAATAGTTGACAAGGACAGAAACAGCTCTAACGGACCACGCATTTAAGAACGGACATACATTTGACTTGGACGACATAGCAATAGTTGACAAGGACAGAAACAGCTCTAACGGACCACACATTTAAGAACAGACATACATTTGACTTGGACGACATAGCAATAGTTGACAAGGACAGAAACAGCTCTAACGGACCACGCATTTAAGAACGGACATACATTTGACTTGGACGACATAGCAATAGTTGACAAGAACAGAAACAGCTCTAACGGACCACGCATTTAAGAACGGACATACATTTGACTTGGACGACATAGCAATAGTTGACAAGGACAGAAACAGCTCTAACGGACCACGCATTTAAGAACAGACATAGATTTGACTTGGACGACATAGCAATAGTTGACAGGGACAGAAACAGCTCTAACGGACCACGCATTTAAGGACAGAAACATTTGACTTGGACGACATAGCAATAGTTGACAAGGACAGAAACAGCTCTAACGGACCACGGATTTAAGAACAGAAACATTTGACTTGGACGACTTAGCAATAGTTGACAGGGACAGAAACAGCTCTAACGGACCACGCATTTAAGAACAGAAACATTTGACTTGGACGACATAGCAATAGTTGACAAGGACAGAAACAGCTCTAACGGACCACGGATTTAAGAACAGAAACATTTGACTTGGACGACATAGCAATAGTTGACAAGGACAGAAACAGCTCTAACGGACCACGGATTTAAGTACACAAACATTTGACTTGGACGACATAGCAATAGTTGACAAGGACAGAAACAGCTCTAACGGACCACGCATTTAAGAACGGACATACATTTGACTTGGACGACATAGCAATAGTTGACAAGGACAGAAACAGCTCTAACGGACCAGGCATTTAAGAACAGACATAGATTTGACTTGGACGACACAGCAATAGTTGACAAGGACAGAAACAGCTCTAACAGACCACGGATTTAAGAACAGAAACATTTGACTTGGACGACATAGCAATAGTTGACAAGGACAGAAACACCTCTAACGGACCACGCATTTAAGAACGGACATACATTTGACTTGGACGACATAGCAATAGTTGACAAGGACAAAAAAAATATAAAGCGAAAAATAAAGGAAAATATCCACATTATTAAAAACAGGAACTCTGTAAATAAGCAGACAGAAATTAAATTTTTAAATAAAATATTTTACAATAACATTAGAAAATAGCGAACTGTCCATTGAAAAAAAAACAATAGTACAGGCCTTTATAGAACTTATCGTAATATGCTGATTACTAAGCCTCTCGACACAGATGATTTAGCTTGCCTCAGTATTAGTATGGGCGGCGAGCTATCCACACATAGGGTATGCTGATTACTAAGCCTGTCGACACAGGTGATTTAGCTTTCCTCAGTCTTGGTATGGGTGGCGAGCTATCCACACATGGGGTATGCTGATTACTAAGCCTCTCGACACAGATGATTTAGCTTGCCTCAGTCTTAGTATGGGTGGCGAGCTATCCACACATAGGGTATGCTGATTACTAAGCCTCTCGACACAGGTGATTTAGCTTGCCTCAGTATTAGTATGGGTGGTGAGCTATCCACACATAGGGTATGCTGATTACTAAGCCTCTCGACACAGGTGATTTAGCTAGCCTCCGTCTTGGTATGGGTGGCGAGCTATCCACACATGGGGTATGCTGATTACTAAGCCTCTCGACACAGGTGATTTAGCTTGCCTCAGTATTAGTATGGGTGGCGAGCTATCCACACATAGGGTATGCTGATTACTAAGCCTCTCGACACAGGTGATTTAGCTTTCCTCAGTCTTGGTATGGGTGGCGAGCTATCCACACATGGGGTATGCTGATTACTAAGCCTCTCGACACAGATGATTTAGCTAGCCTCAGTCTTGGTATGGGTGGCGAGCTATCCACACATGGGGTATGCTGATTACTAAGCCTCTCGACACAGGTGATTTAGCTTGCCTCAGTATTAGTATGGGTGGTGAGCTATCCACACATAGGGTATGCTGATTACTAAGCCTCTCGACACAGGTGATTTAGCTAGCCTCAGTCTTAGTATGGGTGGCGAGCTATCCACACATGGGGTATGCTGATTACTAAGCCTCTCGACACAGATGATTTAGCTTGCCTCAGTATTAGTATGGGTGGCGAGCTATCCACACATAGGGTATGCTGATTACTAAGCCTCTCGACACAGGTGATTTAGCTTGCCTCAGTATTAGTATGGGTGGCAAGCTATCCACACATAGGGTATGCTGATTACTAAGCCTCTCGACACAGGTGATTTAGCTAGCCTCAGTCTTGGTATGGGTGGCGAGCTATCCACACATGGGGTATGCTGATTACTAAGCCTCTCGACACAGATGATTTAGCTAGCCTCAGTCTTGGTATGGGTGGCGAGCTATCCACACATGGGGTATGCTGATTACTAAGCCTCTCGACACAGGTGATTTAGCTTGCCTCAGTATTAGTATGGGTGGTGAGCTATCCACACATAGGGTATGCTGATTACTAAGCCTCTCGACACAGGTGATTTAGCTAGCCTCAGTCTTAGTATGGGTGGCGAGCTATCCACACATGGGGTATGCTGATTACTAAGCCTCTCGACACAGATGATTTAGCTTGCCTCAGTATTAGTATGGGTGGCGAGCTATCCACACATAGGGTATGCTGATTACTAAGCCTCTCGACACAGGTGATTTAGCTTGCCTCAGTATTAGTATGGGTGGCAAGCTATCCACACATAGGGTATGCTGATTACTAAGCCTCTCGACACAGGTGATTTAGCTAGCCTCAGTCTTGGTATGGGTGGCGAGCTATCCACACATGGGGTATGCTGATTACTAAGCCTCTCGACACAGGTGATTTAGCTTGCCTCAGTCTTAGTATGGGTGGCGAGCTATCCACACATAGGGTATGCTGATTACTAAGCCTCTCGACACAGGTGATTTAGCTTGCCTCAGTCTTGGTATGGGTGGCGAGCTATCCACACATAGGGTATGCTGATTACTAAGCCTCTCGACACAGATGATTTAGCTTGCCTCAGTCTTGGTATGGGTGGCGAGCTATCCACACATGGGGTATGCTGATTACTAAGCCTCTCGACACAGGTGATTTAGCTAGCCTCAGTCTTGGTATGGGTGGCGAGCTATCCACACATGGGGTATGCTGATTACTAAGCCTCTCGACACAGATGATTTAGCTTGCCTCAGTATTAGTATGGGTGGCGAGCTATCCACACATAGGGTATGCTGATTACTAAGCCTCTCGACACAGGTGATTTAGCTTGCCTCAGTATTAGTATGGGTGGCAAGCTATCCACACATAGGGTATGCTGATTACTAAGCCTCTCGACACAGGTGATTTAGCTAGCCTCAGTCTTGGTATGGGTGGCGAGCTATCCACACATGGGGTATGCTGATTACTAAGCCTCTCGACACAGATGATTTAGCTTGCCTCAGTATTAGTATGGGTGGCGAGCTATCCACACATAGGGTATGCTGATTACTAAGCCTCTCGACACAGGTGATTTAGCTTTCCTCAGTCTTGGTATGGGTGGCGAGCTATCCACACATGGGGTATGCTGATTACTAAGCCTCTCGATACAGATGATTTAGCTAGCCTCAGTCTTGGTATGGGTGGCGAGCTATCCACACATGGGGTATGCTGATTACTAAGCCTCTCGACACAGATGATTTAGCTTGCCTCAGTATTAGTATGGGTGGCGAGCTATCCACACATGGGGTATGCTGATTACTAAGCCTCTCGATACAGATGATTTAGCTAGCCTCAGTCTTGGTATGGGTGGCGAGCTATCCACACATGGGGTATGCTGATTACTAAGCCTCTCGACACAGGTGATTTAGCTTGCCTCAGTCTTAGTATGGGTGGCGAGCTAACCACACATGGGGTATGCTGATTACTAAGCCTCTCGACACAGATGATTTAGCTAGCCTCAGTCTTAGTATGGGTGGCGAGCTATCCACACATAGGGTATGCTGATTACTAAGCCTCTCGACACAGGTGATTTAGCTTGCCTCAGTATTAGTATGGGTGGCGAGCTATCCACACATGGGGTATGCTGATTACTAAGCCTCTCGACACAGGTGATTTAGCTTGCCTCAGTCTTGGTATGGGTGGCGAGCTATCCACACATAGGGTATGCTGATTACTAAGCCTCTCGACACAGATGATTTAGCTTGCCTCAGTATTAGTATGGGTGGCGAGCTATCCACACATAGGGTATGCTGATTACTAAGCCTCTCGACACAGGTGATTTAGCTTGCCTCAGTATTAGTATGGGTGGCGAGCTATCCACACATAGGGTATGCTGATTACTAAGCCTCTCGACACAGGTGATTTAGCTTGCCTCAGTCTTGGTATGGGTGGCGAGCTATCCACACATGGGGTATGCTGATTACTAAGCCTCTCGACACAGATGATTTAGCTTGCCTCAGTCTTAGTATGGGTGGCGAGCTATCCACACATAGGGTATGCTGATTACTAAGCCTCTCGACACAGATGATTTAGCTTGCCTCAGTCTTAGTATGGGTGGCGAGCTATCCACACATGGGGTATGCTGATTACTAAGCCTCTCGACACAGGTGATTTAGCTTGCCTCAGTCTTAGTATGGGTGGCGAGCTATCCACACATAGGGTATGCTGATTACTAAGCCTCTCGACACAGGTGATTTAGCTTGCCTCAGTCTTGGTATGGGTGGCGAGCTATCCACACATAGGGTATGCTGATTACTAAGCCTCTCGACACAGATGATTTAGCTTGCCTCAGTCTTGGTATGGGTGGCGAGCTATCCACACATGGGGTATGCTGATTACTAAGCCTCTCGACACAGGTGATTTAGCTAGCCTCAGTCTTGGTATGGGTGGCGAGCTATCCACACATGGGGTATGCTGATTACTAAGCCTCTCGACACAGGTGATTTAGCTTGCCTCAGTATTAGTATGGGTGGTGAGCTATCCACACATAGGGTATGCTGATTACTAAGCCTCTCGACACAGGTGATTTAGCTAGCCTCAGTCTTAGTATGGGTGGCGAGCTATCCACACATGGGGTATGCTGATTACTAAGCCTCTCGACACAGATGATTTAGCTTGCCTCAGTATTAGTATGGGTGGCGAGCTATCCACACATAGGGTATGCTGATTACTAAGCCTCTCGACACAGGTGATTTAGCTTGCCTCAGTATTAGTATGGGTGGCAAGCTATCCACACATAGGGTATGCTGATTACTAAGCCTCTCGACACAGGTGATTTAGCTAGCCTCAGTCTTGGTATGGGTGGCGAGCTATCCACACATGGGGTATGCTGATTACTAAGCCTCTCGACACAGAAGATTTAGCTTGCCTCAGTATTAGTATGGGTGGCGAGCTATCCACACATAGGGTATGCTGATTAGTAAGCCTCTCGACACAGGTGATTTAGCTTTCCTCAGTCTTGGTATGGGTGGCGAGCTATCCACACATGGGGTATGCTGATTACTAAGCCTCTCGATACAGATGATTTAGCTAGCCTCAGTCTTGGTATGGGTGGCGAGCTATCCACACATGGGGTATGCTGATTACTAAGCCTCTCGACACAGATGATTTAGCTTGCCTCAGTATTAGTATGGGTGGCGAGCTATCCACACATGGGGTATGCTGATTACTAAGCCTCTCGATACAGATGATTTAGCTAGCCTCAGTCTTGGTATGGGTGGCGAGCTATCCACACATGGGGTATGCTGATTACTAAGCCTCTCGACACAGGTGATTTAGCTTGCCTCAGTCTTAGTATGGGTGGCGAGCTAACCACACATGGGGTATGCTGATTACTAAGCCTCTCGACACAGATGATTTAGCTAGCCTCAGTCTTAGTATGGGTGGCGAGCTATCCACACATAGGGTATGCTGATTACTAAGCCTCTCGACACAGGTGATTTAGCTTGCCTCAGTATTAGTATGGGTGGCGAGCTATCCACACATGGGGTATGCTGATTACTAAGCCTCTCGACACAGGTGATTTAGCTTGCCTCAGTCTTGGTATGGGTGGCGAGCTATCCACACATAGGGTATGCTGATTACTAAGCCTCTCGACACAGATGATTTAGCTTGCCTCAGTATTAGTATGGGTGGCGAGCTATCCACACATAGGGTATGCTGATTACTAAGCCTCTCGACACAGGTGATTTAGCTTGCCTCAGTATTAGTATGGGTGGCGAGCTATCCACACATAGGGTATGCTGATTACTAAGCCTCTCGACACAGGTGATTTAGCTTGCCTCAGTCTTGGTATGGGTGGCGAGCTATCCACACATGGGGTATGCTGATTACTAAGCCTCTCGACACAGATGATTTAGCTTGCCTCAGTCTTAGTATGGGTGGCGAGCTATCCACACATAGGGTATGCTGATTACTAAGCCTCTCGACACAGATGATTTAGCTTGCCTCAGTCTTAGTATGGGTGGCGAGCTATCCACACATGGGGTATGCTGATTACTAAGCCTCTCGACACAGGTGATTTAGCTTGCCTCAGTCTTAGTATGGGTGGCGAGCTATCCACACATAGGGTATGCTGATTACTAAGCCTCTCGACACAGGTGATTTAGCTTGCCTCAGTCTTGGTATGGGTGGCGAGCTATCCACACATAGGGTATGCTGATTACTAAGCCTCTCGACACAGATGATTTAGCTTGCCTCAGTCTTGGTATGGGTGGCGAGCTATCCACACATGGGGTATGCTGATTACTAAGCCTCTCGACACAGGTGATTTAGCTTGCCTCAGTCTTGGTATGGGTGGCGAGCTATCCACACATGGGGTATGCTGATTACTAAGCCTCTCGACACAGATGATTTAGCTTGCCTCAGTATTAGTATGGGTGGCGAGCTATCCACACATAGGGTATGTGCAATATAACATTATTTATATTATACTTTAACAATAGATTTAGGGTTTTAGTCGTTTACAATATATTAATGACATAAATTTAATGGATTTACGAAAATGAAAGAATGATATTAAAAATTTGTTAAACATTTTTAGGATGTAATGGCCCCTGAGGAGGTGGCATAAAGGCCACGAAACGTGTATGGCGTACAAACAATAAATAGCACAAAGAGAATTGGAGTACTATTCTTTTGACCTTGGCCATGTATAAAGAATAAATAATCATACATACATGCTTACATGTTTATCGCAACCATTTTTCATTTTTCAGCGCGGAATTCATTTATAGTCATCCCATTACAGATATAATGATGGGGTTGGAAAAAATATTTTTCATTTTGAATGAACCTCGTTATATGACTTCTAGAATTATTAGCGTGTTTCTCTGCAGCCTTTTCACCCTATTAAGTGATTTTCTGTAACATTTTATTTTAAATCATTAACCATTATTATTTAATGGCCCCAAATGTTTCGTCCTCAATATGTCACCTCTTCAGGTGCCACTAAAACCATATGTGATCTGCTCGACATCCATTCCAAAACTACATGTCTTGTACAGCAGACTTCAGGCCACAAAGCATAAAGAACAGAGTTTTAAAATTAAAAATGATCATGGTGCTTGTTGGAAAAGGTTTGCTTGTATTTTTTAAATTATTATTATTTTTTTTTTTTTTTTGACAGCGCTCCGACTTTTTGTGGCTAATTTAAGCTTTTTTAAATTAATATTCTTCTTTTTGTGGGATTGTAACTTCACAAAATAATTTATACAGAGGAAGTTATATTTCTTCTCCGTTTTCCGTGGCTTACCATTTGCGGTTAAATGCTTCAAGAGACACCAGAAGAGTTATCCATTAAACACTTTCCATTTTGCATTAGGCATTCTGATTTAACTATATTAAAAAATATCTTGATTTTATTTCTATACACAAGTGATTGCATACAGTTTTCAATGTGCAGAAAGGCACTACAATCCACAATCTTTATGGTTGTATGTTGGAAAAAGAGATGGTTTTCACATTCTACCAGAGCCTTCGCCCGCCAGACTTTCCACCATCTCGATCTAGCACCATCTCTCGGCCGATGACTGGCCTATCTCTGTCAATCAATGTCCTGCACTTTTCCACGGAGTATGTTCTGTACGCTTTTTTACCCCATCTTCTGTGTCCTATTTCAGGAATTGGGGCATGTGTAAGAACTGGCAGTATTCTCTCAAATAAAAACAGAACAAGTGTTGTTTCTCGTTTCATCTTTAGCTATACTTTTCTGAATTAAAGAAGTTATCTTAAACCAGGAAATTTCTAGTCTCTAGAAAGTTATCATAATGCTTAACAATCCCTTTATTTTCAGTGATGATATAATAGCCCAAGACGCAACTCTTTGAGTTGAGTGTTAAGAAGGGGCTCGCTGATTTTTCTGAGAATATTCAGATGACCTGAAATAAGAATAATCGAGTTAATCGAAAATATCCAGGAACATTTCTTTTGAATGTAAAAAAAGAAATCAATAAAAAAAAATCGAAAACTCATGTTTTGTTTGTGATTCTTTTGTTTATTTTTCTACAGCAAAACATGGTGCAGCGACATCTGGGGCATTAGTGCCGACATCCAGGGTGCAGCGAGGAATTTTCTCAACGAGCCGTGAGATGAGAAAATTCCTGCCGCCGGTGGGACTCGAACCCACCATCTCCCGCATGGGAAACAGAGGCGTTAGTCACTAGACCACGTGGAGACTTTTCTTTTGCTTCTAGCTCAAGAAGTATTCATATCAGAGAACTTCTCAAGGCGTCAAAAGATTTTTAATACAATTTTCTATAATGTTTTATTATTCGGAAATGTTAAACATTATTTGCGGCAAAGGAATATAACAATGAGTATGAAAAATAAGGGGAAATGGACATGTTTTATTATTCGGAAATGTTAAACATTATTTGCGGCAAAGGAATATAACAATGAGTATGAAAAATAAGGGGAAATGGACATGTTTTATTATTCGGAAATGTTAAACATTATTTGCGGCAAAGGAATATAACAATGAGTATGAAAAATAAGGGGAAATGGACATGTTTTATTATTCGGAAATGTTAAACATTATTTGCGGCAAAGGAATATAACAATGAGTATGAAAAATAAGGGGAAATGGACATGTTTTATTATTCGGAAATGTTAAACATTATTTGCGGCAAAGGAATATAACAATGAGTGTGAAAAATAAGGGTAAATGGACATGTTTTATTATTCGGAAAGGTTAAACATTATTTGCGGCAAAGGAATATAACAATGAGTATGAAAAATAAGGGGAAATGGACATGTTTTATTATTCGGAAATGTTAAACATTATTTGCGGCAAAGGAATATAACAATGAGTATGAAAAATAAGGGGAAATGTTAAACATTATTTGCGGCAAAGGAATATAACAATGAGTATGAAAAATAAGGGGAAATGGACATGTTTTATTATTCGGAAATGTTAAACATTATTTGCGGCAAAGGAATATAACAATGAGTATGAAAAATAAGGGGAAATGGACATGTTTTATTATTCGGAAAGGTTAAACATTATTTGCGGCAAAGGAATATAACAATGAGTGTGAAAAATAAGGGGAAATGTTAAACATTATTTGCGGCAAAGGAATATAACAATGAGTGTGAAAAATAAGGGGAAATGTTAAACATTATTTGCGGCAAAGGAATATAACAATGAGTGTGAAAAATAAGGGGAAATGTTAAACATTATTTGCGGCAAAGGAATATAACAATGAGTATGAAAAATAAGGGGAAATGTTAAACATTATTTGCGGCAAAGGAATATAACAATGAGTATGAAAAATAAGGGGAAATGTTAAACATTATTTGCGGCAAAGGAATATAACAATGAGTATGAAAAATAAGGGGAAATGTTAAACATTATTTGCGGCAAAGGAATATAACAATGAGTATGAAAAATATGGGGAAATGTTAAACATTATTTGCGGCAAAGGAATATAACAATGAGTATGAAAAATAAGGGGAAATGTTAAACATTATTTGCGGCAAAGGAATATAACAATGAGTATGAAAAATAAGGGGAAATGTTAAACATTATTTGCGGCAAAGGAATATAACAATGAGTATGAAAAATAAGGGTAAATGGACATGTTTTATTATTCGGAAATGTTAAACATTATTTGCGGCAAAGGAATATAACAATGAGTATGAAAAATATGGGGAAATGTTAAACATTATTTGCGGCAAAGGAATATAACAATGAGTATGAAAAATAAGGGGAAATGTTAAACATTATTTGCGGCAAAGGAATATAACAATGAGTATGAAAAATAAGGGGAAATGTTAAACATTATTTGCGGCAAAGGAATATAACAATGAGTATGAAAAATAAGGGGAAATGTTAAACATTATTTGCGGCAAAGGAATATAACAATGAGTATGAAAAATATGGGGAAATGTTAAACATTATTTGCGGCAAAGGAATATAACAATGAGTATGAAAAATAAGGGGAAATGTTAAACATTATTTGCGGCAAAGGAATATAACAATGAGTATGAAAAATAAGGGGAAATGTTAAACATTATTTGCGGCAAAGGAATATAACAATGAGTATGAAAAATAAGGGGAAATGTTAAACATTATTTGCGGCAAAGGAATATAACAATGAGTATGAAAAATAAGGGTAAATGGACATGTTTTATTATTCGGAAATGTTAAACATTATTTGCGGCAAAGGAATATAACAATGAGTATGAAAAATAAGGGGAAATGGACATGTTTTATTATTCGGAAATGTTAAACATTATTTGCGGCAAAGGAATATAACAATGAGTGTGAAAAATAAGGGTAAATGGACATGTTTTATTATTCGGAAATGTTAAACATTATTTGCGGCAAAGGAATATAACAATGAGTATGAAAAATAAGGGGAAATGGACATGTTTTATTATTCGGAAATGTTAAACATTATTTGCGGCAAAGGAATATAACAATGAGTATGAAAAATAAGGGGAAATGTTAAACATTATTTGCGGCAAAGGAATATAACAATGAGTATGAAAAATAAGGGGAAATGTTAAACATTATTTGCGGCAAAGGAATATAACAATGAGTATGAAAAATATGGGGAAATGTTAAACATTATTTGCGGCAAAGGAATATAACAATGAGTATGAAAAATAAGGGGAAATGTTAAACATTATTTGCGGCAAAGGAATATAACAATGAGTATGAAAAATAAGGGGAAATGTTAAACATTATTTGCGGCAAAGGAATATAACAATGAGTATGAAAAATAAGGGGAAATGTTAAACATTATTTGCGGCAAAGGAATATAACAATGAGTATGAAAAATAAGGGTAAATGGACATGTTTTATTATTCGGAAATGTTAAACATTATTTGCGGCAAAGGAATATAACAATGAGTATGAAAAATAAGGGTAAATGGACATGTTTTATTATTCGGAAATGTTAAACATTATTTGCGGCAAAGGAATATAACAATGAGTATGAAAAAGCAGGGGAAATGGACATGTTTTATTATTCGGAAATGTTAAACATTATTTGCGGCAAAGGAATATAACAATGAGTATGAAAAATAAGGGGAAATGTTAAACATTATTTGCGGCAAAGGAATATAACAATGAGTATGAAAAATAAGGGGAAATGTTAAACATTATTTGCGGCAAAGGAATATAACAATGAGTATGAAAAATAAGGGGAAATGTTAAACATTATTTGCGCAAAGGAATATAACAATGAGTATGAAAAATAAGGGTAAATGGACATGTTTTATTATTCGGAAATGTTAAACATTATTTGCGGCAAAGGAATATAACAATGAGTGTGAAAAATAAGGGTAAATGGACATGTTTTATTATTCGGAAATGTTAAACATTATTTGCGGCAAAGGAATATAACAATGAGTGTGAAAAATAAGGGTAAATGGACATGTTTTATTATTCGGAAATGTTAAACATTATTTGCGGCAAAGGAATATAACAATGAGTATGAAAAATAAGGGGAAATGGACATGTTTTATTATTCGGAAATGTTAAACATTATTTGCGGCAAAGGAATATAACAATGAGTATGAAAAATAAGGGGAAATGGACATGTTTTATTATTCGGAAATGTTAAACATTATTTGCGGCAAAGGAATATAACAATGAGTGTGAAAAATAAGGGTAAATGGACATGTTTTATTATTCGGAAATGTTAAACATTATTTGCGGCAAAGGAATATAACAATGAGTATGAAAAATAAGGGGAAATGTTAAACATTATTTGCGGCAAAGGAATATAACAATGAGTATGAAAAATAAGGGGAAATGTTAAACATTATTTGCGGCAAAGGAATATAACAATGAGTATGAAAAATAAGGGGAAATGTTAAACATTATTTGCGGCAAAGGAATATAACAATGAGTATGAAAAATAAGGGTAAATGGACATGTTTTATTATTCGGAAATGTTAAACATTATTTGCGGCAAAGGAATATAACAATGAGTGTGAAAAATAAGGGGAAATGGACATGTTTTATTATTCGGAAATGTTAAACATTATTTGCGGCAAAGGAATATAACAATGAGTGTGAAAAATAAGGGTAAATGGACATGTTTTATTATTCGGAAATGTTAAACATTATTTGCGGCAAAGGAATATAACAATGAGTGTGAAAAATAAGGGTAAATGGACATGTTTTATTATTCGGAAATGTTAAACATTATTTGCGGCAAAGGAATATAACAATGAGTATGAAAAATAAGGGGAAATGTTAAACATTATTTGCGGCAAAGGAATATAACAATGAGTGTGAAAAATAAGGGTAAATGGACATGTTTTATTATTCGGAAATGTTAAACATTATTTGCGGCAAAGGAATATAACAATGAGTATGAAAAATAAGGGGAAATGTTAAACATTATTTGCGGCAAAGGAATATAACAATGAGTATGAAAAATAAGGGTAAATGGACATGTTTTATTATTCGGAAATGTTAAACATTATTTGCGGCAAAGGAATATAACAATGAGTATGAAAAATAAGGGTAAATGGACATGTTTTATTATTCGGAAATGTTAAACATTATTTGCGGCAAAGGAATATAACAATGAGTGTGAAAAATAAGGGTAAATGGACATGTTTTATTATTCGGAAATGTTAAACATTATTTGCGGCAAAGGAATATAACAATGAGTGTGAAAAATAAGGGGAAATGGTCATGTTTTATTATTCGGAAATGTTAAACATTATTTGCGGCAAAGGAATATAACAATGAGTGTGAAAAATAAGGGGAAATGTTAAACATTATTTGCGGCAAAGGAATATAACAATGAGTATGAAAAATAAGGGGAAATGTTAAACATTATTTGCGGCAAAGGAATATAACAATGAGTATGAAAAATAAGGGGAAATGTTAAACATTATTTGCGGCAAAGGAATATAACAATGAGTATGAAAAATAAGGGGAAATGGACATGTTTTATTATTCGGAAATGTTAAACATTATTTGCGGCAAAGGAATATAACAATGAGTATGAAAAATAAGGGGAAATGGACATGTTTTATTATTCGGAAATGTTAAACATTATTTGCGGCAAAGGAATATAACAATGAGTGTGAAAAATAAGGGTAAATGGACATGTTTTATTATTCGGAAATGTTAAACATTATTTGCGGCAAAGGAATATAACAATGAGTATGAAAAATAAGGGGAAATGTTAAACATTATTTGCGGCAAAGGAATATAACAATGAGTATGAAAAATAAGGGGAAATGTTAAACATTATTTGCGGCAAAGGAATATAACAATGAGTATGAAAAATAAGGGTAAATGGACATGTTTTATTATTCGGAAATGTTAAACATTATTTGCGGCAAAGGAATATAACAATGAGTATGAAAAATAAGGGTAAATGGACATGTTTTATTATTCGGAAATGTTAAACATTATTTGCGGCAAAGGAATATAACAATGAGTGTGAAAAATAAGGGTAAATGGACATGTTTTATTATTCGGAAATGTTAAACATTATTTGCGGCAAAGGAATATAACAATGAGTATGAAAAATAAGGGGAAATGTTAAACATTATTTGCGGCAAAGGAATATAACAATGAGTGTGAAAAATAAGGGTAAATGGACATGTTTTATTATTCGGAAATGTTAAACATTATTTGCGGCAAAGGAATATAACAATGAGTATGAAAAATAAGGGGAAATGTTAAACATTATTTGCGGCAAAGGAATATAACAATGAGTATGAAAAATAAGGGTAAATGGACATGTTTTATTATTCGGAAATGTTAAACATTATTTGCGGCAAAGGAATATAACAATGAGTATGAAAAATAAGGGTAAATGGACATGTTTTATTATTCGGAAATGTTAAACATTATTTGCGGCAAAGGAATATAACAATGAGTGTGAAAAATAAGGGTAAATGGACATGTTTTATTATTCGGAAATGTTAAACATTATTTGCGGCAAAGGAATATAACAATGAGTATGAAAAATAAGGGGAAATGTTAAACATTATTTGCGGCAAAGGAATATAACAATGAGTATGAAAAATAAGGGGAAATGTTAAACATTATTTGCGGCAAAGGAATATAACAATGAGTATGAAAAATAAGGGTAAATGTTAAACATTATTTGCGGCAAAGGAATATAACAATGAGTATGAAAAATAAGGGGAAATGTTAAACATTATTTGCGGCAAAGGAATATAACAATGAGTATGAAAAATAAGGGTAAATGGACATGTTTTATTATTCGGAAATGTTAAACATTATTTGCGGCAAAGGAATATAACAATGAGTGTGAAAAATAAGGGTAAATGGACATGTTTTATTATTCGGAAATGTTAAACATTATTTGCGGCAAAGGAATATAACAATGAGTGTGAAAAATAAGGGTAAATGGACATGTTTTATTATTCGGAAATGTTAAACATTATTTGCGGCAAAGGAATATAACAATGAGTGTGAAAAATAAGGGTAAATGGACATGTTTTATTATTCGGAAATGTTAAACATTATTTGCGGCAAAGGAATATAACAATGAGTGTGAAAAATAAGGGTAAATGGACATGTTTTATTATTCGGAAATGTTAAACATTATTTGCGGCAAAGGAACATAACAATGAGTATGAAAAATAAGCGGAAATGTTAAACATTATTTGCGGCAAAGGAATATAACAATGAGTATGAAAAATAAGGGGAAATGTTAAACATTATTTGCGGCAAAGGAATATAACAATGAGTATGAAAAATAAGGGGAAATGTTAAACATTATTTGCGGCAAAGGAATATAACAATGAGTATGAAAAATAAGGGTAAATGGACATGTTTTATTATTCGGAAATGTTAAACATTATTTGCGGCAAAGGAATATAACAATGAGTGTGAAAAATAAGGGTAAATGGACATGTTTTATTATTCGGAAATGTTAAACATTATTTGCGGCAAAGGAACATAACAATGAGTATGAAAAATAAGGGGAAATGTTAAACATTATTTGCGGCAAAGGAATATAACAATGAGTATGAAAAATAAGGGGAAATGTTAAACATTATTTGCGGCAAAGGAATATAACAATGAGTATGAAAAATAAGGGGAAATGTTAAACATTATTTGCGGCAAAGGAATATAACAATGAGTATGAAAAATAAGGGGAAATGTTAAACATTATTTGCGGCAAAGGAATATAACAATGAGTATGAAAAATAAGGGGAAATGTTAAACATTATTTGCGGCAAAGGAATATAACATTGAGTATGAAAAATAAGGGTAAATGGACATGTTTTATTATTCGGAAATGTTAAACATTATTTGCGGCAAAGGAATATAACAATGAGTGTGAAAAATAAGGGTAAATGGACATGTTTTATTATTCGGAAATGTTAAACATTATTTGCGGCAAAGGAACATAACAATGAGTATGAAAAATAAGGGGAAATGTTAAACATTATTTGCGGCAAAGGAATATAACAATGAGTATGAAAAATAAGGGGAAATGTTAAACATTATTTGCGGCAAAGGAATATAACAATGAGTATGAAAAATAAGGGGAAATGTTAAACATTATTTGCGGCAAAGGAATATAACAATGAGTATGAAAAATAAGGGTAAATGGACATGTTTTATTATTCGGAAATGTTAAACATTATTTGCGGCAAAGGAATATAACAATGAGTGTGAAAAATAAGGGTAAATGGACATGTTTTATTATTCGGAAATGTTAAACATTATTTGCGGCAAAGGAACATAACAATGAGTATGAAAAATAAGGGGAAATGTTAAACATTATTTGCGGCAAAGGAATATAACAATGAGTATGAAAAATAAGGGGAAATGTTAAACATTATTTGCGGCAAAGGAATATAACAATGAGTATGAAAAATAAGGGGAAATGTTAAACATTATTTGCGGCAAAGGAATATAACAATGAGTATGAAAAATAAGGGGAAATGGACATGTTTTATTATTCGGAAATGTTAAACATTATTTGCGGCAAAGGAATATAACAATGAGTGTGAAAAATAAGGGGAAATGGACATGTTTTATTATTCGGAAATGTTAAACATTATTTGCGGCAAAGGAACATAACAATGAGTATGAAAAATAAGGGGAAATGTTAAACATTATTTGCGGCAAAGGAATATAACAATGAGTATGAAAAATAAGGGGAAATGTTAAACATTATTTGCGGCAAAGGAATATAACAATGAGTATGAAAAATAAGGGGAAATGTTAAACATTATTTGCGGCAAAGGAATATAACAATGAGTATGAAAAATAAGGGGAAATGTTAAACATTATTTGCGGCAAAGGAATATAACAATGAGTATGAAAAATAAGGGGAAATGGACATTTTTTATATAATTTTTACGGCGAAATAACTTTTTTTTGGACCTGCATATTATGAGAAAATAATGTTGATTATATATCTATCGTGTCAAACTATCGAATATTGAAAAATCTCGTTTTTCAGATTCTAGACTTTGCTTTTAGATTGTGTTAGATACGGCTTGTCGTAGATTGTCCCAACTCTAACCCCTTTAGAATAGCCTTTAATGCCTTAAATAAAGTATGGAATAAGACCATCTTTCAATATATTACTTCAGCAATGGATAGAATATGTTAGTTCTCTAGTTTGCTCCGATTTGCATATTCGATAGTTTCACATGGTAGGGACGATTTAATAAAATAATCCACCAAATTCGTTTAAATCAGTTAAAAAGTTTTTGCGTAATAGTTTTGCAATTGGGTGTCAAGAAAACATTCACATTTTTCAAACTGTTGCACAACCCAGCCGACATTTCATTACATATTTCAATTTTTTTTTTTTAAATTACTAAGTTATTTCAAAAACATTTTACATATTGAAAATCAGTCAATTTGGACGGCTTTAGGAATTAGTGACATTTTTTTAACACTCATTTTAAAGCAAGACAACAGCGAAACTTAAATTTTGATGTAGACTTTTAATTTTGGTTGCCCAATTAAACTTGACAGACTTTGAGGGAGCTAGATGGAGTATTAATAGCCTATTATAGCAGAATATTTGAATCTGGCATCGTCCATAAGTAATAACTTTTGGATCCAATGTAGTGCTGACTTGGTCAGCTCATGTGCTTGGTGCTGACTTGGTCAGCTCATGTGCTTGGTGATGACTTGGTCAGCTCATGTGCTTGGTGATGACTTGGTCAGTTCATGTGCTCGGTGATGACTTGGTCAGCTCATGTGCTTGGTGATGACTTGGTCAGCTCATGTGCTTGGTGCTGACTTGGTCAGCTCATGTGCTTGGTGCTGACTTGGTCAGCTCATGTGCTTGGTGATGACTTGGTCAGCTCATGTGCTTGGTGCTGACTTGGTCAGCTCATGTTCTTGGTGATGACTTGGTCAGCTCATGTGCTTGGTGATGACTTGGGAACGGACCTTCAAGTATTTACAGATTTTTTTCTGATTCTCAAATCGAAATTTTAGATGGAATTCTGCACGTTTTAAGTGATTGTAAAGCATTTAAACAGGTTTTTATTTTACATATTTTGTCAAAAATCCATATTTTGCCATAAATTCATATTTTTGCTACATATTTTGATATTATTTTTATTTTGTAATTGGAAAAATAAAGGGGAAGCCGAGAAAGAAAATAATGATTTACCCATTGAGTCTAGATCACTGTGTCTTTTCTAATTGTAAAAAGCTAAGGTGGCTTGCAGCCATGCTTCCACGGCGCTAATGGTCTAGGAGCAAAGGTGGCTTGCAGCCATGCTTCCACGGCGCTAATGGTCTAGGAGCAAAGGTGGCTGACAGCCATGCTTCCTCGGCGCTAATGGTCTAGGAGCAAAGGTGGCTTGCAGCCATGCTTCCACGGCGCTAATGGTCTAGGAGCAAAGGTGGCTTGCAGCCATGCTTCCACGGCGCTAATGGTCTAGGAGCAAAGGTGGCTTGCAGCCATGCTTCCACGGCGCTAATGGTCTAGGAGCAAAGGTGGCTTGCAGCCATGCTTCCTCGGCGCTAATGGTCTAGGAGCAAAGGTGGCTTGCAGCCATGCTTCCACGGCGCTAATGGTCTAGGAGCAGATGCGTTTTAAAAGAATATATAACAAATTATTGTTTAACAATTGTACTATTCCTTTAATCTACTCTCTAAAACAAGTAAATAAGCGAAAGAATCATGGCGATATCATTTTCCAAACTCCAGATATAAAATAATGAATTTTCAACCTATTATATTTTATTTCTCGGCTCATAAGGCGCATTGGATGAAACGCTCGGACACGTGTCGACTATTTTTCGATGCGAAAAAATCGCCAGACAAAAATGGGTCTGATCGGTGACTCCACCACTGTATACTCTACTCCCCTTATGAGATCATACCGGCGTCATTTCACGTTAGACAATTTAAAAATGCATTTTTTTGCACACAATTTTCCAAAATAATGTTCATCTCCCCCTTTTAAAATGAGCTCTTAATTTTTAATTATGCTTTTTTTCAATATGTTATAGAGTTTTTAGTCATTTTGTCTATATATTTTCAACTTTTGTTCTTTCCATTTATAACAGAGTTGGTACTAGTTATCTATGCTTTTCTTTTCAATATTTTATAGCATTTTTGGTATTTTTTACTACATATTTTTATTACATATTTCATTATAAATAGTTAAATATATATATATATATATATATATATATATATATATATATATATATATATATATATAAAGGTAGATATTTTGAATTTTATTTTACATGAAGATCCGTTCCCTAGTGATGACTTTATAGTCTCCTTTAAAAGCTCTCTTAGTTTATTTCTCGCCCATTGATATTCATGACTAACACATAGTTTGCTGATTATGACTAAAAGTCTTTCAAGTTCTTCGGTTGATTATGATCATATCCTGACTTAAAGACCTGCTTTCTTACTCCTACAGGAAACTTCTTCTCCACAAGACTTGAACTTTAGCTTTAGAATTTCTTCATCTAAATTGTTTATAACTAAACCCCATTATGCTAATTGGAACATCCCATTGTTTCAGGAGAGTGAGCTGAACCACCGGGAACAAAAGGAACTCAAAAAAGCACGTAAGTAAATAAAGCCTGTACGTTTAGAGAATTCGTTTTGTAATAATTCATTAAAACTATGTTTCTAGAATAATCAGTGTCAATTTTACTCCGATTAACTATGCCCCTAATATAATATTTTATCTGTATACTTTCCGTTTTTCGCTTCCCTTATTTTATTTTATTTTATTCTGAATTAAAACTAAAAAAAAAAAAAAATCAGTCCCGTAACAGGCCACGAGGGTCCTGAGGGGCAGATACTACACTAGGGAGATAGTGTGGTCAGTACTATGCTCCGGCCGCCTGATTTTCCCCTTGGCTACTTCGACTGTTAGAGTCATTAGCACCCAAGGTACCCATTGATAAATTTATTATAGCCTGCGTTGGCCTAAGGACGGCCAGGGAGGCCGAATCCAACCCCTGAACGAAGACACTAGAAGAAAAAATCTTTAGTGCTTGCTCGGGATTTGAACTCAGGGTTTCCATCTTCTGAATTACCCAATTTAATTTTGTATTAAGAGAATTCTTGGATTTGTTCAAAGTTTCAAAAATAATAATAATAGAGTTCCTTATATTTATTGTAATATTTGCATCTGTGAGGATTGTGATTATTTTGCGCAGCTCTTGGCGCACACAATTATTGGTTATTGCGCCTAAGAATAGCATCAAGAAACAATAAAAATTGCAGCATGAGTTGGCGTACCATGTTCACCTAGTTGCATTGGTGTGAAGTAACTGCTTGTGGATTCATTGAGAGCATTGTAGAAAGTGAAATAGCATCTTTTTTTAGAATTCCTCCGACGAAGCACGAGGGGAATAGCTTAGCCGCCAGAATGCGGAAGAGAAATTAAGCCAGCGGCGACCAAATTCAACCAGGAATCTCATTCATGTGCAGAATTCGCTATTTATCTGGAAACTATTTGGCGCGTTTCGCCGTTACGCAGAGGATTTCAAACCGAAACACTATTATTTTGATTGAAAGAACCGTGTTTATGAAGTTCCGAGGATTGCCAGCAAAAACTATTGGAAGCTTTCCGCTTCTGTATATATATATATATATATATATATATATATATATATATATATATATATATATATATATATATATTTATCGGTCACTCAAATTTCACAACCGCGTAATTTAATTTTCCTAACTTTTCAGGAGAGCAATAAAACTGTAATGATCTGTAACTTGTAAAAATGCAATTCGCCAAAGATGCGATGCATAAAACCAATAATAATAATAACTTGCAACGGGGTCTCCCGTGGTCTAGTGGCTAGCGCGCTAGATTCATAAACGGGAGATGATGGGTTCGATCCCCACCGGCGCCAGAAATTTTCTCATCTCAGGGCTCGCTGAGAAAATTCCTGGTTGCACCCTGGATCTCGGTGCTAATGGCCAAGAATTATGTCGATGCGCCGTAAAAAAAAAATAAAAAAAAAAAAATTAATAAATATTTATTAAAAAATATTTTCGGTAACATTTAAAGGAAAAACCTTGTCTGAATGGCCGAAAATAGATGAGAGAGATGCGCAGTTATGTTTGTTTTACGCGGAAGTAATAGGCAATTTTAGCGCCTTTTATTGTTTTTTTTTTAAAAATCTATTACCATCATGTTCGGGAGATAATAAGGATTCTCAAGATACCAATAACTCAACAATTTCGCTAAAAATCTACTTACACGGTTGTGAAATTTCAACGACGATATACAGGGTGTCCCGTAAATGTCTAGTCATATTGTGAGGGGTGATAGAGGACCTTTAGGGGAACAAAAAATGTTCTATGACGATTTCCCGAATTCTCGCCCATAAGGGAGAAAACGTCGTTTTATTGTTTTTTCGAGATAAACGTAGTTTTTAGAAGAATAATCGTTGTAGCTCCGTCCCAGGTGGTACTACTAAAAAGGGTGTGAAACCAATCGAAAGCTGAGTAAATTTACTATAAGACTAGTTGAGAGTAAACGTAAAAATTAATGAATGTAAGTATGTATATCTTACCAAAAGAAGGCAATTCTAAATTTCCTGACATTTTATTGATATTTCTTTCCAGCGTTACTCCTCAATAAGCAGGATCTGAGATTTCCGGGTTTCAGAAAAACTTCCTCATTTAACCAGCTTTCCATTCATGTATCACAACCCTGTGCTATTGAAGTATTTGAACGATTTAAGAACAAAAGTTTTATAAAAAACATGGATCTGTGAAAAGAAAATTATATTTTTTTCTTCAATTTATTTAAAAAGCTGAAGGGAAATATTTTTTTTATAAATGTTTACATAAATATTAAGTAAATATTTACTTAAAAGAATAAAAAAAATTACTTCCACGGATAAAAAAAAATCTTAAAACAGTAAATAAATAAATTTATTTTGAATTTATTAATTCAGGTAACTAATACTGGGTCCAGGAGGCGGCCATTAAGGAACCCCAACCATACATTAACCTCAAAAATTACTATTTTTACCTATATCACGCATTTGAACACATTTTTACAGGACTATGTACATATTATTTATGAGGGATAGAATTTTTAATTACCACAACAAAAACGCATGGGCTCAGAATCCCAGTGAGTTTCACAAGCGTAGCCATCAGTATTAATATAAGGTAAAGCATTTGTTTTCTAAATATAAGTGCCTGTAAAAATGTGTTCAAATGCGTGATCTAGGTAAAAATAATAATTTTTGAGGTTAATGTATGGTTGGGGTTCCTTAATGGCCGCCTCCTGGACCCAGTATTAGTTACCTGAATTAACAAATTCAAAATAAATGTGTATTTTATTTATTTACTGTTTTAGGAATTTTTTTTTATATTCGTGGAAGTAATTTTTTTTTATTGTTTTAAGTAAATATTTACTTAATATTTATGTAAACATTTATAAAAATAAATATTTCCCTTCAGCTTTTTGAATAAAATGAAGAAAAAAATATAATTTTCTTTTCAGAGATCCATGTTTTTTTTTTAAACTTTTGTACTTAAACCGTTCAAATACTTCAATAACACAGGGTTGTGATACATGAATGGAAAGCTGGTTAAATGAGGAAGTTTTTCTGAAACCCGGAAATCTCAGATCCTGCCCATTGAGGAGTAATGCTGGAAAGAAATATCAATAAAATGTCAGGAAATTTAGAATAGCTTTCTTTTGGTAAGATATACATACTTACATTCATTCATTTTTACGTTTACTCCCAACTAGTCTTATAGTAAATTTACTCAGCTTTCGATTGGTTTCACACCCTTTCTAGTAGTACCACCTGGGACGGAGCTACAACGATTATGTTTCTAAAAACCACGTTTGTCTAGATAAAACAATAAAACGACGTTTTCTCCCTTATGGGCGAGAATTCGGGAAATCGTCATAGAACATTTTTTGTTCCCCTAAGGGTCCTCTATCACCCCTCTCATTATGACTAGACATTTACGGGACACCCTGTATATTGAGAAATGTATATAACATTAATTATACTAAAACATTAATCTATCCTGAAAACTTAATCTATTCTTATAAATTAGTATATTAAACTCTCATTTTAAATGTTTATATTACAATCCTCAATGTTCATGTTAAACCTTTTCAATCCATTTTGGTATGATTTACAAAGACATCTAAGCAGGGACCGAAAATAACTATTAATTTTTATTTCAAATGAATTTCACTTTATCTTTAATTTTTATTATTGGCAAATAAAAATAAAAATTCCATCGTAATTTTAAAATTGCCTAATAATTTTTATTTCAAAAACTTTAAAATAAAAATTATTTGAATAATGTCATTTCAAAATTTTTAATAACAATTTTTTATTACTTTAACTTTAAACATTATTTTAAATAAAAAAACAATATTAGTGCCGTAATGAATAAAAACTAATACACAAGAACAAATTCTAGACTATAATATAATAACAATATATACTCATAGAAATCAATTGGATTTAGAGGAACTTTGATTCACTCACATAGACAAATAACTTCTAATAATCAAAAGGTTCTAAATCAAGTATTTATTTATTTATTCCGAGGATAAGAAATATTTAATAAATGAGTTTCACTTTACCTTTAATTTTTATTATTGGGAAATAAAAATAAAAATTCCATCGTAATTGATATATTTCATTATTTTTTAAAAACATAAAATAAAAATTATTTCATAACAGTTATTCATTAATTTTAAAAATATAAATTATGCAGTAATTTTTTTGTCATAATTTTTGGAAACATTTAATTTTTATTTCGGTCCTTGGATCTAAGTAGTTTGTCAATAACACGTATTTGTTATTGTATATTTAATTTTAACTGTTAACGGCAGTTCTTGAGAAATGTAAGAGCATATTGCCCTTGTTGTGGTGATCGATTAAAGAAATAAATTTAAAAAAAATGCTCTTAATAAATCCAAAGAGCCTTGTTTCCCGGCTTGTGGTTAACCCTTTGCAGACATAACAGAGATATCTCTCCTTGGATTCATAAGCGGGAGATGATGGGTTCGATTCCCAACCTCCGGCAGGAATTTTATCATCCCACGGCTCGCTGGTGGTCAAATTCCTCGCTACACCCTGGATGTCGGCGCTAATGACCTAGATGTAGATGCGCCGTAAAAAAAAAAAACAGTTGATTTATTTATTACAACGTCCCATTTTCCATTATATATTCTTATTTAATTGTATTAAAAAAAAAAAAATTGATTTTGTTCGAATGACTAGATATTGTAAAATTGTTTTAGTGTAGGAAGGATGTAAACTACTATCTGTATAGTTTTGTGTCAGACAAAGAAATTATGATTTCACACAGAATTATGATGTTACACTGGTCTCCAATTATTAATACGCCTCTAGTCGCAATAATTTTTCTTATTTTGCATCCCAAATCACAGTACACCAGCACAATATAATGGCAACAGCCCCTTGTGAAAATAAATTAATTCCACCTATTAGAGGTAGCTGCGGACACAACTTATTCATATGCACTTTTCAGCTGATTAACCAACTCATCCTTTCACCTAGTAAAGATATGTTGTATACAATTTTGCAAAACAAAGAAAATGCCTGATGATTTTTATTTAACTTTATTGTAAGTAGCAATTATGAGGAATGAATTTTTGAAAAATTCATCGTAACCGTAAGCAGCAACACAATTATGCTGAATACAAAACATAATATAATGACCTAGTTTAAAATTAATAAGTATATAAACAACAACCTGCAATTATAATCATCATATTCCGTGACATGTTTAATTTTATAATTATAAAGTTCCTAAAGAAAATTATAGTGAAGAATTTTTGTCTATCATTCTTGGGAAGAATGAACAGACTCCAAGTTATCAGATCTATTTTAAACGAATCTAGGTGGGAAAATTCTCACACCTTTACTGTCTAATTGTAAGATTAAGAAATTTTCTCTAATGGAGAAACAGAATAATAAAAATGACATATATACGAGTCATTAATTAAGGCTCAAATCCCTTTATTAGCCAATTAATTAGTTATAATATGTGAAATATGGTGGATTGTAATTGGCAAATAGCTTGGTTAATTATTTGAAGCTATTTCCTCCCTCCGTATGGGGAGGAAACCCGCTCAGGACACCAGCCTTATCTAGACTCGAATTCGCAACTGTAGATGATAAATCTCATAATAATATGTTTCGGACGTTAATATTTGCATATATATATATATATATATATATATATATATATATATATATAGGCGCACGGTGGTGCGCCAGGCCAAGTTCCGGCCTAAGCATACTGTGTGCAAATTACAGGTCTTAGAGCCGATTTTTACCCTCTCATAACTTTCAACCAGGTAAAGATAAAGTTATGAAATTTTACACAGGTACTGTAAAAACATAACAATAAAAATACTTATATCCAGTTACTAAAATATCACTTTCCTCAACCAGGTATATTCTTAAACTTGGCAATGTTTAGTTTTCTCTCTAAAGATAATTTCGTCACACAAATAAAACATTGCCAAGTTTAAGAATATACCTGGTTGAGGAAAGTGATATTTTAGTAACTGGATATAAGTATTTTTATTGTTGTTTTTAAAGGTCAGTTGAAGTGTCTTTACTGTTCTTAGTAAGTAACTACGAGGTCTTCCAAGTAATGAACTTGGACATTTCTTTCTTGTATCATCTCTTGTATTGGCAAATATTTTTGATTGAATATATGGTACACTTAATACACTAACTCATACTACTTTTTTGGAGTGTAGGATGGTAAGGCCTTTTTTGGGGAGTTTTAGGAGGGGATATTTCTCGCTTTTTGGGGAGGGGAGTGTTTCTTTGGGGGGGGAACCTCTATTTCACATTTATGTTTTTTGGGTATATATATATATATATATATATATGTTTGATGTTATTTTTCGTCGCTGGGATAGTATTTTTAGATGGAACGGCATTTTTCTCCAGCGGTGGTACTCCTCCTCACTTCTTCCCGGAATATTTCGATGGATTCATCTCCATCTTCTTCAGCCAGGTACTTGTTTCTTCCTCGGTGGTAGCCAAGGGAATGACATTTTTCTCGATCTGGGCTCCTTTTCTCCCCTCTAGCCACAGTATCGGCGGACGAATGGTGTTGAAGCTCCCTGGTGTAGTTGGGATTCTGTCCGTTGGCAGCGCTGATGGTATTGCGTCTTTTTTTTTTTTTTTTTTTTCCTCCTGCTTCTATTTTCCTCGCCGTAAGGTTTTATATGTTTGATGTTATTTTTCGTCGCTGGGATAGTATTTTTAGATGGAACGGCATTTTTCTCCAGCGGTGGTACTCCTCCTCACTTCTTCCCGGAATATTTCGATGGATTCATCTCCATCTTCTTCAGCCAGGTACTTGTTTCTTCCTCGGTGGTAGCCAAGGGAATGAAGGTGGTGTTTCTTCAGCCATTCCCTTGGCTACCACCGAGGAAGAAACAAGTACCTGGCTGAAGAAGATGGAGATGAATCCATCGAAATATTCCGGGAAGAAGTGAGGAGGAGTACCACAGCTGGAGAAAAATGCCGTTCCATCTAAAAATACTATCCCAGCGACGAAAAATAACATCAAACATATAAAACCTTACGGCGAGGAAAATAGAAGCAGGAGAAAAAAAAAAAAAAAAAAAAAAAAAAAGACGCAATACCATCAGCGCTGCCAACGGACAGAATCCCAACTACACCAGGGAGCTTCAACACCATTCGTCCGCCGATACTGTGGCTAGAGGGGAGAAAAGGAGCCCAGATCGAGAAAAATGTCATTCCCTTGGCTACCACCGAGGAAGAAACAAGTACCTGGCTGAAGAAGATGGAGATGAATCCATCGAAATATTCCGGGAAGAAGTGAGGAGGAGTACCACCGCTGGAGAAAAATGCCGTTCCATCTAAAAATATATATATATATATATATGGGGGCGAGGTTAGCTCAGTGGTAGAGCACTGGACTCATATGCTGGAGGCCTGAGTTCAAATCCCGAGCAAGCACATAAGATTTTTTCTTCAAGTGTCTTCGCTCATCGGTTGAATTCGGCCTCCCTGACCGTCCCTAGGCCAACCCAGCCTTTAATTAATTTATTAATGGGTACCTTGGTGCTAATGACTCTAGCAGTCGAAGCAGCAAGGGGAAAATCAGGCGGCCGGAGCGTAGAACTGACCATACTATCTCCGTAATGTGCCGTGTCGTCATGAATCAGATACCTCTACAGTATCTGCCCCTCTGGGCCTTCGTGGCCTGTTACGGGACTGATTTTTATATATATATATATATATATATATATATATATATATATATATATATATATATATAAACACACACACACACAAGCTGTGCCCGCGACTTCGTCCGTGTGGATAGTGACTTAGGGCAGCTTTTTTGGATATATTCTTCAGTTTATTTTGGATTATAAACACCGTTGTATAGGTATTTTTAAAAAAATCTACTTTACAGTAATGGTTCTCTATACACGATATTAGAGGTATAGCTATCGGGGATGAAGCATACAGGCTGCTAGGATTGCTAACACCTGACAGAGCCACTAAGCTGACCCCTTAGGGATTGTTGAACCCGAGTGTGTATAGAGGTATAGCCATCGGGGATGAAGCATACAGGCTGCTAGGATTGCTAACACCTGACAGAGCCACTAAGCTGACCCCTTAGGGATTGTTAAACCCTAGTGTGTATAGAGGTATAGCCATCGGGGATGAAGCATACAGGCTGCTAGGATTGCTAACACCTGACAGAGCCACTAAGCTGACCCCTTAAGGATTGTTAAACCCTAGTGTGTATAGAGGTATAGCCATCGGGGATGAAGCATACAGGCTGCTAGGATTGCTAACACCTGACAGAGCTACATAAAGCTGACCGTGTGTAAACCAGCTAATACTTAGATACTCGTACACAACTTTTAGCTTCTGGTCTTGGACTTTATTAATTGCCATAGCGAAACATACGGCTCCTGCAATTTTGTAAACGTTGAGGAACTTGGTCATGTTTCACAAGATAAATATCTAGACATAAAGGAGCCGGATGATTTGTCATCGCAGGAATGGATAAATATTATTGGCTGTTGTCATCGCAGGAATGGATAAATATTATTGGCTGTTGTCATCGCAGGAATGGATAAATATTATTGGCTGTTGTCATCGCAGGAATGGATAAATATTATTGGCTGTTGTCATCGCAGGAATGGATAAATATTAATGGCTGTTATCATCACAGGGAACTATCCAACTATGAGATATTGCTGATGTTTAGGCACGATATTGGGAAAATTATGAGGATTCGCCAGTATTGGATGAAAGAATGTTGATGTAGTAGCAACTGGAGTACCATGTGTAGAAATCCCAAATCCCAAAGAAAACCGTTAGGGATTGTTAACCCCTGGTGTGTATGGAGTGTCTGACGGACACGAGGGACATGGGAGTATATAAGGGGGTGCTGAGGGGGCTGCATCCCCCCCGAAATTTTGATTTGATCGATACAAATTTTTTAAAACCGTTAAAAATAAATTAAATAAGTTTATAAAAAATATTCTATTTTGAGTGTAATAGCGTTTTAGTTGGCTAAAGCTCTTCCAAGATCTAAATTGTTAGTATTCCATACACCGGAAATGGTCTCAGTCCCCCCCCCCCCGAAATTTTCCCAGCCCCCTCCGAAAAAATTTCCTATATACGCCCATGACGAAGGAAATTTCTGTGAAGTATGTTGCCAGGAGTGAGCATCTAGAATCAAAAATGTAGTCGCTTAATCTTGGTCACTAGCGGGTTTCCTGGAGCTAGAAGAATGGAGGAAACCCGCTAAGAAGATTCAGGCGAATATTCCGATGAGACTACCTCACTGATAGAAGACTGTTTATCTCTATACGTCTTGGGTAATCATCATCCGTCGAGAAATGTGCACGTGTGTGTATTTATTGTTATTATAATAATTACCAGAAGGAATGCACAATATAGATGGCATATTATATACAGCCTCGAGAAACCGCAAAATGGCCGAGGCCTTCACCTTCATCTCTCGGTGCAATTCCCAGCTGCAAATATCGGCGGATCACATGGACGGGATTATAAGGAAGGGGGCTGAGGGGGCTGGAGTCTCCCCCAGGATTTCATCGGTAAAATGTGTCATAAAAACCTTAAAAATAAATTAAATAAGATCACCCAGTTCAGATTTTTTTGGAGTGTAATGGTTTTAATTGTCTATTCTAAGTTCTAAATTGCTGGTATTCCATATACCCAATCCCGAGGTGCTCCCACACCCCCCCCCTGACATTATTTCCTATATACGCCCCAATGTCAGATCGATACTCAGCTTTTGAAATGAAACTCAGCTACTAGTCAATCAACAAGAATAACGTATTTGCTTAACGATTTAGTCTGTTTGCTTATAGTTCCGTCACGCAGGGGCTGCATAATGGAACGCACAGTTCACGCTGCAATCTTGAAAAATTAGCTAAAAAACACAATATGAATACACTATAAACAAAAATAGGTTTTATCTTTTATATTATCATTATGAAGTTCAATTTCCACAGCAGTTCCTACAAAACATATTAGTAATTTAATTAGTGAATAAAAAATAAATTACTTAATAGTTTTAGTAATAAGATTATCTGTTTCAGGAATAAACGTCGAGAAGTAGAAACAGTGAAAGATAGAAACCACCACCAGCCTGGCCACTCGCTCCAAACACCAAAACTCACTTCCTTTTTTAGTGTAGGTCAGTAATTTTCATGATTTTCAACACTGAAATTAAGTCATAATTTTATATAAGAAATATATCCGCTCATTGTTTGTTATATATAACTAACAATATATATATATATATATATATATATATATATATATATATATATATATATATATATATGCATATATGCATATACAGGGTGTCCCACATTGAGATGTCATAACTTTAAGGGTTTATTCTGCACCTCATTTGTAGTTCAGGGACGCAGAAATGAGCGTCCTATCTCAACATGTAGCAGAGCTATTCAAACTTTTGTCTATTTTCAAATCTATTGGGTTTTCTTATGAAAAACTGTGTTTTCCGGATTTCTGGTCTATGTAACGTAAATGGCGACCACCTTTTTAGAATCTAGATTAAATTTCCAATAAGAAACACCCGTTATTGAAATGTCATGTAAATTAGGAGCTACACTAAGAGCCGTAGAGATGTGAACTATTGTTATTAGGGTTTTCTTAACTCCTTCAATATTTTCTTAATCAGCTATTTTTAGACTTAGGTGTTTGCCTCCGCCTCAAAAGTTGCTTTATTTAATAAGCTGTAAAATGGTACTCTGTTGTTTTAAAAATAAAAATTATTTAAGTCTTATTTTTTCTGATTTATAAGACAAAACCAATACATTTGCTGTAGCTTGAAAAAGCCAATCTAAACACATTATTTAATTTCACGGGAATATGGTGATGTTCCATCCTTCCAACATTAGGTATACACACTTTTTGCTCAGATTTAGGATTAGGGGACACTTCGAAAAGAGTGAAAGATGGACGAAGAACATATTTGACATAATCACAATTATTGTTATTATTTTAACACAATAAATACAGATCTTATATTTTTATACTTTTATACTTTGAGGGTCTTGTTTTATTAAATTTTTATTTTTAATTCTATACTATTTATTAAAATTAGACACTAAAATTTTTGCTTATAAGTTATTGCTTATAAGTAACTGGGTTATTCATTACAATCATTAGAAATTGTATTGAAAAAACTCTGTCGTGCAAATATAAAGCGAAGTTAATAGATTTAAATGAAAACACTATTATACTACCCTTAAAAATAGAAATTTCATAAAACAAGGCCCCGAAAGAATAAAAATATAACATCTGTATTTATTATGTTAACAATAATTGTGATTATTTCCAAAATGTTCTTCTGTCATATTTCACTCTTTCCAAGGTGTCCCCTAATCCTTAATCAGAGCAAAAAGTGTGTATACCTAATGTTGGAAGGATGGGATATCACCATATTCGCGTGCAATTAAATAATGTATTCGTAATGGCTTCTTCACGCTAAAGCAAATGTATTGGTTTTGACTTAGAAATCAGAAAAAATAGACTTAAATAATTTTTATTTTTAAAACAACAGGGTACCATTTTAAAGCTTATTAAATAAGGCAACTTTTGAGGCGGAGGCAAACCGCTAAGTCTACAAATAGCTGATTAAGAAAATATTGAAGGAGTTAAGAAAACCCTAATAACAATAGTTCATATCTATATGGCTCTTAGTGTAGCTCCTAATTTACATGACAACATTTCAATAATGGGTGTTTCTTATTGGAAATTTAATGTAGATTCTAAAAATTTGGTCGTCATTTACGATACATAGACCAGAAATTCGGAAAACACAGTTTTTCATAAGAAAACCCAATAGTTTTGAAAATAGACAAAAGTTTGAATAGCTCTGCTACATGTTGAGATAGGACGCTCATTTCTGCGACCCTGAACTACAAATGAGGAGCAGAATAAACCCTTAAAGTTATGACATCTCAATGTGGGATACCCCTGTATATATATATATACATATATATATATATATATATATATATATATATATATATATATATATATCCTTAGATGAGTTATATAGGTACCTACAATTATTTTTATATACACCGCTAGGACTAGTTAGACCACCCAAATGTAATATTGTTCCTTAGGGAATGATGTGCAGGAATAAAAATAAACATTTACCTTTATGACTAGATGAAGGGTATTAATTAATAATACCAACAAGGATGAGGAATAACCCTTCAAAGCTGTACAACATACTTTTATTTCAACGTTTCGGACCGTTCGTCCATCTTCAGGCAATCTACAATAGTATACTCATTACTAGAATCTGCAGAAAAAAAGCTTTATAATTACTATCAACCAAAACCTTACATCATCTACTTGTACAGCTGTGAAGGGTTATTACTATCAACCAAAACCTTACATCATCTACTTGTACAGCTGTGAAGGGTTATTACTATCAACCAAAACCTTACATCATCTACTTGTACAGCTGTGAAGGGTTATTACTATCAACCAAAACCTTACATCATCTACTTGTACAGCTGTGAAGGGTTATTCCTATCAACCAAAACCTTACATCATCTACTTGTACAGCTGTGAAGGGTTATTCCTATCAACCAAAACCTTACATCATCTACTTGTACAGCTGTGAAGGGTTATTCCTATCAACCAAAACCTTACATCATCTACTTGTACAGCTGTGAAGGGTTATTCCTATCAACCAAAACCTTACATCATCTACTTGTACAGCTGTGAAGGGTTATTCCTATCAACCAAAACCTTACATCATCTACTTGTACAGCTGTGAAGGGTTATTACTATCAACCAAAACCTTACATCATCTACTTGTACAGCTGTGAAGGGTTATTACTATCAACCAAAACCTTACATCATCTACTTGTACAGCTGTGAAGGGTTATTACTATCAATCAAAACCTTACATCATCTACTTGTACAGCTGTGAAGGGTTATTACTATCAACCAAAACCTTACATCATCTACTTGTACAGCTTTGAAGGGTTATTCCTCATCCTTGTTGGTATTATTAACATTTACCTTAATTTGAGATATCGAAATGTCGGTAACCGTACTCTGCATCAATGGGTTAAAGATATTTTTTTAAAAAAATGTCTTCTATCTACAGCAGCTTCTTTTACTATTTCCTGTACTTTTGTAGGAATTCTCTAAAGAAAATGATTCCACTTTTCCCAATCTTATCGGAGTGAATTGATTCGCCTTCCTCAATTGAGAATATTTCAGGAGCGAAACGAAACAACCTAACAGCCCGACTTACCAAACGGTGTTATGTTCTTTTCTGTACTATCACCTATCATATAAAAAAAAAAAAATGAATAAAATGTGTCTGGTCGTATTGATATAGGAGTGATAGCATGGGCGTATATAAGGGGCGCTGAGGGGGCTGCAGCCCCCCCCCCCGAAATTTTAAATTTAATCGGTAAAAATGTGCCATAAGAACCATAAAAATAAATTAATAAGATCACTTAATTCAGAAAAAATATATTTTTTCTTTGTGTGTGTAATAGAGTTTTAGTCTAACTATTTAAGTAAAGATGGAATGGTTGGGATTCGGCTAAATAAACCTCAATATGATTTTGTTTTAAAAAAATCTATATTTCGGACGTTTCGGCTACTCATTGGTAGCCTTCGTCAGCTAAAATGACAAAAAAAAAGAAATTAATACAGAAACAAAAAAAAATGTATAATTGTGATAGGTAACAGAACTATAGATACAATTAACTTATAAAAGAACATATCGTCTTAAATTCTTAGAATGAAAAAGTAAATAGGTACAATAATTGATGTTAATAGTAATTAGTAACATTAATTGATTTTACAAAGAAATAAGAAACTACATACCAATGACAAATATAGTAGCTAATAGTAACATTAATAAATTTTACAAAGAAATAAGATACTACATACCAATGGAAATGCCGAGCGGCAGAGGAAGACCAAGGTTGGCAATTAAGTAACCATTGTGAAAGTGTCTAAGGAAAAAGGAATCTACTGGGGTATATGTAACTGAAAACAGCAGGTGGTGGGAGAAAGGTCGGTAAGGATCAAAAGGCATGTTTATGACAGGAAAGGAGAAAAAGGTGTTAATGGAAGGATACCCAAGGGGCATGGGAAAAATCTAGGTGGGAGGTCGGGAGAGTATTTGGAAAATATTAGCGTATATAAGAGAAATGCCTTGTTGGTCAGTTTTGTAATTTATATTGTTTTTGTTTAAGTTTATGTGTACACATTCCGAGATCTGTAGTCTTTTTTTGTTTCGTTGTGTAGAAAGAATTTTCGTGTCGTCGAAGTTAAAAGTGTGTTTTTGTGTAATGGCGTGTTTTGCAAGAGCAGATTTATCTATTTCTTTATTAGTGATGGTTCGTTTATGTTGTGTAAGACGTGAGTGAATGTCATTAATGGTTTCTCCTATGTATACACCATTACAGGAAGGGGTTTGGCAAGGGACTTGGTAAACACAGCGGGTGGTATGTTCAAAAGGGATGGGATCTTTGAGTTTGGTATAGAGGGTAAAACTCAAAGATCCCATCCCTTGCCAACCCTGGTCTTCCTCTGCCGCTCGGCATTTCCATTGGTATGTAGTATCTTATTTCTTTGTCAAATTAATTAATGTTACTATTAGCTACTATATTTGTCATTGGTATGTAGTTTCTTATTTCTTTGTAAAATCAATTAATGTTACTAATTACTATTAAAATCAATTATTGTACCTATTTACTTTTTCATTCTAAGAATTTAAGACGATATGTTCTTTTATAAGTTAATTGTATCTATAGTTCTGTTACCTATCACAATTATACATTTTTTTTGTTTCTGTATTAATTTCTTTTTTTTGTCATTTTAGCTGACGAAGGCTACCAATGAGTAGCCGAAACGTCCGAAATATAGATTTTTTTAAAACAAAATCATATTGAGGTTTCTTTAGCCGAATCCCAGCCATTCCATCTTTACTTATCACCTCGACGGCTAACTATCTAATCATCATGATGAACTAACTATTTAAATTCCATTCTAGATTTTTGTATTCCATACCCCCCCAATGTCCCCAGCCCCTCTCGAAATTTTGATTTCATCGGTAAAAATTCAGATTCATTTAATTCAGATGAAATATTTATTTTTTTTTAATGTGTAATAGCGTTTTAGTCTAAAAATTCCTATTCGAAGTTCTAGATTGTTAGTATTCCATACCCTCAAATGTCCCCCCCCCCCCCCCCCGAAATTATTTCCCATATACGTCCATGAGTGATAGTACACGGGGAGTATAAACCTTGAGTTGCGCAGCAGTGCCGGCCGGTACCACTCCATTGCGCAAGACAATTTCTCATCGAAAAGCCTACTTCCATCTTAAGCGGTTTCCTAGTCGTGTCTTCTTACTCGCACGAGCACTACCTACAGATCCTTCCTTGTTGTATTATCTTGTAGTAGCGGCATCTGTTGAATATTGTTCTAACACATGGGCGTATATAAGGGGGGGGGGGCTGATGGGTCCGCAGCACCCCCGAACATTTGATTTGATCGGTAAAATGTGTCATAAAACCCTTAAAAATAAATTAAATAAGATCACTTAGTTCAGAAAAAAAAAAAAAACATTTTATTTTGGGTGTAATATCGTTTTAGTTGGGTCTCCCGTGGTCTAGTGGCTATCGCGCTAGATTCATAAGCGGGAGATGGTGGGTTCGATCCCCACCGGCGCCAGAAATTTTCTCATCTCAGGGCTCGCTGAGAAAATTCCTGGCTGCACCCTGGATGTCGGCGCTAATAGCCAAGATTTGTTGATGCGCCGTTTTCTCATCTCAGGGCTCGCTGAGAGAATTCCTGGCTGCACCCTGGATGTCGGCGCTAATAGCCAAGATTTGTTGATGCGCCGTTTTCTTAAAGCGTTTCAACCATTGCGGTTATCAAACCTTAACAACCGGCCTTTATATTAAAAATTATGTCAGAACTGCTTTTTATAACATGTTTATTACCTACAGATATGGCTAAAAAGATGTAGTTTTGTAACCTTACAAAACTACATCTTTTTAGCCATATCTGTAGGTAATAAACATGTTATAAAAAGCAGTTCTGACATAATTTTTGCTTGTTTCTTGTTGGAAAAACAAGCAACAATTTTTTCAAGAAAAAAATAATATATTTATTTCGCTTCATGACATTGCCATAGTTAACTCGGGCTTCAATGGACTGCAAAAAAGAAAAAAAATATCCAAAAATAATACAAAACATTATTCCAGTTATTAATTATTAATAAGAGCTAATGCCAACGGCCATAACCACGTTGAATGCACCGGTTCCCGTTGATCAACGAAGTCAAGTAACGTCGGGCGAGGTAAGAACCTGAATGGGTGACCGACCGGGTTGGAATTATAAAAGGGTGGCAACCTGTAGATAGTCGGGCGTTAATAGTCCAATTGTTGATACACCGTTTAAAAAAAAAGGTATGACGGAAGATGGCATTTAATATCCGTAAAATTTCAGTGACCAAGTTTGAATCGAAAAGACAGCTATACCAGAGATATTTCGGGCGTGGTCGTTAAGCGGTTAACGCCACATACATTAGTAAGATGGTTCGACATTTCATTTAAGGAATAATCGAATAGGCGGAAAGTCACCAAGAATTAATATTACACATTTAACTATATTTATTTTTAACTTTCCTACATGTTTCATGTTCATGTTGGAAGCTCTTCAGGGGACTATAAAAATATAGGATTCCAGCCTCAAGATAAGGAGGATAACCTTCCACCAGCAGGGCCAGGATCGACGAGGGTAGCTCAACACTTATTGGGTTTACTACGACGGTATGTTTATCAAATAGATACCCTGTGTAGGGTTTAGGTTGAGACTAAAATTGATTACAGAGTCTGGATTCACTAAGACGCCATCTGTATCAAATTGATTTTTTTTCGAAATAAATACCACTACTCATAGTGGGAATCGAACCCACGACCTTAGGGACGGATTGTATACTAGTAGGTTACTTATACATCCTTCTTCAGAAAATATGGTGTTAACTAACTACCTATCAGAGAATGATTTTTGATCTCAAATTTGTTGAAAGTGACACTTTAATGTTTCTCAATAGTAAATTAATTGCACCGCGATCTTGTTGGGTGGAAATTATCCGCCGGTGGAATAATACTAGGTGAATGGTTTGGTGTGGGTTCTTACAGATATTATGTAAGTCTAGACAGCAGAACCGAAGATATGGCGATGGTTGGATTACCATGGCAACGCGCGGGAATTGGATTTATACAGCTGACAGTCATTATGAACGTGTCGTAACGATGGATCGAAATAGCCGGCGGGTATTACTGTTCAAAGTTCAACAGAAGATTCTGACGTCACTATTAGTCCGCATAGAGTGTTTCCGTGGATAGCACGCTGGAATCACATGCGGGAGATGTGGGTTCGAATCCCGTCTCTGCCAGGTTGACTTTTTTCTGCTATGAACTCACTGCAAAAATTCTCTGTTTCGCCGAGAGCGTTTAGGAATATTGGCCACCTGTAGGCCTGTTTAGGGGATGTCCTAGAAGCAGATGCGCCGAAAAGAAAAAAAAATTACTTGTCGGTAGTTTACAGCTACCAATATCCGAACTCTGATGTCGGCGATTCATACTCATTTTAGCGGGGAAAGCTGGGGCATACAAATATATTTATCGGGTGTATCGAAATGGATATCGGTATTTGAAACCTTTAAAATATTTAAAACATCAAACTTACAATTATATATGATACGAAAAATGGCAGACCAACTATATCATAAGAACAATTTAGTTTTTAACATTTTCCTTGACAACGGGTATAGATAAGGATTTGAAAATGTTGTTATTAGAATCCCAACGTCTAAGTACTTATAAAACCTGTATCTGAAAGCCCAGCAATGCAAAAACGTAAGCGCTACGATTTTTTTCGCTCGAGTCTCGCCCAAAAAACATGTTCCGGTGGACGGATTCCTTAAATTATCCAATTTGACCATTCAAATCGGACAAATTTTGGTACCAAATTTCATTAAAATCGGTCTATTTCTACGCCAGCTAGAGAGCAAACAAACAAATATATACATTTGTATATATACATATTTATATAAAGAGAGAATATAAAAAATATATATAGAAATGATAAAAAAATAATAATAATATAAAACTTATATAAAAAAATAAAAAGCTCTCTATGCAAGAGGAATACATGTGCATTATGTTGGTTTAAATATGAGGACGCAATGAACAATAAATAAAAACTACAAATACAACAAAAAAAAAAATATGAAACAGACATAAATATATTCTAGGGCGTAATAACCTTGGGGTTATTCACCCAAATAAATCTACATCCTATCCTATATACATATCCTATCCTATATACATATCCTATCCTATATACATATCCTATCCTATATACATATCCTATCCTATATACATATCCTATCCTATATACATATCCTATCCTATATACATATCCTATCCTATATACATATCCTATCCTATATACATATCCTATCCTATATACATATCCTATCCTATATACATATCCTATCCTATATACATATCCTATCCTATATACATATTTTGTACCTCAGTTAGATCTATGTGTTCTACAAGGTGAAATTTTCCAGTCGGCACTTCCAGATTACGTCAACGGATCGGCGTCTTTAGCGGGTTTCCTCTCTCCCTGTAGAAGAACCCCGCTTATAGTAAATCAAGAACATTTAAACAGTCCGTTACTTATCCTAGAAGATGTTAATTCACAAAGTGTTTATTGGCATGTAAAGAATCATATTCCAAAGCAAAGAAATGCATAGATTCCATGTTTCATTTGCTGCCAGTCGGACTTGTTACCATCCCGCTTGAAAAGGCTCTGTTTTACGACTAGGAAATACATAGATTCCATGTTTCATTTGCTGCCAGTCGGACTTGTTACCATCCCGCTTGAAAAGGCTCTGTTTTACGACTAGGAAATGCATACATTCCATGTTTCATTTGCTGCCAGTCGGACTTGTTACCATCCCGCTTGAAAAGGCTCTGTTTTACGACTAGGAAATACATAGATTCCATGTTTCATTTGCTGCCAGTCGGACTTGTTACCATCCCGCTTGAAAAGGCTCTGTTTTACGACTGGGAAATGCATAGATTCCATGTTTCATTTGCTGCCAGTCGGAGTTGTTACCATCCCGCTTGAAAAGGCTCTGTTTTACGACTAGGAAATGCATAGATTCCATGTTTCATTTGCTGCCAGTCGGACTTGTTACCATCCCGCTTGAAAAGGCTCTGTTTTACGACTAGGAAATGCATAGATTCCATGTTTCATTTGCTGCCAGTCGGACTTGTTACCATCCCGCTTGAAAAGGCTCTGTTTTACGACTAGGAAATGCATAGATTCCATGTTTCATTTGCTGCCAGTCGGACTTGTTACCATCCCGCTTGAAAAGGCTCTGTTTTACGACTAGGAAATGCATAGATTCCATGTTTCATTTGCTGCCAGTCGGGCTTGTTACCATCCCGCTTGAAAAGGCTCTGTTTTACGACTAGGAAATGCATAGATTCCATGTTTCATTTGCTGCCAGTCGGACTTGTTACCATCCCGCTTGAAAAGGCTCTGTTTTACGACTAGGAAATGCATAGATTCCATGTTTCATTTGCTGCCAGTCGGACTTGTTACCATCCCGCTTGAAAAGGCTCTGTTTTACGACTAGGAAATACATAGATTCCATGTTTCATTTGCTGCCAGTCGGACTTGTTACCATCCCGCTTGAAAAGGCTCTGTTTTACGACTAGGAAATGCATAGATTCCATGTTTCATTTGCTGCCAGTCGGACTTGTTACCATCCCGCTTGAAAAGGCTCTGTTTTACGACTGGGAAATGCATAGATTCCATGTTTCATTTGCTGCCAGTCGGAGTTGTTACCATCCCGCTTGAAAAGGCTCTGTTTTACGACTAGGAAATGCATAGATTCCATGTTTCATTTGCTGCCAGTCGGACTTGTTACCATCCCGCTTGAAAAGGCTCTGTTTTACGACTAGGAAATGCATAGATTCCATGTTTCATTTGCTGCCAGTCGGACTTGTTACCATCCCGCTTGAAAAGGCTCTGTTTTACGACTAGGAAATACATAGATTCCATGTTTCATTTGCTGCCAGTCGGACTTGTTACCATCCCGCTTGAAAAGGCTCTGTTTTACGACTAGGAAATGCATAGATTCCATGTTTCATTTGCTGCCAGTCGGACTTGTTACCATCCCGCTTGAAAAGGCTCTGTTTTACGACTAGGAAATGCATAGATTCCATGTTTCATTTGCTGCCAGTCGGGCTTGTTACCATCCCGCTTGAAAAGGCTCTGTTTTACGACTAGGAAATGCATAGATTCCATGTTTCATTTGCTGCCAGTCGGACTTGTTACCATCCCGCTTGAAAAGGCTCTGTTTTACGACTAGGAAATGCATAGATTCCATGTTTCATTTGCTGCCAGTCGGACTTGTTACCATCCCGCTTGAAAAGGCTCTGTTTTACGACTAGGAAATACATAGATTCCATGTTTCATTTGCTGCCAGTCGGACTTGTTACCATCCCGCTTGAAAAGGCTCTGTTTTACGACTAGGAAATGCATAGATTCCATGTTTCATTTGCTGCCAGTCGGACTTGTTACCATCCCGCTTGAAAAGGCTCTGTTTTACGACTAGGAAATGCATAGATTCCATGTTTCATTTGCTGCCAGTCGGACTTGTTACCATCCCGCTTGAAAAGGCTCTGTTTTACGACTAGGAAATACATAGATTCCATGTTTCATTTGCTGCCAGTCGGACTTGTTACCATCCCGCTTGAAAAGGCTCTGTTTTACGACTAGGAAATGCATAGATTCCATGTTTCATTTGCTGCCAGTCGGACTTGTTACCATCCCGCTTGAAAAGGCTCTGTTTTACGACTAGGAAATGCATAGATTCCATGTTTCATTTGCTGCCAGTCGGGCTTGTTACCATCCCGCTTGAAAAGGCTCTGTTTTACGACTAGGAAATGCATAGATTCCATGTTTCATTTGCTGCCAGTCGGACTTGTTACCATCCCGCTTGAAAAGGCTCTGTTTTACGACTAGGAAATGCATAGATTCCATGTTTCATTTGCTGCCAGTCGGGCTTGTTACCATCCCGCTTGAAAAGGCTCTGTTTTACGACTAGGAAATGCATAGATTCCATGTTTCATTTGCTGCCAGTCGGACTTGTTACCATCCCGCTTGAAAAGGCTCTGTTTTACGACTAGGAAATGCATAGATTCCATGTTTCATTTGCTGCCAGTCGGACTTGTTACCATCCCGCTTGAAAAGGCTCTGTTTTACGACTAGGAAATACATAGATTCCATGTTTCATTTGCTGCCAGTCGGACTTGTTACCATCCCGCTTGAAAAGGCTCTGTTTTACGACTAGGAAATGCATAGATTCCATGTTTCATTTGCTGCCAGTCGGACTTGTTACCATCCCGCTTGAAAAGGCTCTGTTTTACGACTAGGAAATGCATAGATTCCATGTTTCATTTGCTGCCAGTCGGACTTGTTACCATCCCGCTTGAAAAGGCTCTGTTTTACGACTAGGAAATACATAGATTCCATGTTTCATTTGCTGCCAGTCGGACTTGTTACCATCCCGCTTGAAAAGGCTCTGTTTTACGACTAGGAAATGCATAGATTCCATGTTTCATTTGCTGCCAGTCGGACTTGTTACCATCCCGCTTGAAAAGGCTCTGTTTTACGACTAGGAAATGCATAGATTCCATGTTTCATTTGCTGCCAGTCGGGCTTGTTACCATCCCGCTTGAAAAGGCTCTGTTTTACGACTAGGAAATGCATAGATTCCATGTTTCATTTGCTGCCAGTCGGACTTGTTACCATCCCGCTTGAAAAGGCTCTGTTTTACGACTAGGAAATGCATAGATTCCATGTTTCATTTGCTGCCAGTCGGACTTGTTACCATCCCGCTTGAAAAGGCTCTGTTTTACGACTAGGAAATACATAGATTCCATGTTTCATTTGCTGCCAGTCGGACTTGTTACCATCCCGCTTGAAAAGGCTCTGTTTTACGACTAGGAAATGCATAGATTCCATGTTTCATTTGCTGCCAGTCGGACTTGTTACCATCCCGCTTGAAAAGGCTCTGTTTTACGACTAGGAAATACATAGATTCCATGTTTCATTTGCTGCCAGTCGGACTTGTTACCATCCCGCTTGAAAAGGCTCTGTTTTACGACTAGGAAATACATAGATTCCATGTTTCATTTGCTGCCAGTCGGACTTGTTACCATCCCGCTTGAAAAGGCTCTGTTTTACGACTAGGAAATGCATACATTCCATGTTTCATTTGCTGCCAGTCGGACTTGTTACCATCCCGCTTGAAAAGGCTCTGTTTTACGACTAGGAAATGCATAGATTCCATGTTTCATTTGCTGCCAGTCGGACTTGTTACCATCCCGCTTGAAAAGGCTCTGTTTTACGACTAGGAAATGCATACATTCCATGTTTCATTTGCTGCCAGTCGGACTTGTTACCATCCCGCTTGAAAAGGCTCTGTTTTACGACTAGGAAATGCATAGATTCCATGTTTCATTTGCTGCCAGTCGGACTTGTTACCATCCCGCTTGAAAAGGCTCCGTTTTACGACTAGGAAATGCATAGATTCCATGTTTCATTTGCTGCCAGTCGGACTTGTTACCATCCCGCTTGAAAAGGCTCTGTTTTACGACTAGGAAATGCATAGATTCCATGTTTCATTTGCTGCCAGTCGGACTTGTTACCATCCCGCTTGAAAAGGCTCTGTTTTACGACTAGGATATGCTAATTGTACCCGCTTCTTGGTAGGTGTTGTTGAAAAGACACGTCTAGTCCTGACTATAATTAGAACTCGAAGAAGCATGGATTGTAGTCTAGGACTATTGTCTCGGGGGGAAATAGGTCATAGAAAGGGGAGGATACACGCTCTGTTGCATTTATAGCAGTTTCTCAAATCTTCTGTTGGTATGGCACTCAGGTTAGTAGGCATTTCTGTAAGCTTTTCACAAGCAACTTGCTTCTTGTTCAGTAATGGTGCTGTGTGGAATCAGTTTATGAATTTTGCATTCTCTATTTTCAGAAAAAAAACGCTCCATGCCTTATTTTACAGAAAGTTTCTGATAATTATTTATGCGGCTGAAGCATAAAAAAAGTCCGACTTGCAGGAACTGCGTCATCTTAGTGCTGTTCCGATCATTTCCCTAGTGCTACTAGTAAACGAATAAATACTGAGTAGGCAGTCATTGGTAGGTTTCGATCTGTGGTGAAAAATATAAAATAAAATCTCAAAGAAAAGGAAAATTTAAAACGCCAAAAAGTCTGGTTTACACATAGACCTGAAGCATGTTATCATTCCAAGGGGAGGAAATTCTGGCTTACACATAGACCTGAAGCATGTCATCATTCCAAGGGGAGGAAGGTCTGGCTTACACATAGACCTGAAGCATGTCATCATTCCAAGGGGAGGAAATTCTGGCTTACACATAGACCTGAAGCATGTCATCATTCCAAGGGGAGGAAATTCTGGCTTACACATAGACCTGAAGCATGTCATCATTCCAAGGGGAGGAAGGTCTGGCTTACACATAGACCTGAAGCATGTCATCATTCCAAGGGGAGGAAATTCTGGCTTACACATAGACCTGAAGCATGTCATCATTCCAAGGGGAGGAAGGTCTGGCTTACACATAGACCTGAAGCATGTCATCATTCCAAGGGGAGGAAGGTCTGGCTTACACATAGACCTGAAGCATGTCATCATTCCAAGGGGAGGAAGGTCTGGCTTACACATAGACCTGAAGCATGTCATCATTCCAAGGGGAGGAAGGTCTGGCTTACACATAGACCTGAAGCATGTCATCATTCCAAGGGGAGGAAATTGTGTAAGGATAAATTTAAAAAAAATAATATTCCTTGTAATAATTAGAAAGGAGTTGGATGGCAGACACATCTACAGAACTAGTGATTTATAAAACCCTCATACAACAAGTGTTGATATAGGGATCAGAGATGTCGGCTATTTCCAAAATATATTAGCAGGAATTCCTAATTCACGAGAGACAGATGCTGCGATCCATTTTGGGTGGAGTCTGCCCTGCCCATGGAGAAGGGGAACCAACCTCAAGTTGTATGAAGCGTATAAGGAAAAATTATATTCTATTTAGATTTCAGCGTGGTTTTATTGTATAGGATAATTATATTCTATTTAGATTTCAGCGTGGTTTTATTGTATAGGATAATTATATTCTATTTAGATTTCAGCGTGGTTTTATTGTATAGGATAATTATATTCTATTTAGATTTCAGCGTGGTTTTATTGTATAGGATAATTATATTCTATTTAGATTTCAGCGTGGTTTTATTGTATAGGATAATTATATTCTATTTAGATTTCAGCGTGGTTTTATTGTATAGGATAATTATATTCTATTTAGATTTCAGCGTGGTTTTATTGTATAGGATAATTTTGGCAATTTTCTATCCAACTGAATAACGCTTAGAGCGAATTTTATTCTTCCTTTCTAATGTGTCAACCGCCTCAAAATTACTGAATGATCTACTAAAATTGTTGTTGTTTTGATGGAATTAAATGTAAGGGTTTTCTAATCTCATCGGCGAAAATATTTGCCAACATTCATGAAAATTTATGATATGTACCCTGTCATGTATCTTATGCTACAATCATATAACACTCCTTTCTGCGCATATCCAAAAGAAATGTCTTAATATTTTTCTGGCTCTGAGCCAAGATGGAACTCCCGCGTGGAATTGATAACTGCACGAGGAATGGTTGTGCAATGAACTGTACGTGAGTGCATTATGCATTGTAGAGTTCTGGATTTCATCAGCTGTACAAGACGCATCATACGGACGAATCGCAGTACTGAAAGGCTTGTCATTCAAAAACCCGGTCAAGACCGTGGATAGAGACTCGGGTCTTAGGGTTTACCTGCGTTGGACCCGATCCGATCCGATATGATAGCCATCGACTGTCTGAAGAAAAACAAACCCATGCATTTCAATGGAGGTCGAATCCGATGGCCACCGATTCTTGGCCATTCACTCTTGTTTGTTTCTTGGCCGATTTCGGACCGACGGAGCAAAATGGCGCCTAACCACATATTGCGTTTCAAAAAGGTCTACAGGCTCTAAATCTTAACCAATTTCAATGCATTTTTTTTTTTTTTTTTTTTTTTTTAAATAAAAGCTAATAAAATTTAGAACAACTTCGTCAATCGGGGTCTCCCGTGGTCTAGTGACTAGCGTCTTAGATTCATAAACGGGAGATGATGGGTTCGATCCCCACCGGCGGCAGGAATTTTCTCATCTCAGGGCTCGTTGAGAAAATTCCTGGCTGCACCCTGGATGTCGGCGCTAATGGCCGAGATTTGTCGATGCGCCATTAAAAAAAATAATAATAAAAAAAAAATAATAATAATAAAAAAATAAAAATAAAAACTTCGTCAATTCACATTTCTGTTTTTTGTCCCCCTTGTTTATTTCATTTCGTGGAAAGATGTTTATAACCATTCAATGCTTATAACCTTCCAATGTTTACAACCTTTCAATGCTTATAACCTTCCAATGTTTACAACCTTTCAATGCTTATAACCTTCTAGTTACCTTCCTTAAAAATAATTTTAAAATATGAATACTAATGTTTCTCTTAACTTAACACAACCTAATCGAAGGTTTGTATGCTTATTAGGTGGCATTTCTTAAATTAATCACTCATTTCACTTCACTACGAGGTCATTACTGACGAGCTGTGACTAAATCGGATCGGATCGGGTCGGGACCAATGTAGGCACTCACGTTGTCGGTCAAACGAAATCGGATCGGGAGAAATACGGGTCCAATAATGTAGGTGCAGCCTTAGCCCGGGTGCAAACTGAGCCCAAGGCAGGCGTAGCAGACGGGCAGTAGAAATGGCGGGAAAAGAAACAGAGGTGATCCTTAGGATGCAGTTCAGAGCTGTCACCGCATAGTGAACCCAGCTCAGTAAGGAGTCTAGTTACGAAGGAAGTGGATGCTCCGTAGGACCCAGTTCAGAGCTTTCACCGCATAGTGAACCCAGCTCAGTAAGGAGTCTAGTTACCAAGGACGTGGATGCTCCGTAGGACACAGTTCAGAGCTGTCACCGCAAAGTAAACCCAGCTCAGTAAGGAGTCTAGTTACGAAGGACGTGGATGCTCCGATGCTCAGCATTAAGTCCGAATCCGATGAAGAAAACAGTATGAATTTGTTCAGTCTTGTTATAAAAAAAACGAAAGAAAGAGAAAACTAGGAACTTTTTGCGAAAATTTGATTCAGGATGAATTTTAAACCAACATTTTGAGTGAATCTAAAAATTTATGAAACCCATCAAATCAATTCAGATGATATTAGAGAGAAGAAATGTAACTCGCGATTTAACTACAGACATTTTTAAAACTTAACATTGAGCAAATCGCCGTCCTTACGGAGCTCGTAAAATAAATTAAAAAAAAACAGTACAGTTACTCATTGGTACTCCAAAATCTAACCTATTTAATTCTGTATCTAACTGAAATTCATAGTTTTTTATTTTATTTTATTGTTATCGTTTCTTTATGTACTCCTTTTTTTAGAACAATTTTTTGATCTATAACCCCTTCACTAATAGAAGAGAATATATATATATATATACACACACACATATATGTATATATATATATATATATATACACACACACACACACACATATATATATGTTTCTATAATTCACAATAATAAATAAGACAGGCGAAATTAAAACTATTCTGTTCTGGGCATTGTATATTTTTCTCCCTCCGACATGGGGAATTCTTTGAGACTGTTTAATGTATCAACTTTTGATAGAATAATAAGATATCTGTCCTTGAGTATCTGGCCTGGCACACCCACATTCATCACTCATCACACTCCCTTCTTTCTCACTCTTCGAGGTCATTCAAAGATACTCTCTTTATTTACTGGGAAGACAAGACGTCAAACAGTGGCCCAGAGTCGTCAATAAGTCCGACTCGCAGGAACTGCGTCATCTTAGCGTGGTTCCGTTCATATCTCTAGTGCCACTGGTAAAGGAATAGTAGCAGTTGATCGTGAAATATATACAATGAAATCACAAAGAGAAGTAACATAAAACTTTAAGCGCCACAAGAGGAAACTGATTGTATCCTATGCTAAAATTATTCCATCCTCTTACTCAACGTTCGCTCTTGAAAACACTATTACAACGTTTCTCATTTTCTTCCCTTGTTTTGCTAAATTACTCATTTTACTGTTTAATACTATTTAAAAAGCAAAAGAACAAATTCTTATTTCTCCACTTGACATCGCCCCATCGAAAAATTTCATCGGAATCTTTTTTGTAGAGAATGTTGTAAAGCTTTCGAATGGTCACCTTCCAGTTACCACGATAACGAAGATCCCAAAACTTTTCATATCTATTAATCTATTTTTTTCCGAATACTTCCTTAACTCCAAATGTAACCAAAATTTAAATAACTAGTAGTTTAGATGAATTATAAACATGTAGTAACTTTGGTGCATAATTATAAATATAACATTTACATTTTATAGGAGATTAATTTTGGCTGTATCCTTCAAGTATAATGGAGGGAATCGCTCAATTTCTAAGAGCCGAGCTTTTGTTTCATAGGCTAAGGTGGGCATGGGCGTATTTAAGGGGGGGGGGTGCAGGCCCCTCCCCCGAAATTTTGATTTGTCTGTAAAAATGTGCCCTCAAAAATAAATAAAATATGATCACTTAAATCTTTTTTTTTTTTTTGGTTAATAGTGCTTCATTTGGCTAAATAAACCAATTTCTAAATTTTTAGTATTGCATACCTTACAAATCCTCCGGTGCTACCAGCCCCCCCCCCCAGAAATTATTTCCTATATACACCCCTGAGAGGAACCGCGCTAACAATATCATATCCTTGCACTGAAAAATACTCCAAATACACATCATAAACATATTATCATTTTCAGTGACTCGTTGGGCTCGCTGCAATGTCTCCAAAATATGTATACAGCCCACCCCATATGCACTGAAATAAAATATACAATACACGACTTACTACAGGAAAACATATAACACTATCATGGCTGCCTGGACATAAAGACCTAAAACCATAGCTGATCAGGTATGTGTATATATGTCTGAATGTATTGGACTATGCATTCAGAATGATACCTTGAAGTATATCAAGGGTGGGTTGTGGTATTTCTTCCGGGTAGCTGTTATCCAACTCCCCTATCAATGAAACCAATCAATGAACGGGGCTTGTAGTAATCACATAGTATCTACTAGTATCGAGTAGTGATTGACTTCAGATGAATAAGTTCTATTATTGCAATTCTCGATAAAATGTAGCTATTGAGGTTGCACTCATGAAAGAATTTTTCTAAGCCTTCTTCAAACTTTCCTGTTAACACGATACCTGCTGAGTTTTTGTTTTTTCGCCACGAAACGTTGTATATACCATTCCCCTAGCAAACGATCGGACTAGTTCGTTATCCAGCTAAATCGGTCTATCTGGAAGAGGGGTTTACTCTATACCCGAATAACTAACTTGCCCATACCGGCCGGAATTGTTGTATTATTGGAACGGAACTCGGTAAAAGCGTTCGCCATCTAAATAGAAAGGTGTCCTGTAAAAACAAGCTATATCGGCCTATCTGAAAGGAGGGGGGGGGGGAATTCTCTCAACACAAAATACTAATATGCCCATACCCGCCATAATTGTTGATATATTGCAACGAAACTGGGTATACGTCCTGGGTATCGAAAGAGAAAGATGTCTTTAAAAAATTAACTAAATCATTTCATGAAAAATTGTATTTTTTTCTGTATTATATTTAAACTGAATTAAACCGCCAGACCTGGAGAATTGGTTGTTATATCTACCACTAGGGGCGCTGTATCTGGACTCTCCGTTGTTGTGATTGTTAGATGTTCTCATTTTACATGTGGACGCTTTTATTATTTATCGAGATCAATAAACAAATATGACGTTTTTGTGAATTCAATAAGTAGTAGAATACTTCGCATACACAATGATCAAGGCGGGAAAATAATTGAAAAATTAATAATTGAGTCGGCTGATTCAATATATATATATATAAAAATCACGTGCCTGTTTGTTCCTTATACAAATGCAGACCATTCGACCGATTTTGACCAAACATGGAACACAGGTAGGTATTGATCCGGGAATTCTCCTAGGCTAAGTCAAAACGTCTACCAGCTGTATGTTTGTTCCTTATACAACTCCACATCGATTGACCGATTTTGACCAAACTTGGCACACAGGTAGGTCCTGATACGGGAAGTGTCATAGGCTAGGTCAAAAACGTCTACCAGCTGTATGTTTGTTCCTTATACAACTCCACATCGATTGACCGATTGTGATCAAACTTGGCACACAGGTAGGTCCTGATACGGGGAGTGTCATAGGCTAGGTCAAAAACGTCTACCAGCTGTATGTCTGCATGTTTGTTCCTTATACAACTCCACATCGATTGACCGATTGTGGTCAAACTTGGCACACAGGTAGGTCCTGATACGGGAAGTGTCATAGGCTAGGTCAAAAACGTCTACCAGCTGTATGTTTGTTCCTTATACAACTCCACATCGATTGACCGATTTTGACCAAACTTGGCACACAGGTAGGTCCTGATACGGGAAGTGTCATAGGCTAGGTCAAAAACGTCTACCAGCTGTATGTTTGTATGTTTGTTCCTTATACAACTCCACATCGATTGACCGATTGTGATCAAACTTGGCACACAGGTAGGTCCTGATACGGGGAGTGTCATAGGCTAGGTCAAAAACGTCTACCAGCTGTATGTCTGTATGTTTGTTCCTTATACAACTCCACATCGATTGACCGATTGTGATCAAACTTGGCATACAGGTAGGTCCTGATACGGGAAGTGTCATAGGCTAGGTCAAAAACGTCTACCAGCTGTCTGTCTGTATGTTGGTTCCTTGTACAACTCCACATCGATTGACTGATTGTGATCAAACTTGGCACACAGGTAGGTCCTGATACGGGGAGTGTCATAGGCTAGGTCAAAAACGTCTACCAGCTGTATGTCTGTATGTTGGTTCCTTGTACAACTCCACATCGATTGACCGATTGTGATCAAACTTGGCACACAGGTAGGGGAGTGTCATAGGCTAGGTCAAAAACGTCTACCAGCTGTATGTCTGTATGTTTGTTCCTTATACAACTCCACATCGATTGACCGATTGTGATCAAACTTGGCATACAGGTAGGTCCTGATACGGGAAGTGTCATAGGCTAGGTCAAAAACGTCTACCAGCTGTCTGTCTGTATGTTGGTTCCTTGTACAACTCCACATCGATTGACTGATTGTGATCAAACTTGGCACACAGGTAGGTCCTGATACGGGGAGTGTCAAAGGCTAGGTCACAAACGTCTACCAGCTGTATGTCTGTATGTTGGTTCCTTGTACAACTCCACATCGATTGACCGATTGTGATCAAACTTGGCACACAGGTAGGTCCTGTACGGGGAGTGTCATAGGCTAGGTCAAAAACGTCTACCAGCTGTATGTCTGCATGTTTGTTCCTTATACAACTCCACATCGATTGACCGATTGTGGTCAAACTTGGCACACAGGTAGGTCCTGATACGGGGAGTGCCATAGGCTAGGTCAAAAACGTCTACCAGCTGTATGTTTGTTCCTTATACAAATCCACATCGATTGACCGATTGTGATCAAACTTGGCACACAGGTAGGTCCTGATACGGGAAGTGTCATAGGCTAGGTCAAAAACGTCTACCAGCTGTCTGTCTGTATGTTTGTTTTTTATACAAATTTACACCGTTCGACCGATTTTGACGTAAATTGGTACTCAGGTAGATCTTGATAATGGGAGTGTCGTAGGCTAAGTCAAATTTGTGTACCAGCTGTCTATAGCACGTCGGTGGAACAGCTAGTATATATAGCAATTTATTCAGGAATGCATTGTGCACTGTCCACCTTCTGAAATGTGCTTTTGTATGCTGCTCCTACGTGACGGGCTCTTTTTTTCTCGATACCACCCGCGTACTGAGACAATCTGTCTTCTTGATCCAGAAGACAATAGGGAAGTAACCCTGACATCCCTACACGTCAACCCTGTTCCGATGAAACCCAAGATATGCCGTCAGGACAGACTATCAGGCACCAGCCATTTACAACGGCCACCAATCCTTCGGGCTATTGTCTGTTTAATGTCTTTATCTCCAGGGCGGATGACAAGTCATAGTCTTAATGTTAGGCTTGGGTCGATAGCAGTTTCTAGCACACGTGGGCGTTTATGGTCGTTTTTACAACGCCAAGAGTTATTGCAATGATTCTTGCTTTTCCGTCCTTCGCGTAAATCTTAAAACGAATTGACGCTTATACAATCTATGGAGCCCCAGCTAGGTCAATACGCTGCAGATGGAAATGCCACGGAAAAACCTTTCTCGTTGGATTTGACAAGAAATCCCGCAAATAGCCATCTCGATAGAATGAGGAATTCATAGGAAAAGAGCAAATCGCACTAGTGTTTCTAAAGTGACACAACTCAAAATAACACTCAACTGAAAATGTGTCACTCTTGCCTATGTAGATGGAATAGGATTAAGACAGGAAGAGTGACACAAGTTCCCTCTGTTGTAGAAGCTCTGAAGCTAGGTACATACACTCTTGCCTATGTAGATGGAATAGCATTAAGACAGGAAGAGTGACACAAGTGCCCTCTGGTGTATATGCTCTGAAGCTAGGTACATACACTCTTGCCTATGTAGATGGAATAGCATTAAGACAGGAAGAGTGACACAAGTGCCCTCTGGTGTATAAGCTCTGAAGCTAGGTACATACACTCTTGCCTATGTAGATGGAATAGCATTAAGACAGGAAGAGTGACACAAGTACCCTCTGGTGTAGAAGCTCTGAAGCTAGGTACATACACTCTTGCCTATGTAGATGGAATAGCATTAAGACAGGAAGAGTGACACAAGTACCCTCTGGTGTATAAGCTCTGAAGCTAGGTACATACACTCTTGCCTATGTAGATGGAATAGCATTAAGACAGGAAGAGTGACACAAGTACCCTCTGGTGTAGAAGCTCTGAAGCTAGGTACATACACTCTTGCCTATGTAGATGGAATAGCATTAAGACAGGAAGAGTGACACAAGTACCCTCTGGTGTATAAGCTCTGAAGCTAGGTACATACACTCTTGCCTATGTAGATGGAATAGCATTAAGACAGGAAGAGTGACACAAGTACCCTCTGGTGTAGAAGCTCTGAAGCTAGGTACATACACTCTTGCCTATGTAGATGGAATAGCATTAAGACAGGAAGAGTGACACAAGTACCCTCTGGTTTAGAAGCTAGGTACATACACTCTTGCCTATGTAGATGGAATAGCATTAAGACAGGAAGAGTGACACAAGTGCCCTCTGGTGTATAAGCTCTGAAGCTAGGTACATACACTCTTGCCTATGTAGATGGAATAGCATTAAGACAGGAAGAGTGACACAAGTACCCTCTGGTGTATAAGCTCTGAAGCTAGGTACATACACTCTTGCCTATGTAGATGGAATAGCATTAAGACAGGAAGAGTGACACAAGTGCCCTCTGGTGTATAAGCTCTGAAGCTAGGTACATACACTCTTGCCTATGTAGATGGAATAGCATTAAGACAGGAAGAGTGACACAAGTTCCCTCTGGTGTAGAAGCTCTGAAGCTAGGTACATACACTCTTGCCTATGTAGATGGAATAGGATTAATACAGGAAGAGTGACACAAGTGCCCTCTGGTGTAGAAGCTCTGAAGCTAGGTACATACACTCTTGCCTATGTAGATGGAATAGCATTAGACAGGAAGGGTGACACAAGTGCCCTCTGGTGTATAAGCTCTGAAGCTAGGTACATACACTCTTGCCTATGTAGATGGAATAGCATTAGACAGGAAGACTGACACAAGTGCCCTCTGGTGTAGAAGCTCTGAAGCTAGGTACATACACTCTTGCCTATGTAGATGGAATAGCATTAAGACAGGAAGAGTGACACAAGTGCCCTCTGGTGTAGAAGCTCTGAAGCTAGGTACATACACTCTTGCCTATGTAGACGGAATAGCATTAGACAGGAAGGGTGACACAAGTGCCCTCTGGTGTAGAAGCTCTGAAGCTAGGTACATACACTCTTGCCTATGTAGATGGAATAGCATTAAGACAGGAAGGGTGACACAAGTGCCCTCTGGTGTAGAAGCTCTGAAGCTAGGTACATACACTCTTGCCTATGTAGATGGAATAGCATTAAGACAGGAAGGGTGACACAAGTGCCCTCTGGTGTAGAAGCTCTGAAGCTAGGTACATACACTCTTGCCTATGTAGATGGAATAGCATTAGACAGGAAGGGTGACACAAGTGCCCTCTGGTGTATAAGCTCTGAAGCTAGGTACATACACTCTTGCCTATGTAGATGGAATAGCATTAGACAGGAAGACTGACACAAGTGCCCTCTGGTGTAGAAGCTCTGAAGCTAGGTACATACACTCTTGCCTATGTAGATGGAATAGCATTAAGACAGGAAGAGTGACACAAGTGCCCTCTGGTGTAGAAGCTCTGAAGCTAGGTACATACACTCTTGCCTATGTAGACGGAATAGCATTAGACAGGAAGGGTGACACAAGTGCCCTCTGGTGTAGAAGCTCTGAAGCTAGGTACATACACTCTTGCCTATGTAGATGGAATAGCATTAAGACAGGAAGGGTGACACAAGTGCCCTCTGGTGTAGAAGCTCTGAAGCTAGGTACATACACTCTTGCCTATGTAGATGGAATAGCATTAAGACAGGAAGGGTGACACAAGTGCCCTCTGGTGTAGAAGCTCTGAAGCTAGGTACATACACTCTTGCCTATGTAGATGGAATAGCATTAGACAGGAAGGGTGACACAAGTGCCCTCTGGTGTAGAAGCTCTGAAGCTAGGTACATACAGTTTTGATGGTTCATAAAGATATATTTACCATGCCTTTCATAGTCAGAACTATAAGACAGGAAGAGTGACACAAGTTCCCTCTGGTGTAGAAGCTCTGAAGCTAGGTACATACAGTTTTGATGGTTCATAAAGATATATTTACCATGTCTTTCATAGTCACAACTATGATGGTGTGAATAAAACCGATTTTTGACTTCTGTCACTTATAAATAAATACTAGTGGGAAGTCTTCTTTGACTTTTGATTCATCAACAGAGAAATGAAAAAGTCTAAATCGCAGGAACTGAGTCATCTTAGCACGGTTCCGTTCATATCCATTGTACCATTAGTAAAGGAATAATCATGGGCGTATATAAGGTGGAGGGCTGAGGGGGCTGCAGCCCTCCCCCGAAATTTTGAGTTGATCGGTAAAAATTTCATAAAATCCTTAAAACTAAATTAAATAAGATCATTTAGTTAATAAAAAATATTCCATTTTGGGTGTAATAGCGTTTTAATTGGCTAAAACTCTTCCAAGATCTAAATTGTTAGTATTCCATACACCGGAAATGGTCTCAGCCCCCCCCCCCCCCGAAATTTTCCCAGCCCCCTCCGAAATTATTTTCTATATACGCCCATGGGAATAATAGCAGTTATTTGTAGGTTTTGATCTTTCATGTAAACTATGAAATAGAATCTCAAAGAAAAGTCAGATTTTAAGCGCCACAACAGGAAACTGATTGTGTCTTTAGCGGAAATATCTCCATCCTTTTTCTCAACGCTCGCTCTTGGAAACACTATTATTACTGTCGAGCATATTTTACTGTTAAAAGTAATTTAACAGAAAAAAAAAAAACTATTAAAAAGTGAGTTAAACGTTGACAGTACGCGTTCCAAAGAACAAAACTGACCCATTCGATGATTTACACTGTCAGCACTTATTTCTCCGTTTCACATCACCCTATTAAAACATGCCTTAGGGCCTTTTTTTGTTGAGAATTTAATAAGCTTTCGAATGGTTGCCTTCCACTTACCACGATTTCCTAACCGTTTTCGAGATATTTCAGAAAATATACCAAGATCCGAAAGCTTTTCACTTATATTAATAACATCTTTCTCGGAATACTTCCTTAATTCCAAATGTAAATATCTTGGCTGGGATGAAGTTGAAACAGGTCGAAACTATTTCAGTTGAATCCAGTGATTCTAAGTAACCAAACCGAAATTAGTTTGAAATATTGAAAACTCGTTTTCCTACGTTACAGGGTGGGAGAAAAACTCTAAATCGTGTTTTCGTCGTTTGTGTTGTCAATTTACGTTAATTAACTCATTTTGCTGCGAACTCAATTTAAAAAAAAACAACAAAAAACGTCTGTTACGCTGAAGCTGCAGAACGCAGCACAGTTCTCAGCAAGGCATAAAGTGTCTTTAAAATTCAAATTTTAATGTCCATTTGTTAATACCAAAGATTTTGGACGAGTTATCTAGTGATTTATTTCGCGTGTTGGTTGCCTAAGAAAATCAAGTGTTCCGTTTGGCGGATCTTTCTGTTTAAATGACTTTCCTTTCGTTTTACGCAAAGTAAATTTCATCCTACTCCTGATTTATCGGGCATTTCTATACAAACCGCCCAAAAGCGCTCAAAACTCAATAACATTAAATATTGTTGAGTTAGAAACCTGAAATTACAATAATTCAACTAGGACACGATTTTTCACTCGGATCACTTCAGACATTTTTTGCAGTCAACAATGACTTGAACACTGAAAAAAAAATCCATCTTCAATTTGATTCCAATGTTTACATACAGATAACGCGCGTCTGTCTTACCGAGTTGGTTCACCTCTAGCACCGAAGTAGGCAGACTTATGCAGCTAATTTCAGTCTGGGGTCTTTCTATACATGCCCCCCCCCATCCTTTCCTCCTTCAGTCCACTTTCCCTCTCATCCTGAGGATAGTGTGTAAAAGCTTGATGCTCCCATTCATATCTAGGACGAACAACTGTCCGTTTCAAAGCAACTAGCGTCTTTCTATTCTTAAGTCTAAATCCTCTTAGTTTCCTTAATGTCATTTACTATAATTCCTTCTTTCACTGATTCTACAGGAAGGACAAGGGCATTCCTGTCTGGAGCACCGTTACTTCCCGGCAAACCTATACCACCTACGCCTACTCAATAGCTGTTTCGTAGTCATGGACGTCAATCCTATATATATATTGATCCAAAAACCCTGTTCCGGTAGACGGATTTTTAATAAGACGATAGAATATATATATATATATATATATATATATATATATATATATATATATATAGCGGGTTTCCTCTCTCCGGAGGGAGGGAAGGACACCGCTAAAAGCTATTAACTGTACAATTCGGTGTATAATTCACTTCCTACGCTCACCATCCCACAATAATTTTAAAAACATTACATTCTCAAAGGGTCGTAGTACCCTCGGATTCTCATAATAGCCCGAGAGCAAGTAACCGCACGTTTTATGAAGTGTTTTATGCACCTTGAAATTTTGCTATAATGTACCTCTTGGGTAGATAAGAAGGTATATATATGTTGGCTAGACTTACCGTGGAACACCAGGTACTGCGCATAGGGGAAAGGTGCAAAAAAATATTTCTCCAAAATAGAGTTTTATTCAGAAGCCGACTATCTTTAATGTAAAATTAAGACAATTTTACAATGAATAATAAATAAGGCAGACACTTTTAAGCGGTATGACATGTAAAAGAATAAAATAAATAAACATTTGTTTTTATTCAAATACTAGCTGTTACCCAGTGTGCCATGCTACACCTACTTTCTGGCTATGACTCTCCCCGTATCAAGATCTACCTGTATACTATCTGTTACCCAGTGTGCCATGCTACACCTACTTTCTGTCTATGACTCTCCCCGTATCAAGATCTACTAGCTGTTACCCAGTGTGCCATGCTACACCTACTTTCTGTCTATGACTCCCCCGCATCAAGATCTACTAGCTGTTACCCAGTGTGCCATGCTACACCTACTTTCTGTCTATGACTCTCCCCTTATCAAGATCTACCTGATACCTAGTTGTCTATACCCAGTTACGAAAATCGGTCAAACGATGTGAATTTGTTTTAGTTCATAATGATACCAGCAGAGGCCAGCACAATAGCACTTCATCTAACAGCCAACAGAGGCCAGTAGCAGAGCCTGCGAGTAGATAGCTCTTTTCAAAGAATAGCCAGCGCTCCTTAGACAGTGACTGTTGAAATAAACTGCATTACATGATTATATAATGATGTAGTCATCATTCTAATTATCAGGAACATCAACAAATAAATTTGAGACATTATTCAAAATCGCAGTCGATTCAAAATGGCCGTCACAATCTGAATGGTTCAGTGTAGCCAATTTTTCTTGAACATAACTTTTGACCTTTTGACTAAATTTTGAAATTTGACTATTTTGACCTAGCCTAGGAGATATCTCGTATGAAGACCTACCTGTGTGCCAAGTTTGGTCAAAATCAGTCAAACGGCGTAGATTTGTATAAGGAACAAACAAACAGAAAAACAGACAGACACGTGATTTTTATATATATAGATTAAATGAAAGATCATGTGAGCAATGAGAGCGCAGAGAATAACCACAACTGCGCGGTGCTCTCATACACTCTTACGGTTTCGTGCAGTGTGTTCCAGTCTATCATAGGCAACATTTATTTTCATGTTTCCTGATGATTATACCCCACAAAAGTGTCTGCCCTTTTGTAATTATTTTCAAATATGAAGCAGTTCATTTAATATTAAAAATAAAAACTAGGTACTTTGTTTTTTTTGTATTTACATTTTAACTCCCTTAAATGTGTCTGCCTTATTTATTATTCATTGTAAAATTGTCTTAATTTGCAATCTTTTTACATTAATGATAGTTGGCTTCTGAATTAAACACTATTTTTGGGCAATATTATTTTGCACCTTTCCCCTATGCGCAGTACCTGGTGTTCCAAGGTATGTCCAGGAAACACATACTTACCTTCTTATCTAGGCAGGAGGTACATTATAGCAAAATTTCAATGTGCATAAAATACTTCATGAAAAGTGCGTTACCTATAAGGTATGGCTATAAGGTATTTTTTTTTTTATTTATTTATTTTAAGAGCTTCGCAACGAAGGTGACTTGCTCTTTTTAAATTACAAAACAAAATATACAATATACAAAAGTAGAAATTTATGGAACTAAATATTACAAAAGTGTTAAGAATAAGAAATAGGAGCTAACATTATTTACAGTATTGCTTATTACAATATAGATATTATATTTACATACGTATGACTTATATATACATATATATGACTAATACTACTAACATTAATTAATGGTACCAAAAAAAAAAAATTTCATTGAAATCAGATTATTATTATACCCTCGAAATATTATCTAAATTTTTTCCTAGAATCAAATTTTTGTGTGTAGGTTGTGTTGTTTTAAAAATGTAAATATATCGTTAATGAAGGGGCTCCCCTCTGTCAGTAGTTCCTGTAAGTTGTAAGGTAGTTTTAGTTGTTCTAGTATTCTGCATTCCGTTAGTAAGTGTTTTATTGTCATTGGAACGTTACACTGTCTGCAAATGGGTTGTTCTTTATTTGTCATTAAATAAGAGTGAGTTAGTAAAGTGTGTCCTATGCGTAGTCTACATAGTATAACCTCTTCTCGTCTGTTTCTTCGGCTACTAGAGCTCCATTCGTATATAGTATTTTTGATTTCTCTGAGTTTGTTGTTTTGTATGTTTGTCCAGTATTCTTGCCATGTTTCTTGTATAGTATCAACTAGTTCTTTTTTTATGTCTTGTATAGTTACGTTTTCTATGTCAATATTCTGTTTTCTTGTAGCCAATTTTGCTTGAATGTCGACTGTCGTACTTTCTGTGATATTTGTATGTCCGGGTAGCCAGATCATTGTGATGGATATGTTTTGTTCTTGTAGTCTGTAGAGTTGATTGTATATTTGTTTGACAATGGCATGTTTGCTGTACATATTGTTAAAAGAGAGCAATGAACTGAGTGAGTCTGAAAATAATTGGATCTTTGAGCAATTTATTGTATCAACGTTTGATAAAGCTAATAGGATTGCTTGCAATTCTGCCGTATAAATGCTTGCAGTGTTTGGGAGCTTTTGTTTAAATATTTGCGAACCTATTACTGCAGCAGATCCAGTACCAGATTTTGTTTTGGACCCGTCGGTGAATATGTTTAAATTGTCTGCGTTTTGTATTTTTATTGATGTGAATAATGTCTTGTAGAAAGTCGTTGACAGTGGATCAGTCTTTTTCATTTTTGATAGTGATAAATTTATACTGAAATTCTTAAGTTCCCAAGGAGGGAACGTCAAGATTTCATTTCTGTGAGTAGGAGCTTGTCGAATATGTCGGGTCTGTCTGTTCTCGGAAAGGCCTATAATTAAGGGTTTTTGTTTAGGTCGTTTTCTGTTATATAAGTCATGGTATTGGTTATCCAGAAAGCAATTTACACATGGTGTATTTAAACATTGGGATTTTTTGAAGAAATTTAATCCCAAGATTTCACGTCTGAGCTCCAATGGAAGTTCGCCGGACTCAACGTAAATACTTACAGTTGGGCTTGATCTGTATGCTCCTGTTGCAAGTCTTATACCCGCATTATGTATTGAGTCTAATTGTTTTAGTGTTGTTTGGCTGGCAGATGAATATGCTATACATCCGTAGTCCAGTAACGATCTGGTATAAGCACGATAGAATGTAAGCATGAGAGATCTGTCAGCACCCCATTTTGTGTTTGAAAGGACTTTTAAAAGGTTTATAGATTTCTTACACCTAGTAACAAGTTCTTTAATATGGGGTATCCATGTAAGTTTTTTGTCAAATGTAAGTCCTAAAAATTTTATGTTTTCTGCATTTGTGAGATTGTTTCCGTATAGTGTGATAGTTGGATTTGGTCGGTCTTTTTTCTTTGTAAATAATATACACTTGGATTTCTCCAGGGATAATGTGAAACCAGTGGATGAACTCCAACTTTCTAGTTTGTGTATGGCTTGTTGAATGTTGTCGTGTGTTTCATGAAATGATTTTGATGAGTTATATATCAGCAAATCATCAGCATACAGGCAGTACGATATACCAGTTGGAATGTACCTTGTTACAGAATTGATAGCAATAGCAAAAAGGGTTGGACTTAAAACGCCTCCTTGTGGGACCCCATTTTGTTGTTGAAATTTGTCTGATAATTCTGCTCCCACTCTGACCCGGAAATTTCTATTTGATATGTAATTATTAATGAAACATAGAATATTTCCTTCAATATTCCATTCCTTAAGTTGCTGTATTATTAACCTTTTCCATACTGTATCGTAAGCTTTTTGTATATCTAGGGATACAGCGATGAGATATTCAGTATTTAGAAAAGCGTTGAGTATATCATTTTCTAGTCTGGCAATATGATGCATGGTTGAATGCCCTGGGCGAAACCCGCATTGGAATTCTGTCATTAATTTATTTTTCTCGAGAAACCATAACAACCTTTTATTAAGCATTCTTTCGAATAGCTTGCTAATACAGCTGGTTAAGGAAATGGGTCTGTAATTGGAGGGAAGCTTCTTGTCTTTTCCTGGTTTTAGAATAGGTATCACAATAGAGGAATTCCATATGTCAGGGTAGGTGCAGTTTTCATACATTCCATTCAGGCTATCAAGAAGAAGATTTAGCCCCTGAGTTGGAAGGTGTTTCAGCATGTCATTCGTTATACTGTCTGGACCTGAAGAAGTGGGTTATAAGGAGATGGAGGTTTGAGTCCCACCTGCAGGAAGGATTTATCTAATTTCAGGGATTAGATTGGTTGTAGAATTGTTAACAGTTGATTTACCTTTGCAAATGGTTGAACAGAAGTAGAGTGCAAGAGAAATTCCCCTCAGAAGTTCGCGCATGAGCAATGGAACATTTTCGTCTACTTGAGTGGCTCTAAGGCTACACCTTTATTGGACCCGTATTCCTCCCCATCCGATATCGTTTGATCGACAGCGGCCGACGTGAGTGCCTACATTGGTTCCGATCCGATCCGATCCGATCTAGTCACAGCTCTTCAGTAATAAACTCGTATTGAAGTGAGAATGAATGATCAATTCAAGAAATACCACCTAATAAGCATAGAAACCTTCTATTACCTTGTTGGAGGTATGAAGGAGGAGTTGAGAGGCCAATCAATCTTCTGGAAGTATATCAGTCCCGAAAAAAAAAATCGTAATGTAACAGTTAATTTTTACACTACGATAAGAGAAGCATTAGTATTCATATTATAAAATAATTTATAACAAAGGTAGCTGCTAGAAGGTTATAAATATTAGAAGGTTATAAACATCTTTCCACGTAATTTAATAAACAAGAAAAACAAAAAACAAATCTCTCGACTTGACAAAGTTGTTGATAATGTTAGTAGCTTTCATTTAAAAAAGTTCATTGAAGTCGGTTAAGATCTAGAGGCTGTACACTTTTTTGAAACAGAAAAAGTCGTTTGGTGCCATTTTGCATCGGTTAAGAAACAAACAAGTTTGAACGGCCTAGAATCGGGAGTTATCGGATCAGATCGGGTCCAATGTACGCACCTCCATGGGGATGCTTGTGTTTCTTTTCCTTCTGACAGTCGGTGGTTATCGGATCAGATCGGGTCCAATGCAGGAGCATCCTGAGGCGATCTTTCAAAAGATTTCTCTCTTTAACATATATGCAACCGCCAGAGTCCAAAATGTAACAATAATTCAAAAACTCTATGTTTTGTCATCGGAACATCTGGATAGGCCAATCAGATCGACCGGGGATTTCTCGTTATTGAAATAAACACCTTGTCAATAATTTACTGGTTCTTTAATAACACCTATTGCCGAATTCACCGCCGTCTGGAATTAATTCCTACAGAATCCTCTCACCTGCTAGAATGGGTTTTCCCTTTTACGTCCGCAAATGTTCTCAGAAGTAATCGGACTGCAATTACACTAATAAAAAGAGTTAATTGGAGCTAGTAACTATAAATAACTAGGAGTTAGCTGCAGGTTATGAATAGCTGACAGGTTCTGCAACTGGTTTCTAGTTGGATCTAAGGAGCTGGTTCCATTATCTTCTGTGTTCCCTTACATGGGTTCAAGAACTATACATATGCTTCATGCGAGAATATACAATTTCATAATAAAAGCGGGCATATTCCCTTCTTTTAGTGCTGTACTTGTTTCGCGTTCATACATACGTATGGATTGAGTTTTAGGCAGGGACCGAAAATAACTATTAATTTTTATTTCAAATGAGTTTCACTTTACCTTTAATTTTTATTTTTTGGAAATAAAAATTTCATCGTAATTTATATATTTTATTATTTTTTTAAAAAAATTGTCTAATAATTTTTACTTCAAAAACTTAAAAATTATTTGAATAATGTTATTTCAAAAAAAAATTTTTTTATAAACATTTTTTATTATTTTAACTTCAAACATTATTTTAAATAAAAAAAAAAAAAAAAAACAATATTAGTGCCGTAATGAATAGATTTATTGATTTCAAGAGCTCGCACACATAGCGACTAAGAATGAATAGAAACGAAAACAAAAAAAAAGTAATTCACAAAAACAAACTCTATAATATACAATATATACTCATAGAATATTAGTACAATATACAATATATACTCATAGAATATTAGTACAATATGCAACATATACTCATAGAATATTAGTACAATATACAATATATACTCATAGAAATCAATTGGATTTAGAGGAACTTTGATTCACTCACATAGACAAATAACTTCTAATAATCAAAAGGTTACAAATCAAGTATTTAATTATTTATTCCGAGGATAAGAAATATTTAATAAATGAGTTTCACTTTAACTTTAATTTTTATTATTGGGAATTAAAAATAAAAATTCCATCGTAATTGATATATTTTATTATTTTTTTTTAAAAAATTTCTAATAATTTTTATTTTAAAAACTTAAAAAACAAAAATTATTTCATAACAGTTATTCATTAATTTTAAAAATATAAATTATGAAGTAATTTTTTTTTCATAATTTTTAGGAAACATTTAATTTTTATTTCGGTCATTGGTTTTAGGCTGTTATTATCTTGTGAAGAACCTAATAATACCCCCTGAATTATTTTTGCATGGCCGCTATAACGATCGGATTTATTATAAAATGTCTGGCAATTAAAGATTCATGCCCTTAGGGTATCGATTTAGGATTATGACTTGCAGGAACTACTTCATCTTAGCGTGTTTGTGTAATTTATGATCCCTAGGGTCATTTGAAAAGCCTGAAATAAATATAGGTAATATTTGGCGGAAATTTAAAACGTCTAGTCCATTGAAATCTTGAAGAAAAGTTAGCTTTTGCGCGCCACTAACCATGGGCGTTTTTAGGAAATAATTTCGGGAGGGGTTGGGAAAATTTCGGGGGGGGGGGGGGCTGAGACCATTTCCGGGGCATGGAATATGAAAAATTTAGAACTTGGAATAGTTTTAGGCAACTAGAACGCTATTGCGCCTATAATAAACTATTTGCTATTAACTAAGTGATCTTATTTAATTTATTTTTAAGGTTTTTATGACACATCTGTACCACCAAATGAAACTTTCGGAGGGGGGGCTGTAGCCCCCTCAGCCGAAAGTTTCATTATATCGCCGAATTGTAACCTTTGTTCGGACATTGATTTAAGGAGCATATCGCCTAATTGTAACCTTTGTTCGGACATTGATTTAAGGAGCATATCGCCGAATTGTAACCTTTGTTCGGACATTGATTTAAAGAGCATATCGCCGAATTGTAACCTTTGTTCGGACATTGATTTAAAGAGCATATCACCGAATTGTAACCTTTGTTCGGACATTGATTTAAGGAGCATATCGCCGAATTGTAACCTTTGTTCGGACATTGATTTAAGGAGCATATCACCGAATTGTAACCTTTGTTCGGACATTGATTTAAAGAGCATATCACCGAATTGTAACCTTTGTTCGGACATTGATTTAAAGAGCATATCGCCGAATTGTAACCTTTGTTCGGACATTGATTTAAAGAGCATATCACCGAATTGTAACCTTTGTTCGGACATTGATTTAAGGAGCATATCGCCGAATTGTAACCTTTGTTCGGACATTGATTTAAAGAGCATATCACCGAATTGTAACCTTTGTTCGGACATTGATTTAAGGAGCATATCGCCGAATTGTAACCTTTGTTCGGACATTGATTTAAAGAGCATATCACCGAATTGTAACCTTTGTTCGGACATTGATTTAAGGAGCATATCGCCGAATTGTAACCTTTGTTCGGACATTGATTTAAGGAGCATATCACCGAATTGTAACCTTTGTTCGGACATTGATTTAAAGAGCATATCACCGAATTGTAACCTTTGTTCGGACATTGATTTAAAGAGCATATCACCGAATTGTAACCTTTGTTCGGACATTGATTTAAAGAGCATATCGCCGAATTGTAACCTTTGTTCGGACATTGATTTAAGGAGCATATCGCCGAATTGTAACCTTTGTTCGGACATTGATTTAAGGAGCATATCGCCGAATTGTAACCTTTGTTCGGACATTGATTTAAGGAGCATATCGCCGAATTGTAACCTTTGTTCGGACATTGATTTAAGGAGCATATCGCCGAATTGTAACCTTTGTTCGGACATTGATTTAAGGAGCATATCACCGAATTGTAACCTTTGTTCGGACATTGATTTAAGGAGCATATCGCCGAATTGTAACCTTTGTTCGGACATTGATTTAAAGAGCATATCACCGAATTGTAACCTTTGTTCGGACATTGATTTAAGGAGCATATCGCCGAATTGTAACCTTTGTTCGGACATTGATTTAAGGAGCATATCGCCGAATTGTAACCTTTGTTCGGACATTGATTTAAGGAGCATATCGCCGAATTGTAACCTTTGTTCGGACATTGATTTAAGGAGCATATCGCCGAATTGTAACCTTTGTTCGGACATTGATTTAAGGAGCATATCACCGAATTGTAACCTTTGTTCGGACATTGATTTAAAGAGCATATCACCGAATTGTAACCTTTGTTCGGACATTGATTTAAGGAGCATATCGCCGAATTGTAACCTTTGTTCGGACATTGATTTAAGGAGCATATCGCCGAATTGTAACCTTTGTTCGGACATTGATTTAAAGAGCATATCACCGAATTGTAACCTTTGTTCGGACATTGATTTAAGGAGCATATCGCCGAATTGTAACCTTTGTTCGGACATTGATTTAAGGAGCATATCGCCGAATTGTAACCTTTGTTCGGACATTGATTTAAGGAGCATATCGCCGAATTGTAACCTTTGTTCGGACATTGATTTAAGGAGCATATCGCCGAATTGTAACCTTTGTTCGGACATTGATTTAAGGAGCATATCGCCGAATTGTAACCTTTGTTCGGACATTGATTTAAGGAGCATATCGCCGAATTGTAACCTTTGTTCGGACATTGATTTAAGGAGCATATCGCCGAATTGTAACCTTTGTTCGGACATTGATTTAAAGAGCATATCGCCGAATTGTAACCTTTGTTCGGACATTGATTTAAGGAGCATATCGCCGAATTGTAACCTTTGTTCGGACATTGATTTAAAGAGCATATCACCGAATTGTAACCTTTGTTCGGACATTGATTTAAGGAGCATATCACCGAATTGTAACCTTTGTTCGGACATTGATTTAAAGAGCATATCACCGAATTGTAACCTTTGTTCGGACATTGATTTAAGGAGCATATCACCGAATTGTAACCTTTGTTCGGACATTGATTTAAGGAGCATATCGCCGAATTGTAACCTTTGTTCGGACATTGATTTAAGGAGCATATCGCCTAATTGTAACCTTTGTTCGGACATTGATTTAAGGAGCATATCGCCGAATTGTAACCTTTGTTCGGACATTGATTTAAAGAGCATATCACCGAATTGTAACCTTTGTTCGGACATTGATTTAAAGAGCATATCACCGAATTGTAACCTTTGTTCGGACATTGATTTAAAGAGCATATCACCGAATTGTAACCTTTGTTCGGACATTGATTTAAGGAGCATATCACCGAATTGTAACCTTTGTTCGGACATTGATTTAAAGAGCATATCACCGAATTGTAACCTTTGTTCGGACATTGATTTAAAGAGCATATCACCGAATTGTAACCTTTGTTCGGACATTGATTTAAAGAGCATATCACCGAATTGTAACCTTTGTTCGGACATTGATTTAAGGAGCATATCACCGAATTGTAACCTTTGTTCGGACATTGATTTAAAGAGCATATCGCCGAATTGTAACCTTTGTTCGGACATTGATTTAAAGAGCATATCGCCGAATTGTAACCTTTGTTCGGACATTGATTTAAGGAGCATATCGCCGAATTGTAACCTTTGTTCGGACATTGATTTAAGGAGCATATCACCGAATTGTAACCTTTGTTCGGACATTGATTTAAAGAGCATATCACCGAATTGTAACCTTTGTTCGGACATTGATTTAAGGAGCATATCGCCGAATTGTAACCTTTGTTCGGACATTGATTTAAAGAGCATATCACCGAATTGTAACCTTTGTTCGGACATTGATTTAAAGAGCATATCGCCGAATTGTAACCTTTGTTCGGACATTGATTTAAGGAGCATATCACCGAATTGTAACCTTTGTTCGGACATTGATTTAAGGAGCATATCGCCGAATTGTAACCTTTGTTCGGACATTGATTTAAAGAGCATATCACCGAATTGTAACCTTTGTTCGGACATTGATTTAAGGAGCATATCACCGAATTGTAACCTTTGTTCGGACATTGATTTAAGGAGCATATCACCGAATTGTAACCTTTGTTCGGACATTGATTTAAAGAGCATATCACCGAATTGTAACCTTTGTTCGGACATTGATTTAAGGAGCATATCACCGAATTGTAACCTTTGTTCGGACATTGATTTAAAGAGCATATCACCGAATTGTAACCTTTGTTCGGACATTGATTTAAAGAGCATATCACCGAATTGTAACCTTTGTTCGGACATTGATTTAAGGAGCATATCACCGAATTGTAACCTTTGTTCGGACATTGATTTAAGGAGCATATCGCCGAATTGTAACCTTTGTTCGGACATTGATTTAAAGAGCATATCACCGAATTGTAACCTTTGTTCGGACATTGATTTAAAGAGCATATCGCCGAATTGTAACCTTTGTTCGGACATTGATTTAAAGAGCATATCGCCGAATTGTAACCTTTGTTCGGACATTGATTTAAGGAGCATATCGCCGAATTGTAACCTTTGTTCGGACATTGATTTAAAGAGCATATCACCGAATTGTAACCTTTGTTCGGACATTGATTTAAGGAGCATATCACCGAATTGTAACCTTTGTTCGGACATTGATTTAAAGAGCATATCACCGAATTGTAACCTTTGTTCGGACATTGATTTAAAGAGCATATCACCGAATTGTAACCTTTGTTCGGACATTGATTTAAGGAGCATATCACCGAATTGTAACCTTTGTTCGGACATTGATTTAAAGAGCATATCGCCGAATTGTAACCTTTGTTCGGACATTGATTTAAGGAGCATATCGCCGAATTGTAACCTTTGTTCGGACATTGATTTAAGGAGCATATCACCGAATTGTAACCTTTGTTCGGACATTGATTTAAAGAGCATATCACCGAATTGTAACCTTTGTTCGGACATTGATTTAAGGAGCATATCACCGAATTGTAACCTTTGTTCGGACATTGATTTAAGGAGCATATCGCCGAATTGTAACCTTTGTTCGGACATTGATTTAAGGAGCATATCGCCTAATTGTAACCTTTGTTCGGACATTGATTTAAGGAGCATATCGCCGAATTGTAACCTTTGTTCGGACATTGATTTAAAGAGCATATCACCGAATTGTAACCTTTGTTCGGACATTGATTTAAAGAGCATATCACCGAATTGTAACCTTTGTTCGGACATTGATTTAAAGAGCATATCACCGAATTGTAACCTTTGTTCGGACATTGATTTAAGGAGCATATCACCGAATTGTAACCTTTGTTCGGACATTGATTTAAAGAGCATATCACCGAATTGTAACCTTTGTTCGGACATTGATTTAAAGAGCATATCACCGAATTGTAACCTTTGTTCGGACATTGATTTAAAGAGCATATCACCGAATTGTAACCTTTGTTCGGACATTGATTTAAGGAGCATATCACCGAATTGTAACCTTTGTTCGGACATTGATTTAAAGAGCATATCGCCGAATTGTAACCTTTGTTCGGACATTGATTTAAAGAGCATATCGCCGAATTGTAACCTTTGTTCGGACATTGATTTAAGGAGCATATCGCCGAATTGTAACCTTTGTTCGGACATTGATTTAAGGAGCATATCACCGAATTGTAACCTTTGTTCGGACATTGATTTAAAGAGCATATCACCGAATTGTAACCTTTGTTCGGACATTGATTTAAGGAGCATATCGCCGAATTGTAACCTTTGTTCGGACATTGATTTAAAGAGCATATCACCGAATTGTAACCTTTGTTCGGACATTGATTTAAAGAGCATATCGCCGAATTGTAACCTTTGTTCGGACATTGATTTAAGGAGCATATCACCGAATTGTAACCTTTGTTCGGACATTGATTTAAGGAGCATATCGCCGAATTGTAACCTTTGTTCGGACATTGATTTAAAGAGCATATCACCGAATTGTAACCTTTGTTCGGACATTGATTTAAGGAGCATATCACCGAATTGTAACCTTTGTTCGGACATTGATTTAAGGAGCATATCACCGAATTGTAACCTTTGTTCGGACATTGATTTAAAGAGCATATCACCGAATTGTAACCTTTGTTCGGACATTGATTTAAGGAGCATATCACCGAATTGTAACCTTTGTTCGGACATTGATTTAAAGAGCATATCACCGAATTGTAACCTTTGTTCGGACATTGATTTAAAGAGCATATCACCGAATTGTAACCTTTGTTCGGACATTGATTTAAGGAGCATATCACCGAATTGTAACCTTTGTTCGGACATTGATTTAAGGAGCATATCGCCGAATTGTAACCTTTGTTCGGACATTGATTTAAAGAGCATATCACCGAATTGTAACCTTTGTTCGGACATTGATTTAAAGAGCATATCGCCGAATTGTAACCTTTGTTCGGACATTGATTTAAAGAGCATATCGCCGAATTGTAACCTTTGTTCGGACATTGATTTAAGGAGCATATCGCCGAATTGTAACCTTTGTTCGGACATTGATTTAAAGAGCATATCACCGAATTGTAACCTTTGTTCGGACATTGATTTAAGGAGCATATCACCGAATTGTAACCTTTGTTCGGACATTGATTTAAAGAGCATATCACCGAATTGTAACCTTTGTTCGGACATTGATTTAAAGAGCATATCACCGAATTGTAACCTTTGTTCGGACATTGATTTAAGGAGCATATCACCGAATTGTAACCTTTGTTCGGACATTGATTTAAAGAGCATATCGCCGAATTGTAACCTTTGTTCGGACATTGATTTAAGGAGCATATCGCCGAATTGTAACCTTTGTTCGGACATTGATTTAAGGAGCATATCGCCGAATTGTAACCTTTGTTCGGACATTGATTTAAGGAGCATATCGCCGAATTGTAACCTTTGTTCGGACATTGATTTAAAGAGCATATCGCCGAATTGTAACCTTTGTTCGGACATTGATTTAAGGAGCATATCGCCGAATTGTAACCTTTGTTCGGACATTGATTTAAAGAGCATATCACCGAATTGTAACCTTTGTTCGGACATTGATTTAAGGAGCATATCACCGAATTGTAACCTTTGTTCGGACATTGATTTAAAGAGCATATCACCGAATTGTAACCTTTGTTCGGACATTGATTTAAGGAGCATATCACCGAATTGTAACCTTTGTTCGGACATTGATTTAAGGAGCATATCGCCGAATTGTAACCTTTGTTCGGACATTGATTTAAGGAGCATATCGCCTAATTGTAACCTTTGTTCGGACATTGATTTAAGGAGCATATCGCCGAATTGTAACCTTTGTTCGGACATTGATTTAAAGAGCATATCACCGAATTGTAACCTTTGTTCGGACATTGATTTAAGGAGCATATCACCGAATTGTAACCTTTGTTCGGACATTGATTTAAGGAGCATATCGCCGAATTGTAACCTTTGTTCGGACATTGATTTAAAGAGCATATCACCGAATTGTAACCTTTGTTCGGACATTGATTTAAGGAGCATATCACCGAATTGTAACCTTTGTTCGGACATTGATTTAAGGAGCATATCACCGAATTGTAACCTTTGTTCGGACATTGATTTAAAGAGCATATCACCGAATTGTAACCTTTGTTCGGACATTGATTTAAGGAGCATATCACCGAATTGTAACCTTTGTTCGGACATTGATTTAAAGAGCATATCACCGAATTGTAACCTTTGTTCGGACATTGATTTAAAGAGCATATCACCGAATTGTAACCTTTGTTCGGACATTGATTTAAGGAGCATATCACCGAATTGTAACCTTTGTTCGGACATTGATTTAAGGAGCATATCGCCGAATTGTAACCTTTGTTCGGACATTGATTTAAAGAGCATATCACCGAATTGTAACCTTTGTTCGGACATTGATTTAAAGAGCATATCGCCGAATTGTAACCTTTGTTCGGACATTGATTTAAAGAGCATATCGCCGAATTGTAACCTTTGTTCGGACATTGATTTAAGGAGCATATCGCCGAATTGTAACCTTTGTTCGGACATTGATTTAAAGAGCATATCACCGAATTGTAACCTTTGTTCGGACATTGATTTAAGGAGCATATCACCGAATTGTAACCTTTGTTCGGACATTGATTTAAAGAGCATATCACCGAATTGTAACCTTTGTTCGGACATTGATTTAAAGAGCATATCACCGAATTGTAACCTTTGTTCGGACATTGATTTAAGGAGCATATCACCGAATTGTAACCTTTGTTCGGACATTGATTTAAAGAGCATATCGCCGAATTGTAACCTTTGTTCGGACATTGATTTAAGGAGCATATCGCCGTATTGTAACCTTTGTTCGGACATTGATTTAAGGAGCATATCGCCGAATTGTAACCTTTGTTCGGACATTGATTTAAGGAGCATATCGCCGAATTGTAACCTTTGTTCGGACATTGATTTAAAGAGCATATCGCCGAATTGTAACCTTTGTTCGGACATTGATTTAAGGAGCATATCGCCGAATTGTAACCTTTGTTCGGACATTGATTTAAAGAGCATATCACCGAATTGTAACCTTTGTTCGGACATTGATTTAAGGAGCATATCACCGAATTGTAACCTTTGTTCGGACATTGATTTAAAGAGCATATCACCGAATTGTAACCTTTGTTCGGACATTGATTTAAGGAGCATATCACCGAATTGTAACCTTTGTTCGGACATTGATTTAAGGAGCATATCGCCGAATTGTAACCTTTGTTCGGACATTGATTTAAGGAGCATATCGCCTAATTGTAACCTTTGTTCGGACATTGATTTAAGGAGCATATCGCCGAATTGTAACCTTTGTTCGGACATTGATTTAAAGAGCATATCACCGAATTGTAACCTTTGTTCGGACATTGATTTAAAGAGCATATCACCGAATTGTAACCTTTGTTCGGACATTGATTTAAAGAGCATATCACCGAATTGTAACCTTTGTTCGGACATTGATTTAAGGAGCATATCACCGAATTGTAACCTTTGTTCGGACATTGATTTAAGGAGCATATCGCCGAATTGTAACCTTTGTTCGGACATTGATTTAAGGAGCATATCACCGAATTGTAACCTTTGTTCGGACATTGATTTAAAGAGCATATCACCGAATTGTAACCTTTGTTCGGACATTGATTTAAAGAGCATATCGCCGAATTGTAACCTTTGTTCGGACATTGATTTAAAGAGCATATCACCGAATTGTAACCTTTGTTCGGACATTGATTTAAAGAGCATATCACCGAATTGTAACCTTTGTTCGGACATTGATTTAAAGAGCATATCACCGAATTGTAACCTTTGTTCGGACATTGATTTAAGGAGCATATCGCCGAATTGTAACCTTTGTTCGGACATTGATTTAAAGAGCATATCACCGAATTGTAACCTTTGTTCGGACATTGATTTAAGGAGCATATCACCGAATTGTAACCTTTGTTCGGACATTGATTTAAGGAGCATATCACCGAATTGTAACCTTTGTTCGGACATTGATTTAAGGAGCATATCACCGAATTGTAACCTTTGTTCGGACATTGATTTAAGGAGCATATCACCGAATTGTAACCTTTGTTCGGACATTGATTTAAGGAGCATATCGCCGAATTGTAACCTTTGTTCGGACATTGATTTAAAGAGCATATCACCGAATTGTAACCTTTGTTCGGACATTGATTTAAGGAGCATATCGCCGAATTGTAACCTTTGTTCGGACATTGATTTAAGGAGCATATCACCGAATTGTAACCTTTGTTCGGACATTGATTTAAGGAGCATATCACCGAATTGTAACCTTTGTTCGGACATTGATTTAAAGAGCATATCGCCGAATTGTAACCTTTGTTCGGACATTGATTTAAGGAGCATATCGCCGAATTGTAACCTTTGTTCGGACATTGATTTAAGGAGCATATCGCCGAATTGTAACCTTTGTTCGGACATTGATTTAAGGAGCATATCGCCGAATTGTAACCTTTGTTCGGACATTGATTTAAGGAGCATATCGCCGAATTGTAACCTTTGTTCGGACATTGATTTAAAGAGCATATCACCGAATTGTAACCTTTGTTCGGACATTGATTTAAAGAGCATATCGCCGAATTGTAACCTTTGTTCGGACATTGATTTAAGGAGCATATCGCCGAATTGTAACCTTTGTTCGGACATTGATTTAAGGAGCATATCGCCGAATTGTAACCTTTGTTCGGACATTGATTTAAGGAGCATATCACCGAATTGTAACCTTGTTCGGACATTGATTTAAGGAGCATATCGCCGAATTGTAACCTTTGTTCGGACATTGATTTAAAGAGCATATCACCGAATTGTAACCTTTGTTCGGACATTGATTTAAGGAGCATATCGCCGAATTGTAACCTTTGTTCGGACATTGATTTAAAGAGCATATCACCGAATTGTAACCTTTGTTCGGACATTGATTTAAAGAGCATATCACCGAATTGTAACCTTTGTTCGGACATTGATTTAAGGAGCATATCACCGAATTGTAACCTTTGTTCGGACATTGATTTAAGGAGCATATCGCCGAATTGTAACCTTTGTTCGGACATTGATTTAAGGAGCATATCACCGAATTGTAACCTTGTTCGGACATTGATTTAAGGAGCATATCGCCGAATTGTAACCTTTGTTCGGACATTGATTTAAGGAGCATATCACCGAATTGTAACCTTTGTTCGGACATTGATTTAAAGAGCATATCACCGAATTGTAACCTTTGTTCGGACATTGATTTAAGGAGCATATCACCGAATTGTAACCTTTGTTCGGACATTGATTTAAGGAGCATATCACCGAATTGTAACCTTTGTTCGGACATTGATTTAAGGAGCATATCACCGAATTGTAACCTTTGTTCGGACATTGATTTAAAGAGCATATCACCGAATTGTAACCTTGTTCGGACATTGATTTAAGGAGCATATCGCCGAATTGTAACCTTTGTTCGGACATTGATTTAAAGAGCATATCACCGAATTGTAACCTTTGTTCGGACATTGATTTAAGGAGCATATCACCGAATTGTAACCTTTGTTCGGACATTGATTTAAAGAGCATATCACCGAATTGTAACCTTGTTCGGACATTGATTTAAGGAGCATATCGCCGAATTGTAACCTTTGTTCGGACATTGATTTAAAGAGCATATCACCGAATTGTAACCTTTGTTCGGACATTGATTTAAGGAGCATATCGCCGAATTGTAACCTTTGTTCGGACATTGATTTAAAGAGCATATCACCGAATTGTAACCTTTGTTCGGACATTGATTTAAGGAGCATATCGCCGAATTGCAACCTTTGTTCGGACATTGATTTAAGGAGCATATCACCGAATTGTAACCTTTGTTCGGACATTGATTTAAAGAGCATATCACCGAATTGTAACCTTTGTTCGGACATTGATTTAAGGAGCATATCACCGAATTGTAACCTTTGTTCGGACATTGATTTAAGGAGCATATCGCCGAATTGTAACCTTTGTTCGGACATTGATTTAAGGAGCATATCACCGAATTGTAACCTTGTTCGGACATTGATTTAAGGAGCATATCGCCGAATTGTAACCTTTGTTCGGACATTGATTTAAGGAGCATATCACCGAATTGTAACCTTTGTTCGGACATTGATTTAAAGAGCATATCACCGAATTGTAACCTTTGTTCGGACATTGATTTAAGGAGCATATCACCGAATTGTAACCTTTGTTCGGACATTGATTTAAGGAGCATATCACCGAATTGTAACCTTTGTTCGGACATTGATTTAAGGAGCATATCACCGAATTGTAACCTTTGTTCGGACATTGATTTAAAGAGCATATCACCGAATTGTAACCTTTGTTCGGACATTGATTTAAGGAGCATATCACCGAATTGTAACCTTTGTTCGGACATTGATTTAAAGAGCATATCACCGAATTGTAACCTTTGTTCGGACATTGATTTAAGGAGCATATCGCCGAATTGTAACCTTTGTTCGGACATTGATTTAAAGAGCATATCACCGAATTGTAACCTTTGTTCGGACATTGATTTAAGGAGCATATCGCCGAATTGTAACCTTTGTTCGGACATTGATTTAAGGAGCATATCGCCGAATTGTAACCTTTGTTCGGACATTGATTTAAAGAGCATATCACCGAATTGTAACCTTTGTTCGGACATTGATTTAAGGAGCATATCACCGAATTGTAACCTTTGTTCGGACATTGATTTAAGGAGCATATCGCCGAATTGTAACCTTTGTTCGGACATTGATTTAAGGAGCATATCGCCGAATTGTAACCTTTGTTCGGACATTGATTTAAAGAGCATATCACCGAATTGTAACCTTTGTTCGGACATTGATTTAAGGAGCATATCACCGAATTGTAACCTTGTTCGGACATTGATTTAAGGAGCATATCACCGAATTGTAACCTTTGTTCGGACATTGATTTAAGGAGCATATCGCCGAATTGTAACCTTTGTTCGGACATTGATTTAAAGAGCATATCACCGAATTGTAACCTTTGTTCGGACATTGATTTAAGGAGCATATCGCCGAATTGTAACCTTTGTTCGGACATTGATTTAAGGAGCATATCGCCGAATTGTAACCTTTGTTCGGACATTGATTTAAAGAGCATATCACCGAATTGTAACCTTGTTCGGACATTGATTTAAGGAGCATATCGCCGAATTGTAACCTTTGTTCGGACATTGATTTAAAGAGCATATCACCGAATTGTAACCTTTGTTCGGACATTGATTTAAGGAGCATATCGCCGAATTGTAACCTTTGTTCGGACATTGATTTAAGGAGCATATCGCCGAATTGTAACCTTGTTCGGACATTGATTTAAAGAGCATATCACCGAATTGTAACCTTTGTTCGGACATTGATTTAAGGAGCATATCACCGAATTGTAACCTTTGTTCGGACATTGATTTAAGGAGCATATCGCCGAATTGTAACCTTTGTTCGGACATTGATTTAAAGAGCATATCACCGAATTGTAACCTTGTTCGGACATTGATTTAAGGAGCATATCGCCGAATTGTAACCTTTGTTCGGACATTGATTTAAGGAGCATATCGCCGAATTGTAACCTTTGTTCGGACATTGATTTAAAGAGCATATCACCGAATTGTAACCTTTGTTCGGACATTGATTTAAGGAGCATATCGCCGAAATGTAACCTTTGTTCGGACATTGATTTAAAGAGCATATCACCGAATTGTAACCTTGTTCGGACATTGATTTAAAGAGCATATCGCCGAATTGTAACCTTTGTTCGGACATTGATTTAAGGAGCATATCACCGAATTGTAACCTTTGTTCGGACATTGATTTAAGGAGCATATCGCCGAATTGTAACCTTTGTTCGGACATTGATTTAAAGAGCATATCGCCGAATTGTAACCTTTGTTCGGACATTGATTTAAGGAGCATATCGCCGAATTGTAACCTTTGTTCGGACATTGATTTAAGGAGCATATCGCCGAATTGTAACCTTTGTTCGGACATTGATTTAAAGAGCATATCACCGAATTGTAACCTTTGTTCGGACATTGATTTAAAGAGCATATCGCCGAATTGTAACCTTTGTTCGGACATTGATTTAAAGAGCATATCACCGAATTGTAACCTTTGTTCGGACATTGATTTAAAGAGCATATCACCGAATTGTAACCTTGTTCGGACATTGATTTAAGGAGCATATCACCGAATTGTAACCTTTGTTCGGACATTGATTTAAGGAGCATATCGCCGAATTGTAACCTTTGTTCGGACATTGATTTAAGGAGCATATCGCCGAATTGTAACCTTTGTTCGGACATTGATTTAAGGAGCATATCGCCGAATTGTAACCTTGTTCGGACATTGATTTAAAGAGCATATCACCGAATTGTAACCTTTGTTCTGACATTGATTTAAGGAGCATATCACCGAATTGTAACCTTTGTTCGGACATTGATTTAAGGAGCATATCGCCGAATTGTAACCTTTGTTCGGACATTGATTTAAAGAGCATATCGCCGAATTGTAACCTTTGTTCGGACATTGATTTAAGGAGCATATCGCCGAATTGTAACCTTTGTTCGGACATTGATTTAAGGAGCATATCGCCGAATTGTAACCTTTGTTCGGACATTGATTTAAGGAGCATATCGCCGAATTGTAACCTTTGTTCGGACATTGATTTAAGGAGCATATCACCGAATTGTAACCTTTGTTCGGACATTGATTTAAGGAGCATATCGCCGAATTGTAACCTTTGTTCGGACATTGATTTAAAGAGCATATCACCGAATTGTAACCTTTGTTCGGACATTGATTTAAGGAGCATATCGCCGAATTGTAACCTTTGTTCGGACATTGATTTAAAGAGCATATCACCGAATTGTAACCTTTGTTCGGACATTGATTTAAGGAGCATATCGCCGAATTGTAACCTTTGTTCGGACATTGATTTAAAGAGCATATCACCGAATTGTAACCTTTGTTCGGACATTGATTTAAGGAGCATATCGCCGAATTGTAACCTTTGTTCGGACATTGATTTAAAGAGCATATCACCGAATTGTAACCTTTGTTCGGACATTGATTTAAAGAGCATATCACCGAATTGTAACCTTTGTTCGGACATTGATTTAAAGAGCATATCACCGAATTGTAACCTTTGTTCGGACATTGATTTAAGGAGCATATCGCCGAATTGTAACCTTTGTTCGGACATTGATTTAAGGAGCATATCACCGAATTGTAACCTTTGTTCGGACATTGATTTAAAGAGCATATCACCGAATTGTAACCTTTGTTCGGACATTGATTTAAAGAGCATATCACCGAATTGTAACCTTTGTTCGGACATTGATTTAAAGAGCATATCACCGAATTGTAACCTTTGTTCGGACATTGATTTAAAGAGCATATCACCGAATTGTAACCTTTGTTCGGACATTGATTTAAGGAGCATATCGCCGAATTGTAACCTTTGTTCGGACATTGATTTAAGGAGCATATCGCCGAATTGTAACCTTTGTTCGGACATTGATTTAAAGAGCATATCACCGAATTGTAACCTTTGTTCGGACATTGATTTAAAGAGCATATCACCGAATTGTAACCTTTGTTCGGACATTGATTTAAAGAGCATATCACCGAATTGTAACCTTTGTTCGGACATTGATTTAAAGAGCATATCACCGAATTGTAACCTTTGTTCGGACATTGATTTAAGGAGCATATCGCCGAATTGTAACCTTTGTTCGGACATTGATTTAAAGAGCATATCGCCGAATTGTAACCTTTGTTCGGACATTGATTTAAGGAGCATATCGCCGAATTGTAACCTTTGTTCGGACATTGATTTAAGGAGCATATCGCCGAATTGTAACCTTTGTTCGGACATTGATTTAAAGAGCATATCACCGAATTGTAACCTTTGTTCGGACATTGATTTAAGGAGCATATCGCCGAATTGTAACCTTTGTTCGGACATTGATTTAAAGAGCATATCACCGAATTGTAACCTTTGTTCGGACATTGATTTAAGGAGCATATCGCCGAATTGTAACCTTTGTTCGGACATTGATTTAAAGAGCATATCACCGAATTGTAACCTTTGTTCGGACATTGATTTAAGGAGCATATCACCGAATTGTAACCTTTGTTCGGACATTGATTTAAAGAGCATATCACCGAATTGTAACCTTTGTTCGGACATTGATTTAAGGAGCATATCGCCGAATTGTAACCTTTGTTCGGACATTGATTTAAAGAGCATATCACCGAATTGTAACCTTTGTTCGGACATTGATTTAAGGAGCATATCACCGAATTGTAACCTTTGTTCGGACATTGATTTAAGGAGCATATCGCCGAATTGTAACCTTTGTTCGGACATTGATTTAAAGAGCATATCACCGAATTGTAACCTTTGTTCGGACATTGATTTAAGGAGCATATCGCCGAATTGTAACCTTTGTTCGGACATTGATTTAAGGAGCATATCGCCGAATTGTAACCTTTGTTCGGACATTGATTTAAAGAGCATATCACCGAATTGTAACCTTTGTTCGGACATTGATTTAAGGAGCATATCACCGAATTGTAACCTTTGTTCGGACATTGATTTAAGGAGCATATCACCGAATTGTAACCTTTGTTCGGACATTGATTTAAGGAGCATATCGCCGAATTGTAACCTTTGTTCGGACATTGATTTAAGGAGCATATCACCGAATTGTAAATTCACAATAAATAAAATAGTCTCGAACCATTCGGGGCTTTTATTTTTAAATGTAGGTAATTTCAGGTTTTTCTTGAAGTAAAAGGAGCCCAGTGCCCGTTGTTGGGAAGGGACCCGCAGCCTAGAATCAGGTTATTTAAGGTAAAGAAATGGTTTGGAGCTATTTTCTCTGAGTTTTGTAGCGGAGGAAGAAAACCGTTCTTGTCCTGGTCTTTAATTGCATAATAGTCTGGTCTGGGCGACGCTCCGGCGACAAAACAAACTTTCTACCGGGATATCGCTCATATACCTGGTCGTCCGGGGATATTTTTAGACTGAGAAAATTTACCTGTATCATCTGTGTAAGTATCTGTTGTCGAAGGTATTTCGTATGAGGAATAAGAAACGGTTTTTTCAAAGACCGATTCTATGATTTCAGACTAGTAAAGACCCTAGCTTCTATGATTATAGCTTCTATGAAGGCCCTGGCTACTACGATCTTAGCTTCTATGACCTTAGCTTCTACGATGATAGCTTCTATGAAGACCCTTGCTTCTATGACCTTAGCTTATATGAAGACCCTTGCTTCTATGAAGACCCTAACTTCTATGATTTTAGCTTCTATGAAGACCCTAGCTTCTATGATTATAGCTTCTATGAAGACCCTAGCTTCTGTGAACTTAGCTTCTATGAAGACCCTAGCTTCTATGATTATAGCTTCTATGAAGGCCCTGGCTACTACGATCTTAGCTTCTATGAAGACCCTAGCTTCTATGACCTTAGCTTCTATGATGATAGCTTCTATGAAGACCCTAGCTTCTATGACCTTAGCTTCTATGAAGACCCTAGCTTCTATGGCCTTAGCTTATATGAAGACCCTTGCTTCTATGATTATAGCTTCTATGAAGACCCTAACTTCTATGATTATAGCTTCTATGAAGACCCTAGCTTCTATGATTATAGCTTCTATGAAGACCCTAGCTTCTGTGACCTTAGCTTCTATGAAGACCCTAGCTTCTATGATTATAGCTTATATGAAGACCCTAGCTTCTATGACCTTAGCTTCTATGATTATAGCTTCTATGAAGACCCTAGCTTCTACGATCTTAGCTTCTAAGAAGACCGTAGCTTCTATGAAGACCCTAGCTTTTATGAACTGCCTAGCTTCTATGATTATAGCTTCTATGAAGACCCTTCATTCTATAATTATAGTTTCTATGAAGACCCTAGCTTCTGTGATCATAGCGTCTATGGAGACCCTAGCTTCTATGATTATAGCGTCTATGATCATAGCTTGTATGAAGACACTACATTATATGACTAGCCTAGCTTCTATGATTATAGCTTGTATGATTATAGCTTCTATGACTATAGCTTCTATGATTATAGCTTCTATGATGATAGCTTCTGTGATTATAGCTTCTATGACGACCCTAGCTTCTATGATCTTAGCATCTATGAAGACGCTAGGTTCTATGATCATAGCTTCTATGAAGATCGTAGCTTCTATGATCATAGCTTCTCAAACGACCCTAGCTTCTATGGGCGTATATAAGGGGGCTCCCGAAATTTACTTTTGGTGAGAACATGTCATGTAAAAAAAAAGCCTATAACAACGACAATGTCTTCTACATTTACCCTTGTTTACTAGGTGTTCAGAGTACCTTAATACTCGCCATTTTACACTGAAATGATCCCTACACCCCAAATACTCGCCATTTTACACTGAAATGATCCCTACACCCCAAATACCCAAGGAAAGGCTGTTCGGCAAAAGGTTGCAAATTCAAATGACATACCTTTTAAAAAATTATTTCGACTAGACCATCGGAGAAAACCATGCCTATAGTTTCATGTGTAAGTACCTCTTGATGCCTATCCTTCCCCTAGCTCCATTCTCGAGTGGTTAAGTATTAGACATTGCCTGGTGATAGCCAACAAGGCTGTTTATATTAAATCTATGTGTGTGCTAAATCTATTAACACAAAGCACAGGACTCAAGGATTCTACAGTTCCAAGGGAATGGATACGCGGTGACCTAGACACTGCTTCATTTTATTTATTTCATAGTACCTATATCATTCATGTTCATGTGTGGTTTCTGTGTTTCCTATAGAGGAAAACACGCTTTTGGCGTCGACCCGATGACGTTATACGGATGGATACGATAGAGGGAAACACGCTTTTGGCGTCGACCCGATGACGTTATACGGATGTATACGATATGTCGACATTTCAAAGCACTAACTTCATCCAAAAACTGATCTTTCAAATAAGTTTATATAGCGAGGTTACCTCAGTGGTAGAGCGCTGGACTAATATTTTGGAGGACCTGAGTTAAAATCCCGAGCAAGCAGTAAAATTTTTTATCTTCTAGTGTCTTCGTTCGTGGGTTGGATTCAGCTTCCCTGACCGACCCTAGGCTAAGGCTGCCTTTAATTAATTTAATAATGGGTACCTGAAAAGGGGAAAATGGGCATAGTACTGACCACACTATCTCCCTAGCGTGCCGTATGGTCATGAATCAGATACCTCTATAGTATCTGACCCTCTAGGATCTCGTGGCCTGTTACGGGACTAATTTTTTTTTTTTTTTTTTTTTGTATATGAGACTGATATTTGTATATGTGTGCTCGCGCTTTAGAATATACAAAAATGGTTCAGTCTGTGTAATTTTTGTTTTCTTGCGAGGCTACTCGCAATCAAAATTCACTACTAATGAGGGAGGCACCGAGCTATGTACAGGTTGCCACATTATTACAGCACATGGCCGGTCACCCATTCAGATGCTAGCCTCGCCCGATACTTCCCTTCTATTATCAACCCCCAATCCGTGAGGCATAGTTCTCGCTCTTCTCATCGGTAATCCAACTATTTTTATCTATTCTTATGTTGAACATATTTCAAGTTTTACATGTGTATTAATCTAGTTTTATTATAAACACACAAACTTACCAAATGTATCCTTCACCCAGTTCCTTTAGAATTTTTCTCTTTTAGCGCGGTTCCTCCCTCCCTTTATAGGCAGGAACCCCGTTTATAAGGTTGATCTCATGAAACAATCCGGAAGTGCCGACTAGAAAATTTTGCGTTTCAGAATCCCTAGAGAACTAAAATAACGGTGGTTCAAATTTGTATATATATATATACATATATACACATATATATAAATATATATATATATATATATATATATATATATATAAATTTGTCTGTTCGCTCATTTCCGGCCCCCTAATGGTCTTTCATGAAATTTGGTGCAAAAATCCGTCGTCCAATTTGAAAGGCCAAGTTCGTTAACCAGCAAAATCCGCCCAGTGGAAGATGGTGTTTGGAGCGAAATTCGCGCAAAAAAAATCGTAACGCTCACATTTTTGAGTTCATATGCTTGTTAGTACTCGTTTTATAGGCTTCATGGCCAAGGGAAACGAATGAAACCATTTTCAAGATGATGGCTTTAACCGTTTTCGAGAAAATACCGTTTTTGGTAAGTACCGTTGGGTACTTAGAATCATGGGATTCAGTTGAAACATTTTCTGCATGTTCAACTTTCATCAAAACTAATATGTTGAAATTTTGGTAACGTTTGGAGTTAAGGAAGGGTTAATAAAATATTTTATTAACAGACATGAAAAGTTTTGGTAAGTTTGTAAATTTTCCTTAATATCTCTAAAAGGGTTGAGAATCTTGTGAAGCGGAAGTTTACCATTCGAAAGCTTACTAAATTCTCTACAAAAAATATTCTAAAGAAATTTTTGATTAGGCATTGTCGACCGGAGAAATAAGTGCTTAAAACTTGAAATGTGTTTGTTTTGTTCTTTTGCCCGGGTTTTCGTATTTGGTTAGCTCACATTTGGGTTGATTTTTTTTGTTTTTTTTTTAATTGCATTTATTTATAGAATTAGTATTACTGTAGAAGAAATCAACAAAATTAGAAACATTTTGATATTTGAAATAACTATTTCTAGTAGTGGGGTTGGCCAACGAGTGGTGGGTGCCATTCCAGGTATAAGGGTACGCTGCCCCTTGGTATCAGGCCCTTTGTTTACGGGGGAAAGGTTGAACCAAAATAATAACGGTTTCTATTTCAATCTTCCCAAATGACACTAGGGATAAAAACTGAACCGCGCTAAGATGACGCAGTTCCTGCGAGTCGGACTTTTATTTTTTTATTTTTCATTTCTTCTGTATACAAATTAGTATTAACTCTGTCCTCCTTGTTTTACAGCCCTGATGAAGGCTTGAATTTCAAGCCGAAACGTCGGGAACAAATATCGCATTTTTTTTAAATAAAAAAAAAAAAATAATTTATAAAAATATGTATGACTTAACGTGAAGATGTAATAGACAAAGTTTTATAAACCTAAAATGTGCGAAACATTTCCATAGATAATTTGTCTAATATATATGTTTATGTTTAAATATATAAACACACACACACATATATATATATATATATATATATATATATATATACATATATATATATATATATATATATACATATATATATATATATATATATATACATATATATATATATATATATATATATATATATATATATATATATATAAAGACACACATTCGCGTATTACCTTTCTCTAAATTTTGGAATAATTCAATAGTGTAAAATGTTTACACTATTTTTTTCCCCCGTGGTCTAGTGGCTAGCGCGCTAGATTCATAAGCGGGAGATGGTGGGTTCGATCCCCACCGGTGCCAGAAATTTTCTCATCTCAGGGCTCGCTGAGAAAATTCCTGGCTGCATCCTGGAGGCCGGTGCTAATGGCCAAGATTTTTCGATGCGCCGTAAAAAAAAAAACAAAAAAAAAACTGCAAATATGTTAGTGGTTTCTACTGTGAACATGTGGATATGAGCGGGTCGCTACATTTGGGGGCTCTATAATAAAGAGAGAGAGAGAAAAAAAGGGTTGCTCCACACACAACATAATGATCAACCCTTCAAATCTAGGTATTCCAATGAAAAACAAAAAATGACAAGAAAGAGTAAGTAAAACAAATAATAAAAAATACAGTAAAGTAAATAATCAAAAAATAAGTAATGTAAATAATCAAAAAATAAGTAATGTAAATAATCAAAAAATAAGTAAAGTAAATAATCAAAAAATAAGTAATGTAAATAATCAAAAAATAAGTAAAGTAAATAATCAAAAAATAAGTAATGTAAATAATCAAAAATACAGTAAAGTAAATAATCAAAAATACAGTAAAGTAAATAATCAAAAAATAAGTAAAGTAAATAATCAAAAAATAAGTAAAGTAAATAATCAAAAAATAAGTAAAGTAAATAATCAAAAAATAAGCAAAGTAAATAATCAAAAAATAAGTAAAGTAAATAATCAAAAATACAGTAAAGTAAATAATCAAAAAATAAGTAAAGTAAATAATCAAAAAATAAGTAAAGTAAATAATCAAAAATACAGTTTTATTAAGATTCCAGAAGACCCTGACTAAATCTACCTTTGATTTCCCTTTATTTTTTAAATTTATTTTTGGGTTGTGACTTCATTTAGATGTCACCAGCAGTCTGAATTTTGTGGTTTTCCACGTTCTGTTTGTTTTTAAAATAGTAATATTTTTCTATAAGAAGCTGCGAAGAGGATCCAAAGAGGTTAGCAAATCCTACAAGGCGACTAGTGCTGCCTACCCGTCCTCCTTGGCCTGTCTTCGAGTACCTCTCAGAATGTAAACAAGGGGAGGTTATCGGCCTTTTTAGCAACCTTGTGCGAAATTATTACGAGTCTGACTCAGTTTTAGCAATCCATACCTGATATGAGGAGTCAATGTTTGAAAGTGGATTTTTTAAAGGAAAATGTACCAATGTCGCTTGTTTGTATACGTCTTTTAATATGCTACCCACTGTTTGTCATTTTTGGAAGCTCATTATGAACAATTTCTTTAAAGACGTCCACTATTATTATTTTAAAAATTCAACAATAAAAATTAACTTTTTTGGAAAATCTTTTGTTGAATATTAAGGCACTTCATCCTTGAATCATTTTTTTTTTCTCAGAAATCTTTTGATTGCCCTGGGCTTTTCACTGTTTCCCTAAGCTCCCCTCTTCCAGGACTTCTGGGGATCTGTCTTTTCTGCCATTTGAATATCATTGCGGAGAATATAATCCATGTAAACTCTCCTGCTCCTTCAGCCATATTCAGGGTGTCTCCAAAATAAACAGCCAAACTTCGGAAGTCCACGCAGGATGAAAAAAGAAAGAAAAAATGTACTTTGGCAGATTTCTCGTTTTTGCTTCGTTTTCGAGAAAAACGTAAAAAACTGAAACACAATTGTGACTAGGCATTCTTTTATAAAGCCTATGTAAAAAAACATTGAAATTATTTGTTTTATCTTCCACCCCCTCCACTCACCCTCTCAGCCCCACCACCACCTCCTTTAATCTCCCCCACCCCAAAAATATATGCCTTTGATGCGGAATAGTGAAAAAAGGGGTCTCCATTTGTTGACCCTTCGACTTAACTCAGTCTTTCCAAGCATTCCTCGATTATAAACTGTCCTTGTTCTTGGAAGAAGTCCTTTTTAAGGAGATTCTTATGAGAACTAAGCATTGTTCTTGAATTCTTAATTCATTGATGCCCGTTTAAAGGTTAATCGGAATGTATCTTAGCAATTAAACATTATTTCCCTCAACACCTAGTTATATTAATAAAACGTTGTTCCGCGATGTTTGGTAACGCATCGCTGAACACAACCCTGAAGGTCAGTACTTCAGCAATGCCAAGGTTTGGTCTCGAAGACGTGTATATATATATATATATATATATATATATATATATATATATATATATATATATGACTGATTGGCGGTAGAAAAACCAAAACATCAGGTCTCCACCAAAATTATTTATTAAATAAAATTTTCGAGTACGGTTTCGTAGGGATGGGCGATAGTCGATAGTTCAGCACTATCGATAGGCCGATACTATCGGATAAAATATATAGATACTATCGATAGCTATTCGATAGTATCGTCCTCTATTCCTTAGATACCTGTCCAATGAAGAATTTAATGTTATTGAATTATCTATTACTTGCAGGATTAGGTATATTTATAAGATTACACAAAGGTTTATTACGAAAAACGAATTTATCTAAATTTATAAAAAGCATTTACAAAGATAAAAATATCAAGAGGCTCAAGAAAGTGCAATTATTTCAAACTGTTATAGTTGTGCTCCTTGAGGCACATATTACCAGAAAGGAAACCCGCTCAGTCTGGTCCGTTGCTCAGAAATTACATTTCAGCGGCTGAAAATACACGTTCTTAGGCTACAGACGAGCCTGGAATACAAAGGTATTTCCTGGCTACATTATGTAGTTGGTTCTTTACATCAGACCGTTCCTTTTCAGTATTTAATTCACCAGACGTGCCAGTATTTAATACCACAGCCCTCCAGATGCTGAGAACTTCAATTCTAAAAAAAAAGTAATAACTCTATCGATAGTTCATGACTATCGATAGCTACTATAGATAATTATGAACTATCGATATATCGATAGTAACTATCGACTATCGCCAGTCCATGGTGCTGTGTCCATGTGAAAACCTCCTATAGTAAAGGACTAGATTCACTCATGATGGAGTTGAAGACTTCCGAAGATTTGGAGTGGTTGAATTCGAATCCGGTGTCTTTTTGAGCTGATCGGGGTCAAGTTTAATTATAAAGAAAGAAACTGGAGTGTTGGTCCAATGGTCAGCTTAAAAACATAAATACTGACCGCAATCGTGGAACTACAGGAGGGACAATTGTTGGAGAATTCGTTTACAACTTGAACAAAATGGTCCTAATTTCTTTTAGTTATTTCTGGTGGTGATCGCGGATGCATTGAGGTTTGAACCTACTCCCTCAAAGGGAAAGGAGAAAATGCAAGATAAATAGGTAAAAATCTGAAGCGGAGATCTCATTGTTCAGCTGATGGCTGAATTGTGGATCACCATCTGTGAAGCTGACCAGCTGATGTTCCTTCCTCCATGTCTGTCTGTTTCCTATTAGAACAGCTGGTAAAATATCACTCTTTACTCCCTACTCCATTCATTATTGCCTTTTATCTTCTCAAGTTTTCCTTTGTAGCTGGTCTGTACTCGCCCTTTGTAGCTGGGCTGTACTCGCCCCTTTGTAGCTGGTCTGTACTCGCCCCTTTGTAGCTGGTCTGTACTTGCCCCTTTGTAGCTAGTCTGTACTCGCCCCTTTGTAGCTGGTCTGTACTCGCCCCTTTGTAGCTGGTCTGTACTCGCCCCTTTGTACCTGGTCTGTACTCGCCCCTTTGTAGCTGGTCTGTACTCGCCCCTTTGTAGCTGGTCTGTACTCGCCCCTTTGTAGCTGGTCTGTACTCGCCCCTTTGTAGCTGGTCTGTACTCGCCCCTTTACCCTTCAGTATTAGGAACGACTTATTTATTTTTACATTTTTTTTAGTGGTCAAACAGTCCTCTATTTCTCTTCTCCCACAACCCTCGCTCTGTCCTCTTTTTCTCTTCTCCCTCAACCCTCGCTCTGTCTCTCTTTCTCTCACCTTCTTATGAACAATTCCCAATAGTGTGTTCATGCGCATGACTTCTGTTCGTCCAAAGGCACAAGCAGAATCGTGGATAGAATTTATACGAACAACTCCTTTTAGCGGGGTGGGGGTCATCCCTCCTTCTATAAGTAGGAAATCTCCTTATGAAACAATATGGAAGTGACGACTAATGATATTTTTGGATTAGAATAAATTGGAGGTCTAGTATCCTAAGTTAAGAAACTTTGACTTGGCTACAATTGAATCGATCCGTGCAAGAAGGGCTTCAGTCCATTTTTCCCAACATGATTTAGTGATGGATTCGTTGTACCTGAAGATTCTTATGAAAGATAACTGTATTTGTCGTCTTTAAGTATGTCAGTATGGTATCAATGTGGGGGCTCCTATCAGATAACAGTTCACTGAGGCTTCGAGGAATCTGTAAGTTGTCTCTATTAGGGCAGTCTGTTAGTAAGTGTTTTACTGTTAAAGGTACGTTACATGCCTCATATAGTGGTTTGTCAATGTCTTGTGAAGAGGTACGAATGGGTGAGCCGTGTATGTCCAATCCTAAGTCGTGTTAGTATTACTTCGTCGCGTCTTGTCCTTAGTTCTCCTGACGAATATGGCTGTATACTGCACTTTACTTCCCTGAGGTGGTTATCTTGTGTGCAGTACCACGTTGCTTGCCATCTATTCAGTATAGTGTGTGTTATTTTTGTTTGTAAGTCTTGTATTGTAAGTTCTGGTCATGTGGGTGGCTAGTTGTTGCAAGTTTTGCCTGTTCGTCTGCTTTTGAAGTCTCTCCAAGGTTCTCATGACCAGGAACCCACACCATTGTTACCATTGTGTGTAAGTCTTTTAGTCTTGATAGTTCTTGTAAAAATGAGGATCGGGTTGGTGGTGTAGATGTTGTTTCAGGAGAGTAAACAACTTACGGAGACTGTAGTATTGTAGTCTGTACGTTGGATAGGCCGAAAAGTATGCCATGCAGCTTTGCTGTATATAAGCTTGTATATACCGGGAGGCTGATGTGGTATATGCTCTCTCCTAGAACAGCTGTTGCTCCCACCGCGCTCGCTGCTTTGGACCCATCCGTGTATAATATTGGAGTATTTTTGGTAAATCCTGCCGCCGTGGAAAGTACCTAATAACCCTACTCACCCCCTCCCCTCCCCTGAAAACCCTCCCCACCTCCTAGAATTAGGTTATATTAAGGTTAATACCGAGGATGATACGAGTTACCACCAAGGTCCTTGCTATAACCTCCTAGTCCTCCCTCCTGGATACGACCTTCTCCTAGTCTGCAGTTCTTGATTAGGAAGTATTCATTGAAACGGATCAATCTCCGCTTCTTTACAAATAAGATAAGTCCAACCCGAATTTAATCCTGTTAACATCTCATGGTTCTTGCCGGATATAAAGATACGATTGTATAACAACTCAAAATTTCTATGGTTCTTATGCAATTTTCATAAGAGCGACGTCAATCGGTGCTAACCGGGCCGATTTCGTTCTTTTGCGCGGGGTTTTGGCTCTTTTTGCCTTAGTTTTTTGGCATTTTTTTTATTAGTATTTTTTTCATTAATACAAGATAAGTAAATTAGAAGCCTGTTAGTATTACTTTTCGTTGCTAATAGCGGAAGCAAGATATTTCCGCTTGGCGACTTCCGGTGTCCTCTGCATAAGGGGCCCTGACACTGACAAAAAGTTTGCAAAAACATTTAACGGTGTCGATTTTGTGCAAAAATATTGAGAGTGTGTGGAGAAAATTGTGCAAAAAAGTGGGTATTAAATATTTTCAAACTCCGAATTCACCCTGTGCAAAGAAACGCATCCAGCTATGCCTGAGTACAACCCGATGCGCCTTGCTTCCATCACGAATGCTTATTCGACAATGAAATATTTTTGTGCTGAGTGAGGTCCATGACCATTCAATATTTTGTACAAAATAACCTGAACATTCTGCTCAAAATTTTGACAACATTTTTATCATTGTGAAGGCCCTATAAATCTCGCTATTCATTCAGATGTTTTTTTGCACGGCGTGCTTACATTTTTTACAACGTTTACATATGACGCTAGGGATAAACCCGGAAACACCCTAAGATGACACAGTTCCACATTTTTCCGAAGGCCACATCCAGTTACTTTGAAGTATCTGTCATGATTTTAAACAGTGATTTTGCTACTTACTGATTAGCTTACAGGTTCTTTGCAGGTTATCTATTTTCATCTTTACGGGTTATCTAAGGTTAGAAACCATATTATATAGATATAGTTATGAAAAGTTAATATAGTCATGAAAAGTATTTAAATTCACTGCACTCACTACTAAAATTAACTTCTTTTAACTACTATATTTATATAATATTGTTTCTAACTAACGCTTAGATAACCTGTATTTGTAAGCAATACTTTTAGGCTAGTAAAACATAAATGAAAATAAGCAAAATATATTTCAGCAAGCAATATTTATTAATAAAAAGGTTAATATTATAAAATTCAATGGTAATTGTGAAGTTTAGGGGCCTCCTCGCCGATTTTTTTTGTCCGGTGGTTCTATAACATATTTATATTTATTTCGCACTATGGGCATACATGCTATGCGTTTCCGCTCGCTCAAGAAGATATCAAAACTCTAGTCAATCCAACTCGCTAAAATTAATAGAAGTCTATTATTTTTTGCGAGTTGGATTGACTTGGGTGTTAAAGGTTACTTTACTACCAGCAACAACCGATAGAAATGCTAATGAGTTATGCGCGTGCGCTGAATCACTGTTGCTTTTTTTTTTCTTTTTTTTACGCCGCTTCGACAACTAGGCCATTAGCGCCGACATCCAGGGCGCAGCGAGGAATTTTCCCAACGAGCCGTGGGTTGAGAAAATTCCTGCCGCCGATGGGAATCGAACCCACCATCTCCCGCGTATGAATCTAAGGCGCTAGCCACTAGACCAAGGGAAACCCCCCGAATCACTGTTATAATCACTACAGATACTTGACAAGTAACTGGATGTTGTTCTTCGCTAACAGACAGACCCCCTGCGAGTATTTCCTGCCTGCAGCTGTCTCCTTCCCGAATGGTACCCTAGATGATATGAGATTGCTAAGATGAAGCAGTTCCTGCGAGTTGGTCCTACCGTAGTTCTCTCCTTCCCCAATGGTATCTCCAAACAGAGACCTGGAGTTGCCCTGGAGTGTTGGTGGGGGTACCCCGGGCCTTGGTGGGAGCTGGTACCAGGTTCCAGAGGGTCAGCTTCCCCCACTTATCAGTCTTAGGTTAGTATTGCTTCTTGCAACTTGTGTCAACCAATCCAACCACACAACGCTCAACAGGTCGCTCTTTCATTCATGATAGTCCCTCTTCGAGGATTACACAACTAAATCAAGTGAGCAGTAAACTTTTATTTAATAATTTCGTATTTTTTTATCAGTGATCTTATAATTTTTGTATAAATGTCACAAACTGTCAAAACATGTTGGTAATAAGACTCTTCAAGCCCCCTTAAATCGCTATATCTGCAAAAATAAATCAGGGAAAAAATTAAACGAACATTAACTGAGTTTGTATCACCTTGAATTAAGGTACTCCACCAATACAACGCAATTCTAACATCTCAAACGACATCCAAGACCTCATAGGCTATGATAACTAGCAGGAGCTGTATATATGTATATGTATATGTTGGTATGGAATACTAGCAACCTAGAACATGGAATAGGTAGCCAACTATAACTCTATTGCACCCCAAAAAAAAAATATGTTTTCTAAGCCAAGTGATCTTATTCAATTTATTTTTGAGGTTTTTCTGACACATTTTTACCGATTAGATCAAAATTTCGTGGGGTTGTAGCCCCTCCCCTTATATACGTCCATGATACCTAGTAGAAAAACAGTATACTGACCTACCTCAAAAACACAGGCCTATATAATCTAATTTGATCACTGTTGACTTTAAAAAAAATATGTGCCCAAAATAATTAAATGTTTGCTCAGAAAACATCATTGGAAGTCTAGAAAAGTTTTTTTTTTTTTTTTTTTTAAACGCGAAATGGTCCAACTTTTCACGGTTTTTCTAGAATTTCTCTAAATGAAAGCATCTAATCGAGGAGTGTACTATTACCTAACATTTAGAACATGAAATTGTGGGTCGAGTGAGTACCAAAACTTTTCACGGTTTTTCTAGAATTTCTCTAAATGAAAGCATCTAATCGAGGAGTGTACTATTACCTAACATTTAGAACATGAAATTGTGGGTCGAGTGAGTACCAAAACTTTTCACGGTTTTTCTAGAATTTCTCTAAATGAAAGCATCTAATCGAGGAGTGTACTATTACCTAACATTTAGAACATGAAATTGTGGGTCGAGTGAGTACCAAAACTTTTCACGGTTTTTCTAGAATTTCTCTAAATGAAAGCATCTAATCGAGGAGTGTACTATTACCTAACATTTAGAACATGAAATTGTGGGTCGAGTGAGTACCAAAACTTTTCACGGTTTTTCTAGAATTTCTCTAAATGAAAGCATCTAATCGAGGAGTGTACTATTACCTAACATTTAGAACATGAAATTGTGGGTCGAGTGAGTACCAAAACTTTTCACGGTTTTTCTAGAATTTCTCTAAATGAAAGCATCTAATCGAGGAGTGTACTATTACCTAACATTTAGAACATGAAATTGTGGGTCGAGTGAGTACCAAAACTTTTCACGGTTTTTCTAGAATTTCTCTAAATGAAAGCATCTAATCGAGGAGTGTACTATTACCTAACATTTAGAACATGAAATTGTGGGTCGAGTGAGTACCAAAACTTTTCACGGTTTTTCTAGAATTTCTCTAAATGAAAGCATCTAATCGAGGAGTGTACTATTACCTAACATTTAGAACATGAAATTGTGGGTCGAGTGAGTACCAAAACTTTTCACGGTTTTTCTAGAATTTCTCTAAATGAAAGCATCTAATCGAGGAGTGTACTATTACCTAACATTTAGAACAGGAAATTGTGGGTCGAGTGAGTACCAAAACTTTTCAATTGGAAGTGGTTTTAAGAAATAAGTTGATGAGAACTGTAAAAGCAGCTTGGAAAATGTACTACGAGTTTTTTCTAATTTGTTTATTAATTCAATGTGAACATTGGTGAGCAAGTAGTTTGGTTTGCTTTATTTTTTGCTGCGTGCTGAACATGTTCTCAGCTTTATGACCATTTACGCCTTTACATAATTAAAGTAACTCTTCATAAAAGGAAAATTGCACCAAATAAAAATAAAACATCACTGACCATCCCTTAAAAAACACAAAAAGTAGACAAAATTGGTGTTTCTTTTTGTAAATTTACATCTCGGTGATTTGGGTACTCCATCGACGCATAATTTCATGTTCTAAACGTCGGTAATACTAATCCTTTCCATTCATTGCTTTGTTTTAGCGGAATTTTATAAAAACTATAAAAAAAAGCGAAGATTTCGGGTTTTTTTTACATATTATGACTCTAGCTCAGTTAAAAAATTGTGGAAAAAATCATATTATTGATATCTGATACCTTTTTTTAATAAATAAAACTATATCCAGACTTTCGCCGATTTGTTATTAACAACATTCTTTCCTTCTAATTTGACCGGACCAACACGGTGAACCCTCCGCCTTAAATCTTTTCCAGTTATTCTTATGTGTATAATTACTTTAAACAGACTGCTCTCCTGAAATGACCAAGTACAAAATAAATTATTAAAAATCGCCCCTAACATTAGTTTGAATATTTCATTTCGTTATAAGATTTGGTAAACCTTGATCACCTTGAGAAACACATTCAGAACTCGAGTCCAAAGCACAGTCCCACCATCGATGACTTTTGTTGATAAACAACCTCATCACATCGTTTCTTATGGAAACAGGGGGTTTCAAGGTGAAGGAGCAAAACATGTGGCATATATCGTCCTACCATTATGTGCATTTATTATATATATATATATATATATATATATATATATATATATATGTATATATATATATATATATATATGTATATATATACATATATATATATATGAAATTTGTAAGTTACATATAAAGGACTTATAGGTGAATTGAGAAATGTTTCTATGTCATTCTTCATGTCCTTAACGTGTCTTCTTTTTGGAAGTAATAAATATATTTTGACTGTTAACCAATCATGACAAAGATTCAAAAAATAAGAAAAAATTCCTAGCACATTTCTAGTGCTCAAAAGCGTCAAGGAAATAAAAGATTGAAAAGAGGATAGAATATATTATTATTCAATAATAATAAAAAAGAATGGGAAGAAACCTTGTCCTATAAGAGCACATTCCGTTCCATTATTCTAAAATATATTTTTAGCCATGGGCGTATATAAGGAGGGGGGCTGAGGAGCTGCATCCCCCCCCCCCGAAATTTTCATTTGATGGTAAAAATGTATCATAAAACCCTTAAAAATTAATTAAATAACATCACTTAGTTCATAAAAAACAGTTTATTTTAGGTGTAATAGCGTTTTAGTTGCCTAAAACTATTCCAAGTTCTAAATTGTTATTATTCTATACACCGGAAATGGTCTCAGCCCCCCCAAATTTTCCCAGCCCCTCCCGAAATTATTTCCTATACACGCCCATGTTTTTAGTTCGCTACAACGAAATTGTGTAGGAATGTCTCTCCAGTAATTAATAACACGTTATTAGGAATTGGAGGCTACGTTATCGTAAGAAAGTTGGACTTGGGATATGATTAAAAAATAATTAGACAAGATATGATCCATTGTGGATATGATGTGATATCCCTTTTTCAATATATTACTTGGCCAATGGATTGAATATATTCGTTCCTATTTTGCTTCGATTTTCATATTCTTTAGTTTGACATGGTAGGGACGATATGATATAATGTGGATATGATATGATGTGACCAACAAGTATATCTATTTTATTGAGGCACGTTTATGAATCATAAAGATAAGACTAAGAATCCTATGCTCTTCCTCGTCCTCTTCATATTAAAATTAGTAATGTAGTTAGTTTTTTTTTTTTAAGGCTTGTCAACCTTAATATCATGAACGCCATTGAATGAAACTTTCATTATATTTGGAGGTGAAATTTTTCCTCATTTCTTTTGAATTTAATAATTTATTGAGTCAGCTTTTGGTTTTTATTGAATTACTTATCATTGTCATTATTTATCATTGATCCTGGCATTTTTTTCCTTACTTATATTACTTTCAGTATATTTTCCATGCGTAATATTTATTTGCGTTTCTGTACACAGAACAAATGTAAATAAACGCACTCACACACAAGCGGGCACACACACAGACATATGCACTCACCCATACACATATTCCAACCCATATCCATGCAACCTGACTCACATATTCTCTAACACAGACAGCACACACACACACACACACTCTATCCAGCTTATTTAATTAATCTTATGTCTTTAGATTTTATTAATTAGTTCCGTTTTGTCTATAAAGTTTAATAGCTTTCTAACGTTATCAGCATCATCTCCAAGGATTTCATCCATGATGTCTGATAACATTAGCTCTTCTCTAATTGATTGATATATTCGGCATTCTGTAAGTAGATGTTTCACTGTTACTTGAACGTTGCATGATTCACAGATTGGGGGCGGTTCTTTAGAAAAAAGGAATGAATGAGTTAATCTTGTATGCCCAATCCGCAATCGACTTAAGGCAACTTCATGTTTTCTATTGATGCTTGGCGCGGTCTTCCAAGCTTTAACTGTTAATTTTATTTCTCTTAATATGTTGTTTTCTATTATTTGCCATGTAGATTGCCAGTTTTGCCAGACTATTTCCTTTAGGTAAGTAGTTAGTTTAAAAGGACATTTTAAACCCTTATCAACAGACTACGGCTTGTTGTCAATGTGCATCCTTATCTATGACAATTTAGTAAGAATGTGACGACAGTTGTGATTTGAAGTCTCACAAGAAAAGCTATATCAACAGACTACGGCTTGTTGTCAATGTGCATCCTTATCTATGACAATTTAGTAAGAATGTGACGACAGTTGTGATTTGAAGTCTCACAAGAAAAGCTATATCAACAGACTACGGCTTGTTGTCAATGTGCATCCTTATCTATGCCAATTTAGTAAGAATGTGACGACAGTTGTGATTTGAAGTCTCACAAGAAAAGCTATATCAACAGACTACGGCTTGTTGTCAATGTGCATCCTTATCTATGACAATTTAGTAAGAATGTGACGACAGTTGTGATTTGAAGTCTCACAAGAAAAGCTATATCAACACACTACGGCTTGTTGTCAATGTGCATCCTTATCTATGACAATTTAGTAAGAATGTGACGACAGTTGTGATTTGAAGTCTCACAAGAAAAGCTATATCAACAGACTACGGCTTGTTGTCAATGTGCATCCTTATCTATGACAATTTAGTAAGAATGTGACGACAGTTGTGATTTGAAGTCTCACAAGAAAAGCTATATCAAGATTAGAAGATATCTGGAGGAGCTAAATATTTAGAAAACATTAAATGCCTTATCTTATCTTTATTCTGCCTCAATGTTTACTTGATAACAGCTGATAAGAAGCACCTCAACTAGTTTTGAGTATTCTCTTCAATTTGTTATTATAATCATTCAGTAAATTGATTTTTAATTAATACTCTTAAGAGGTGTTCTGTTGTTATTCAATATTTTTGTGGAATGTATCGAACTTGGAAGTCGGATTCTTAAATAAGTCTAGCAGAATCTTTGGTCCCTGGTCAATACGGGTAAATTCCACCTCAATAAGTCGAAAATATGCAAAATTGTGTAAATAAGTCGAACTGAAAATATTCGTCCTGACAAGAGACTTGTATGACTTCCAACTCTATGAGTAGAGCTATTATAAGTCATTACTGAAAACCTGTTTTGCTGTAAAACCGTTTGCGCGTAAAACGCAAAAAACAGAAAAATATCGCCCTTTTGTAGACAAATTCCTATTTATCACTGAAACCAAGCCTTGTACGTAAAAACACCTCAATGTAAACGTTGTAGCCTATTAATTTTCCTTTCAGATGATACCAAGATCAAAGTTGTAGATTAAATATTTAACGGGGTATTATGAATGAAAACAAAGGCAATTTTTTTTTTTTAGTTTTATGATATAATAATTTCATATGGAAAAATAAATTTATTCTGTTCTGTTTTATAATAATTTGTATATAATTTTTTTCATAAAGTAAGTAAGTACTTTTTTTATTGTTTATGTCAGCTACTTTTTTTCTATTCATATAGATTTTCTGAATTGTTACTTTTTAAAACTTTTAAGGTATATTTTTCATTCATAATATCCCGTTAAATATTAAACCGACAACTTTGATCTTGGTATCATCTGAAAGGAAAATTAATAGGCTACAACGTTTGTATCGAGGTGTTTTTACGTACAAGGCTTGGTTTCTGTGATAAATAGGAATTTGTCTACAAAAGGGCGATATTTTTCTGTTTTTGCGTTTTAGTCTTAAAATTAAATTTTCTATCAGAATTCGTCATAAAAAATACCTGCCACCATTGGAAAATCAAGAGTTAGATACGCTGGAGAAAAACTGAAGAATGTTACAAAGTCAACTAAACCTTTAAAATAAACCTCATGCAACATAACCATAACAATTTCCTCCTAGAGAAAAGGGGGTGGACACATATACTCGGACACCCTGTATATCAGGCCAACCCATAAGGAATGTCGGTTCATAATATTCTGTCAGCTTATGTTCCCTGCTTTTCTATTTCTTTTTGAATATTATAACATTAAATATGCTAAAAACTGGTGAAACTTATTTATACTGTGCTGAAATTTCTTTTGAACTGGATCTCCCAAGACACCACTTGAGCTATGTTATCCGTTGGGAATTTGATGATGGAGAAAATGCTGCTTAAACTCATCGAAAACTTTGCAAAAATTTCATTAGTTAGCGACAAGTGGAGCGGTGGTTTGAATGATTTCGAGCGACAAATCGCAAGCTTGAAGACGAGCCTCGTACAGGTCTAGCAACAGAGCTTGACGACCAACTCCTCCAGGCTACTGTAGAAGAAAATCCTGTAGTAACAGTAGAAGAGCTAGCAGAAAAACTTGGATCGACACATTCTACAGTCCAACGACATTACTAATGGGATAATCTGATATTTATCCATTCTGTACTTGGATATTTCCCGAACAGAGACTCCCAAAATAAAATAATGTTTTAAAATGTCAAAAATTTATTTTTTGATAAACTCATTTCATTAGCAAGCAAATTTAGGGGGTTAGTCGAACAATTTTTCAAGGTTAACTTATCGACAGTTGACGATATATATATATATATATATATATATATATATATATATATATATATATATATATATGTATGTATGTATGGGGGGGGGGGCGAGGTTAGCTCAGTGGTAGAGCACTGGACTAATAAGCTGGAGGACCTGAGTTCAAATCCCGAGCTTAGTACTAAAGATTTTTTCTTCTAGTGTCTTCGTTCATGGGTTGAATACGGCCTCCCTGACCGTCCCTATGCCAACCCAGCCATTAATTAATTTAATAATGGGTACCTTGGGTGCTAATGACTCTAGCAGTCGAAGCAGCCAAGGGGGAAAATCAGGCGGCCGGAGCATAGTACTGACCACACTATCTCCCTAGTGTTCCGTATGGTCATGAATCAGATACCTCTATAGTATCTGCCCCTCTCGGCCCTTATGGCCTATTACGGGACTGGTTTATAAATATATATATATATATATATATATATATATATATGTTTTTTACCTATTCAAAGTTGGAAACACCCTAAAATATTTGACAGTTGGAAACCCGGTCCGAAATCTCTAGAATGTTCTAGTAAATGTAGTATTACTGTTAGTAACGTTAGTAGAATCTCCCGTGGTCTAGTGGTTAGCGCGCTAGATTCATAAGCGGGAGATGGTGGGTTCGATCCCCACCGGCGCCGCTAGAAATTTTCTCATCTCAGGGCTCGCTTAGAAAATTCCTGGCTGCACCCTGGATGTAAAAAAAGTAACGTTAGTATATAAATAGATTAGATCTTAGAGTTGTTTTAAAAGTGAAAGTCTTTGTTGAGTTTTAGCTCTCCATTTCGAGCATAACAGTTATTTCACTACAAAAGTTGAACGTTTAAGCTATATTTGGTGAAAGCCAGAGTAGCCATAACGGAACCTAGTTTTTATCTTTAACTAGCTTCTACGGTTTCTTTTCCTGTTTATCGCTTCATCTATTCGCCGTTTGTGCATGTCTTTCTCTAGTTATTTCTTTCATGGGCGTATATAGAAAATAATTTCGGGTGGGGCTGGGAAAATTTCGGGGGGGAGGGCTGAGAACATTTCCGGGGTATGGAATACTAAAAATTTAGAGCTTGGAATAGTTTTAGGCAACTAAAACGCTATTTCACGTAAAATGAAATGTTTTTTATGGACTAAGTGATCTTATTTAATTTATTTTTAAGGATTTTACGACAAGTTTTCACCATCAAATCAAAATTTAGGGGGGGGGGCTGCAGCCCTCTCAGCCTCCCCTTATATACGCCCATGATTTGTTTAATAATAACAATAAAAATAGTTTCCTCTGAGGGGATGCATTACGATCAGTTTACAAGAGCTACCTATTTGTCACTCTCACTAAACTGGGTTTGTGATGAGTGACAAATACTGTTCATACGTTGTTGGAAAATTGTGTTCAGTACGGTCCGTCCATATTTGACATTCTCATTATGCTGGCTTAATTAAGTAACATTTACTCGTGGAGGAGAATCAGCGATGGCCCCCCACCAACAGCAGGTGAATGGGTGTCTTCAAGGGAAGACTCGAATAGAAAAAGTTTACTCTACCATCAAACACTGGCAATTATTTGCATGGGCGTATATAGAAAATAATTTCGGAGGGGGCTGGGAAAATTTCAGGGGGGCTGAGACCATTTCCGGTGTATGGAATACTAACAATTTAGATCTTGGAAGAGTTTTCGCCAACTAAAACGCTATTACACCCAAAATGGTATATTTTTATTGAACTAAATGATCTTATTTAATTTATTTTTAAGGATTTTATGAAATTTTTACCGATCAACTCAAAATTTCGGGGGGGGGGGCTGCAGCCCCCTCAGCCCCCCTTATATACGCCCATGATTATTTGTGGAATGTGGAATAGAACTTGAACTGGCACGAGCCAGCAATTTTGATTTGTAAATTTTCTTTGGGGGTAAGAAAAAAAAAAAAAAAAACAGTTACTCGTGCTTTCAGTACGGTCCTTCAAGAAAATAACTTGTCACCAAATACTTTTGGTCTTGAAACATAATTAGTTCAATCCGGAGTAAACCCTCATAAATGAACCGATTTTGGATATATTAACAGTACAAGTTTTTTTTTTTCAAAGTAATGCGGCCGAAGCATAGTATTGACCACTCTGAGGACTAGTGGTGTGTTACGAGACAGATTGTTTTGAACGCGAGCATTTATCCCATTCTTCAATAAATATTTAAATTATTTTTTGTTGAGAGGAGATTGTTCCCGCATCTGTGAGGTATAGTTCTCAATCTTCTCATCGCCCTGATGAAGGCTTGAGTTTCAAGCCGAAACGTCAGCAACAATAAAACCATATTCATTTGTAAAATGTAGTTTTATTAATAAGCAATTACCGAACCCCAACAATCCCTAGCTTTAAATTATTTTTGTTTTGCGGATGAGTAGTATTTCTTGGGAGAAGGATGTCTTTTACGCTTAAAGAGTTTCACGTTCCGACTGATTTCCTTTCAGGGACCATGAAGTCCCGACCCTCCAACAAAGAGAAACGCATCTCCTGAGAATGTTGCGCGATTCACGACAGATAATTCATGGTCAAAACATTTCAAAAGTAAAACAATACCTCACGAGTTTTTAAGGTTAAGATTTTGAAGTTATACATAAAATTAGTTATGCTCATACGACAAATCCTATGTTAAAGTTAAAATATAGCTGGGGGAGACCTCGTCATCTTAGCGCGATTCCAATTGTACGTCCTTACCTTTTGTGGTAGTTTTTTCGGTAAAAATGAAGTTTCACAACCTCAAAACCGATTTCTTTCAAATTTTGTACAATAACGTATTTTGATGCACTAAACACGAAGACGTTAAAAAAAAAAAAAAAAAAAAAAAAAAAAACGTCGGATTTAACTAGGAAAGAAGTTATTAAGCACTTAAGTTCACTGTTATGCGGGTTATGAGAGCTAATGTAAACAACTAAATTTGTGACGACTTTAAGGCATACATGCTATGCGTTTCCGTTCGATACGCTCGCTCAAGAAGATAACAAAACCCCAGTCAATCCAACTCGCTAAAATTAATAGAATTCTAATAGAATAGAATATTAAGCACTAAAGTTCACTGTTATGCGGGTTATGAGAGCTAATGTAGACAACTAAATTTGTGACGACTTTAAGGCATACATGCTATGCGTTTCCGTTCGATACGCTCGCTCAAGAAGATAACAAAACCCCAGTCAATCCAACTCGCTAAAATTAATAGAATTCTAATAGAATAGAATATTAAGCCCTAAAGTTCACTGTTATGCAGGTTATGAGAGCTAATGTAAACAACTAAATTTGTGACGACTTTAAGGCATAAATGACGACTTTAAGGCTTACATGCTATGCGTTTCCGTTCGATACGCTCGCTCAAGAAGATAACAAAACCCCAGTCAATCCAACTCGCTAAAATTAATAGAATTCTAATAGAATAGAATATTAAGCACTAAAGTTCACTGTTATGCGGGTTATGAGAGCTAATGTAGACAACTAAATTTGTGACGACTTTAAGGCATAAATGACGACTTTAAGGCATACATGCTATGCGTTTCCGTTCGCTACGCTCGCTCAAGAAGATAACAAAACCCCAGTCAATCCAACTCGCTAAAATTAATAGAATTCTAATAGAATATAATATTAAGCACTAAAGTTCACTGTTAGGAAGGTTATAAAACTAGGCGTCAACAGCGTATTTGTAAACACGCGCATGCGCAGATATGTAACATTGGGAAACAGAGAACTCTCATTTGAAATGTTCAGAAACCATTTATTCAAAAATATTGTTAATTTTAAGGGCATCCTCACCCGTCGTCATCTGTCGCTTAAGGGCATACGTGCTATGCGTTTCCGCTCGCTACGCTCGCTCAAGAAGATAACAAAACCCCAGTCAATCCAACTCGCTAAAATTAATAAAATTCTATTAATTATTCTATTAACTTTAGTGCTTAATAACTTCTTTCCTAGTTAAATGCGAAGGTTTTTTTTAACGTATTCGTGTTTAGTGCATCAAATTACGTTATTGTACAAAATTTGAAAGAAATCGGTTTTGAGGGCGTGAAACTTCATTTTTACCGTTTTTTCTTGCCTACTGATAGCGAAGCTTGTTGGCTATTTCTTAATTAGGCCTCTGCTGTTAGCCACCTCTCCATTGCGGATAAGTCCGCACATAATATTTGGCTCAATGGAATATTTCTGTACCCCGGAGGTAAAGGACACCATCTCACATATTTGTAATTGTTCAGGAGAGCCAATTTTCCATAATTGTGAACTATCAAAATTTGCTTTTTGGTTGCTTACAGAAACAGTTTAAAGAAAATGTTTCACATTGTTATTGGTTTTGCTAGGTAATTGTAAGTATTGATCATATTCAAACAAAACCAACATGGTGTCTTTTACCTCTAATGAAAACGGACATGGTTTTATTTTTTGCTGTCTTATCTTTTTTATCGTTGGGAACAGGACATAGTGCCCTATGCCATTATATGGATCGAAAAATTCTCAATAAGAAAATGGTGTTAAGTCAATTTAATAAAAAAATGGAGATGGTGTCTCCTTTACCTCCGGGGTACAGATTTGATCTCCTCTTATGCACATCTGGGTTGTCGAGTATTATTTGGAAGTTGTGACGCTTTCATCGTAAAATAACATTCTTTGTACATGATTTATCACAACCATTATGTACAATAAAACGCATGTAAACAAATTCACTCATAAATTTAGAGCATGCAGTAATTTCGTGACCGTTGTTCCTGAAATGTTGACATTTTCAGACGCGACTTCCAAATTTCGTTAAAGAGCATCCTCCATATCTGGCGGGAGAGTGTGAAAAGGTCTTGTACAGCTGGACGGTAATAGTCGTGCGAAATCCAGAAACCCACTCTTGGCGCAGAGTCTGTAGCTATTTCTGCTGATGACTACCCCTGCAAATGGACAGGAATTGAAAGATGCTCTCATTTTCCAACAGGTTTTACTGGTTTTACGCAAGGCTGCGTTCGTCAAGTCCATTGCACAATGTGCAACAATGTTAAGGTCTTCTAAGATAGCACTTGTACTTTTTCTAGCATGTACTTGATGTCAAATCCTGATGCATGATAATCTAGAAGCACCCCAAGCTTAGCTTTTCTTTATTAATGTCACTTCGACTCCAAGGTCATTGGCACAAGCTTAGCACTAAGCTAGGTTTGTGGCAAGTGACAAATACTCGTTCACACTTTTATGAACAAGTGCTTACAGTACGGTCCGTTCAAACTTATCAACCAAGATTTGTGGATAACTTTTCACTAAACACTTTTTGGGCTCTTCAAACAATGAGACAAGAGACAACTGCTTAGTAGAATGGTGGTGGGATTGGGATACTTTTCGCTTAGTAAATAGAATACATTTAAGGGCCCTAGAGGTCGAGGGATCTAAGTAAAAAATTCTAGAAGTGAAATGGAGTCAATGTTGAACATATCGTCCCTACCATGTAAAACTACCTAATATGCAAATCGGAGCAAACTAGAGAACGAACATATTCTATCCATTGACCAAGTAATATATTGAAAAATGGTCTTATTCCATACTTTATTTAAGGCATTAAAGGCTATTCTAAAGGGGTTAGAGTTGCGACAATTGTCCACAATCCAAGAGTGAAGTCTCGAATTTTCCATATTCGATAGTTTGACATGGAAGGGACAATATGTGGAAATAGGAAAAACTAGAATTTTTACAGTTCCTATCATACTAGACAAATCCTCAGGTCCTTAGCTGTTTATTATCGATCATACATAATAGGTACATCATCCGGTTTATGATTAATATACAAAAGAATTGGAGAATCCGCACATAGACCCCTTAATTTCCTTCTGGAGTTAATATTACAAAAGTGACAATACTCAAGAGAACACAAGCTAGGTCAAGAAAACCACTTGGATCTCTTTACCGTCCACAAGATTACGGTCTTCAAAACACATTCCTGTAGCTAACTCATTTTTCATGTCACTTAGACCTATGGACTTCTGGCGACCTCATTTATATTCACTTGTAGTTGCGGTGTTTACTACATCTTCTTCCTCGTCAATAAAAAAATTATCTGTTTTCCACTTGATTAGAAGTGCTTAGATGTCAAGAACTATACTCGTGTAAACCACGCCTAAAATAATTTCGTGGGGGGGGGGGGTCTGGAAGGCCCCAGTTAATTGGGGGTTAGGGAAAACTTTTTAGTGTAAAATGGTGAGTTGAAATGTTCTTACCAAAACAAAATTTCGGGGGGCTGCAACCCCTCCCCCCTACATGCGCCCATGCCGCCACATTCATCAAAGCACACGGTTTTCTCCGGTATTTTCTCATCCGAGTAACAACGCGGTATGGCCGTTAGTTTATACTTCTTTCCGCATTTGTAATGCTAATTTTTTCTCAGTTTTAACGAGGCTGTGATTATTGTTTACGAGATGAGAACAAATACACAATTACATTCTAATTTAAGATTATCCGCTGTTAGAATCACGCTGTTCCCAACAAACGAGCTATTTTTATCTCTCCAACAAAAAAAAAAAAAAAAAAAAGAAAAAAAAAAACGAAAAAAGAAGGAATTATTATAGAAATAATCCTGACAACCTTGAAATTCCACAGCAATCCACTTCCTAATAATCCAAGAAGCCACCATCACCAAATGATTCCTAATTTGCTTATGTAATTCCTTCTCATTACATTCGATTACCTCCATCGTGCTCGTCCAGATAATTCCCTCTCGTTATCACTAGTGGTTTTCATAAAACCCTAAACACTATGGTTTGGCACGACAGGGTTAATTTAAAAAAAAAACGATTAATTAAATATTTTAATATATAATCTGACACGACTCAAAAATTAATTTAATCAATAATATTTCAGTTCTGACTATGAAAGACATGGTAAATATCTCTTTATCAACCATCAACACTGTATGTACCTAGCTTCAGAGCTTCTACACCAGAGGGGACTTGTGTCACTCTTCCTGTCTTAATGCTATTCCCTCTACATAGGCAAGAGTGTATGCACCTAGCTTCAGAGCATCTACACCAGAGGGAACTTGTGTCACTCTTCCTGTCTTAATGCTATTCCATCTACATAGGCAAGAGTGTATGTACCTAGCTTCAGAGCTTCTACACCAGAGGGAACTTGTGTCACTCTTCCTGTCTTAATGGTATTCCATCTACATAGGCAAGAGTGTATGTACCTAGCTTCAGAGCTTCTACACCAGAGGGGACTTGTGTCACTCTTCCTGTCTTAATGCTATTCCATCTACATAGGCAAGAGTGTATGTACCTAGCTTCAGAGCTTCTACACCAGAGGGAACTTGTGTCACTCTTCCTGTCTTAATGCTATTCCATCTACATAGGCAAGAGTGTATGTACCTAGCTTCAGAGCATCTACACCAGAGGGAACGCGTGACACTCTTCCTGTCTTAATGCTATTCCATCTACATAGGCAAGAGTGTATGTACCTAGCTTCAGAGCTTCTACACCAGAGGGAACTTGTGTCACTCTTCCTGTCTTAATGATATTCCATCTACATAGGCAAGAGTGTATGTACCTAGCTTCAGAGCTTCTACACCAGAGGGGACTTGTGTCACTCTTCCTGTCTTAATGCTATTCCATCTACCTAGGCAAGAGTGTATGTACCTAGCTTCAGAGCTTCTACACCAGAGGGTACTTGTGTCACTCTTCCTGTCTTAATGCTATTCCATCTACATAAGCAAGAGTGTATGTACCTAGCTACAGAGCTTCTACAACAGAGGGAAGTTGTGTCACTCTTCCTGTCTTAATGCTATTCCCTCTACATAGGCAAGAGTGTATGTACCTAGCTTCAGAGCTTCTACACCAGAGGGTACTTGTGTCACTCTTCCTGTCTTAATGCTATTCCATCTACATAAGCAAGAGTGTATGTACCTAGCTTCAGAGCTTCTACACCAGAGGGTACTTGTGTCACTCTTCCTGTCTTAATGCTATTCCATCTACATAAGCAAGAGTGTATGTACCTAGCTTCAGAGCTTCTACACCAGAGGGTACTTGTGTCACTCTTCCTGTCTTAATGCTATTCCATCTACATAAGCAAGAGTGTATGTACCTAGCTTCAGAGCTTCTACACCAGAGGGTACTTGTGTCACTCTTCCTGTCTTAATGCTATTCCATCTACATAAGCAAGAGTGTATGTACCTAGCTACAGAGCTTCTACAACAGAGGGAAGTTGTGTCACTCTTCCTGTCTTAATGCTATTCCCTCTACATAGGCAAGAGTGTATGTACCTAGCTTCAGAGCTTCTACACCAGAGGGTACTTGTGTCACTCTTCCTGTCTTAATGCTATTCCATCTACATAAGCAAGAGTGTATGTACCTAGCTTCAGAGCTTCTACACCAGAGGGTACTTGTGTCACTCTTCCTGTCTTAATGCTATTCCATCTACATAAGCAAGAGTGTATGTACCTAGCTTCAGAGCTTCTACACCAGAGGGTACTTGTGTCACTCTTCCGGTCTTAATGCTATTCCATCTACATAAGCAAGAGTGTATGTACCTAGCTTCAGAGCTTCTACACCAGAGGGTACTTGTGTCACTCTTCCTGTCTTAATGCTATTCCATCTACATAAGCAAGAGTGTATGTACCTAGCTAGAGAGCTTCTACAACAGAGGGAAGTTGTGTCACTCTTCCTGTCTTAATGCTATTCCATCTACATAGGCAAGAGTGTATGTACCTAGCTTCAGAGCTTCTACACCAGAGGGTACTTGTGTCACTCTTCCTGTCTTAATGCTATTCCATCTACATAAGCAAGAGTGTATGTACCTAGCTTCAGAGCTTCTACACCAGAGGGTACTTGTGTCACTCTTCCTGTCTTAATGCTATTCCATCTACATAAGCAAGAGTGTATGTACCTAGCTTCAGAGCTTCTACACCAGAGGGTACTTGTGTCACTCTTCCTGTCTTAATGCTATTCCATCTACATAAGCAAGAGTGTATGTACCTAGCTTCAGAGCTTCTACACCAGAGGGTACTTGTGTCACTCTTCCTGTCTTAATGCTATTCCATCTACATAAGCAAGAGTGTATGTACCTAGCTTCAGAGCTTCTACACCAGAGGGTACTTGTGTCACTCTTCCTGTCTTAATGCTATTCCATCTACATAAGCAAGAGTGTATGTACCTAGCTTCAGAGCTTCTACACCAGAGGGTACTTGTGTCACTCTTCCTGTCTTAATGCTATTCCATCTACATAAGCAAGAGTGTATGTACCTAGCTACAGAGCTTCTACACCAAGATAAATAGAATGTAAATAGAACAACGAGTAAAGCAGCTGATATATATATATATATATATATATATATATATATATATATATATATATGTTAAAATAAAACTTAAAATATTTACTTAAACTATACGATAAATACAATAAACATAACATTGCATCATCTTAGCGTGCTTCCATTCTTATCAACGAAGAGTTAATGGTTCGTTTTGATCTTTTCGTGAAATCTCAAAGAAAAACAAGATTTTAGGTGCAAAAATGTACATAAAACTAACAATATCCTAAGAGGAAATTACTGCTTCCCCTTTCTCAACTTTCAGTCTAGAGAATCAATACTAAAAATATTTTTCTCATTTAGTTACCTTGTTTTATTTGAATACGCGTTTTACTATTAAATCCATTGAATAAAAAAACAACAACAATCTATTAAGAACTAAGTGAAACAGACAAAACCATTTAAAAGAATGTAACTATCAAAAATTGCATAAGAACATTCGAATTTCATAATTGCAGTTTTTTAAAGCTTTCGAATAGAAGCCTTATGCTTACCAACCGGTTTCGGGAAATTTTCAAATTATACAACACTCCCAAGAAAGATCTAGGTCTAAAGTGGTTTCATTTTATTTGAACCTAGACGCCTTAGAGCGTCATTCCTGCTTTTTTGTCGCTGGGATTTCGCCGTGTTCTTCGGTAATAGGTACATTCTGCTCGATAACGTACTTGGCCTTCAGTTAGAAAGACATTTTGTCAAAATCAGACCACTTTTGAGCCTGCTAGAGCGCGAACAGACAGGAGTTTGCGCAGCAGAAGGTGCAAACGAAAAAAGGGGTCGTGCCGTGCATTTGATAACCCTAAAACAGGTCCCCGCCTAATACCTCCCTCAGCATGAAGAAACAGAATGTAGAGGAAAGCACCAAGGAGACGCCTCGAGCAGTTTGTAGCTTCAAACCCTAACCTGCTCGGACCAGCTCCAGGAACACCTGCCACGAGCAGTTTGTAGCTTCAAACCCTAACCTACTCGGACCAGCTCAAGGAACACCTGGCTCTGAGGAAATGGAAAACAACTATCCGTACAGCTTCCGTCCTGGAGCAGAGTGCTATGAGTCTCACTCAGTTCCGTCCTGGAGCAGAGTGCTATGAGTCTCACTCAGTTCCGTCCTGGAGCAGAGTGCTATGAGTCTCACTCAGTTCCGTCCTGGAGCAGAGTGCTATGAGTCTCACTCAGTTCCGTCCTGGAGCAGAGTGCTATGAGTCTCACTCAGTTCCGTCCTGGAGCAGAGTGCTATGAGTCTCACTCAGTTCCGTCCTGGAGCAGAGTGCTATGAGTCTCACTCAGTTCAGCACCCCACTACGTTCTTGACGTCCTGGAGCAGAGTGCTATGAGTCTCACTCAGTTCAGCACCCCACAACGTTCTTGACACTTTACTGAAGTGCGACAGGCGACCCGCAACGTGGCCTCTACCACCAACACCACCCGAATACCATTTTTGAGCACCCACAGTGCTAAGAACCCTGACCGTCCAGCACGAGGAATGGTCACCGGCCCGCAGGTTAAAAACCCCCCTACGGTTTCCTTCCAAGGAACTCAATGCGGAGACTTACCTGCACTCCCAAGGAGGGCAGGTCCTGTGCCTTTGGCATAACCACTCGCCGTTGGCCGTGCCGGTGATCGAAGGGCCCGACAGAAGCCGGATCCACCGAGCACTCCCAGCGTGTGCCACTTGGGCTAGACCCTGCAGGGTTACCCCGGACATCAGCCTCGGGTTCTGGGGGTCCTACTTAGTAAGCACCTCCGCTGGCCAGTCTGAACAGACAAGTATAATCCAAGTTGAACCGTCCGCATTTTCGTGACCATTAGGGTCTGAAACGGGGTTATTTCTCCCTAAGGTCTACGCCATTAGCAGAGGGAGAGATGAACCTGCCTAAAATATCCACCTGGTAGGCTATAAACGCAAAACCACTATTGCTACAATATATTTGGCGGCGAAATTCACCTTGATTACAAGCCTAGACAAACACCTAACCCTCTGACAAGGACAGATCCCATCAAGAGATCCCATCTGCTTTATCATCTCCTCCATACAATACCAACCTCCTTATCAATATGCTACTCTAGACTAATCGTCTCCTCCTAATGGAGTCCTCCCCGACCCCTGACCTCGACCTTTCAATGTCGCATCCAGCCAGGCGCCGATCATCAGTTCTGCGCAACTACACGGTCTAGCATTTAAATTTCAAGGTTCTATTTAGCACTTGCCTTGTTCAGGGATCGTCCCGTAGACCTCTTTCAATTGCAAACACCAATCCACACTCCATTGAAATTTTTGTAGTGATTCTGTTTAACGCAATAAAATTCCATCCCTACTGGAATACACAACGTCCGTCACGCAGGAACTGCATTAGCAAGCACATTCCTCACAAAGGATATCACACTGCATTCCTGAATAAATTGACACAATTATTAATTTTTATTTTTTTTCGGAGCAAACGCTAATTTAAATTGAACCGATTTCGTTCATTTTTAAATCCTAAATCCACGATTTATTTCGATTCATGTTGCAGCATAAAAAAAATTACGTGGGCAAATTAGTCATTTGGATCCGGAATAATGTATTCCAAATAAATCCCCATTCAAATGGACCATTTTGCAAATTAACGAACTCGTTTAATAGTTTGTTAGGGAAATGCTATTTACAAAGTTTCGTGACGGTCCTTTCAATTTTTGAAATATGTATTTCGTTTTGGCATCCTTTTATATATACATATATATATATATATATATATATATATATATATATATATATATATATATATAGTACATATATATATATATATATATATATATATATATATATACATAAATATATATATAAAGTTAAAGAATAGAAAAAAGAATCTTCCTTGTGGGAATTTGCAGTTATCGGCAGTCAGAGATGAGAAAGCAGCAGTAGAGGGGATAGCATATTTAGCTTGGTACTTCACTCGTCAAACAAATCACAATATACCTCAGATGATACTAATCTTCCGTTACGGTCCGTCATGGAGAAATCTGATTTTTTCAAAAGTGACGATTTCTGACAATTCCCTTTTCTGTAACTATTCGGTTTCGCAGTTTGCAATCCTTGACCTCCGAACTGTGAGTCCTAGACGGTTTTGACCAAGCCTAGTGCACTCCTAGGATCTAGACCTACCTGTGTGTCGACTTTGGTTAAAATCAGTCAAACTGTGTGGATTTGTATAAGCAACAAACAGACAGACAAACAGCTGAATTTTATATATATATAAATATATTTGTATTGGGGGTCAAATGCCAGTCTTAAACAATCTATTTTAAATAATTTCGTATTTTTGGTTTGTGTGGATTCGTTTATTAAATGAAAGTATGCCTGTACTGTCTGGTTGTCGCACTTGCATGATTCAAGGTCAGTAAGATTAAATCTTTGTAAGAATTAATTTGTACTTCCATATCCTGTTAGTAGACATTTCAATCGTGGAATGATATTTTTGTTTTGTTTAATTTTTAGCAGAAACGTCTGTAGAATTAAGCCTTTTTCTGTTGCGTCCCAGCTGCAGAAACGTCTCTAGCGTCTATTTCTGTTGCGTCCCAACTGCAGAAACTTCTCTAGCGTCTATTTCTGTTGCGTCCCAACTGCAGAAACGTCTCTAGCGTCTATTTCTGTTGCGTCCCAGCTGCAGAAACTTCTCTAGCGTCTATTTCTGTTGCGTCCCAGCTGCAGAAACGTCTCTAGCGTCTATTTCTGTTGCGTCCCAGCTGCAGAAACTTCTCTAGCGTCTATTTCTGTTGCGTCCCAGCTGCAGAAACTTCTCTAGCGTCTATTTCTGTTGCGTCCCAACTGCAGAAACGTCTCTAGCGTCTATTTCTGTTGCGTCCCAGCTGCAGAAACTTCTCTAGCGTCTATTTCTGTTGCGTCCCAGCTGCAGAAACGTCTC